>OY992876.1:28254684-28314684 GCA_963921405.1 Cepaea hortensis | reverse complement strand
TGTTCCACGCTGGCAAATCTGACTAATTAATAATTATATGAGATGTGTTGGTAAGAGAGGTATATTCTCTCTGTAACTGAACCACAGAAAATCATATGGGTAAAATTGCGTTGTTTGCTAGGATATAGAATGTTAGATGGGTCTGCGTGCCCAATTCTTAACCCTTTTGGAAACAAAAGGTTATTATTATTGACTACATAAACCATTTTATGTGTTAGTTTCCCCGTTTTTATAGAACCACTGTTTCATTGTCCCACGAACTGCTATGCATATATCCAAATGCTCTTTGTGTGACCCACAGGGGTATGGTGGGTGGCCTGAGCTTATCATGACCGCTGTCTATCTGACCTTGGCTTAACAGCGCGCCAGAGTAGCTCTCATAAACAGGATGTCTCAGTACTATCTGACCAGACAATTGCCTTAACATGTTTTGGGTAATACACTCTAAGACAGGTCACCTTCTAAAGGTTAAAAAGGTCGTTTTTAACAGAAATTGTTAGCTGTATTGTACACCAAAACCAGACAGTCCAGACTTCCGGTTTCAAGATGGCGACGGACGGTCGTGTTGTTTTGTGTTCGTTAACTTTTTCGCGTAGGGGATGGATTTATTCATCTCTTGCGTGTAATTGGTGTTCCAGGATGTAAAACCAGGAGTTTCTACTCAAGATCTGTGCGGGTGCTACGGAGTTCGTGCATCGAGCGAAGCTTTCCTTGAGTGAATTTTCAGCAGCGTGTGTGGTTCTCAGCAGTCTGTGTTTACGTTTTTTCAACATGGCGGAACAACGTGTGTTTTCCGAGGGTTCAGCAGTCAACATAACGAAGCGGCGTGGTAGCCGCGCAGGGAAAAAGAAGCAAGGTAAGCGCGGGGGTTTGAGACGTTTTAGACTCAAGTGTCACCGTCTAGGACTCAGGAACATCCGTATTCTATATAGGAACTGTGCCAGTGTAAAACAACGGGGCTCTATTTTAGAAACCCTAGTTTACAGGAACGACATTGTAGCACTCCAGGAGACGAGACTGGGCGATCAGCCACTCCGAATTGCCGGCTTCAAATGTTTCTACAACAGACGACATCTGGGAACGGCGATTCTCGTTCGCGACAGCATGGTGGCGTCAGAGCTAGACATGTCCAGTTGGGACAGTGACGATAAACAAATACAGGCGTTGAGAGTTCATTACAGTATACCATTCGTGTTGGTTAATGTTTATGCCCGCAATGCGAGTGTGGACGCACAGAAGTGGCAGTGCTTAAGTGGCATATTAGGCCACGAGAGAAATGTTATTTTCTGTGGTGACTTCAACGCTAAAGGCAGATCATGGGGAAACACTTCCTCCAATACACAAGGGGAGGAGCTCGAGACTGCACTGGAAACCATCGACCTGGTTTGTATCAACAGTGGCTGTGTCACCAGGACAGCAAGCCGTCCAGGCAATGAGGACAGTGCTATTGATCTGGCGCTAGTTTCACCTTTACTCACTACAGTGTGTAGATGGGGTGTCCTAGGACACCATGGCAGCGACCACCACCCTTGCAGCATATTGGTGGAGAAAGGCAGAACCAGGCAGCACAAGCTAAAGGTAAAGACGTTCCAGTATGACAGTACAGGGCAAGATGTGGTGAGTAAAATAAGACGTGACAAGCGCAGAACGTTTCAGGACAGGAAAAAAAGCTGGGAGCAGCCACCGTGGTGGAGTTTCGAGGTGGAGAAGGCTTGGGTGGATAAGCGTAGTGCTGTAAGGAGATGGCAAAATGCCAAGAAGAACAGAGCTGGTCATCCTAGTCCCTGCTTGCACTTAGAAAGAGAGATGCACACAAAAGTAAGCTATTTCAAAAAACTGGTCACGGTGGTTAAAAGCGAAAAATGGGCAGAGGTGTGTCAAAGAGTAAGCACAGACAGGTCACTGAAATTGTTCTGGCGACTACATAAAAGCATGAGTGGTGTAGTCAAGAATAAGAGCATTTCTGACTTCCAATGTGCTGACCTCATCTGGCAGAGGACTGACGAGGACAAGGGCAAAGCCCTCTTTGAACGCTACCTTGAGCAGAGCAACCAGACAGACATGGGAGGTCGAAATCTGGCCAAGGAGGTCACCTCAGACAGATGCAAGGCCCAGAACACTTCGGATGAAGACACAGTGACAGTGAAAGAAATCAAGGTTGTGCTTCGACGATCAAAAAACAGTGCTCCAGGTCCTGATGGCATAAGATACGACGACATAAATAGGTGTACCGACAATGAGCTAGAGAAACTAGCAGACATGTACAACAACAGTATAGGGAGTGCTAGCATCAAGGAGCAATGGTTACACAGCTATCTGATTCCCTTGCCGAAGCCTGACAAAGACCACAAAAAAAATTCAGGGATATCGAATTATAACCATGCAGAATACAATAGGCAAGCTGCTGGAGAAGGTAATTGCCAGGAAAATATCAAGCCAACTAGAGAGGCAAGGTGTTTTCCCACCTACCCTGGGTGGGTACGGTCCAAAAAGAGAAACCTGGACCAATGCAGCAGTCTTTGCCCATGATGTCTATGAAGGTTTCCACTCAGGCACTGGAACCGTTGCTGCAGCGATTGATCTTGAGGACGCATACAACAGAGTACCACTGGATTTTTTAATGTTTCAGCTTCTTGAACTAAACGTAAGTCCATTCCTCCTTAGTTGGATCGCTGCAGCCCTCTTCCAACGGAAAGTAGTTTTTAGATGTGGCAGTTGGACTTCGGAACCAACAACAATATATCCTGGCCTACCACAGGGATCACCATTATCTCCGGTACTGTTCAACGCCTACACAGTGAGAATCACCAGTGAGCAGATCACTGGACCTGGCAGGACATTGTCATATGCCGATGATGTTTTAGTGTATCGTCAGGGTAAGGATAGAGAGGAGGTTGCTGGGGAACTACAAACCGAACTCAATCGCATAAGTACTTGGTGTGATGAAGCTGGGGCAATGGTCAACCCAACAAAGGCAACAGTGACTTGGTTCTCGTTGAATAATCATATTGTCAACAATCCAACACCAACTGTAATGCTGTGTTCAGAGACGGTGGAAAGAACGCAGGCAATGAATTACCTGGGGATACGGTTTGATCGAAGCCTTGCTTATAATGTGCACATAGACCAGGTGATAACAAAGGCCAAGCGGGGTTTGGCAGCGATGCGGGTGATGGCGGCAGCAAACTGTGAGCAGCGCCATCTATGTCTTCTGTACGAGGGGCTGGTCATGTCTGTTTTGGAGTATGCAATGGCAATCTTGACTCTCAGCCATAAGCAGATAGAAAGGATGGAAAGGATACAGAATGAAGCTATGCGCATTATTCTTGGATGTACAAGAGATACAGCATGCAGGGCGATGCGCTACCTTCTTGATTTTCCAACCATTGAAGAGAGAATACAAGTTTGCAGGGCACGCGCCTACCTCAGAATTAACGCAAACACACAACATCCACTGCATAGTGAAATTAGGAAGGTGAAGGGCAGCAGGTTAAAAAGAGTACGGTCGTGGATGGGTCAAGCCGAAGACATTCTTCAACAGGTGTGTTCACTTGAGGACTTAGAACCTGGCGAGGAGTGGGTGCAAGTGCCAACAGACTTCTGCACATCCTTTTCAGTTTGCATCCAACTAGATAGAAAATGCAGACAAGAAAATCCGGCTGCTGTTGAGGCTGAAGTACAAGCGTTGATTTTCGAGAATTCGCTAGACGGTGACGCGGTCATCTACACAGATGGGTCGGTCGTCCGACATGTGAGAAGCTCATGGGCCTTTACAGCTCGGGCCGGAGGGAGAATTGTGAAGGAGGACTCTGGTGCTTTCACTGAAACCACAAGTAGCCTGACCATGGAAGTTGTCATATATTTTTGAAGGGAGTGGGAGATCACTGTAGTGCATGCCCCATCTCTAACAAAAGATGTAGAGCCCCATCCTCTTCTATCTTCAATAACCCCAGAATATGAACCTTGAGTTATCTGCAGGCCTCGTTCTATTAAGTATTGTCTAGGAGATATAGATTATGGCCCTGGTAAGAATGGTAATTTACTAACTGGGAATCTGCCCCTTCTCCAATGATTCTGATAGCTCTGGAGCCCCCTTATTGTTTATCAAATCTGAGGAAAGTCTGGAGAATTTTCTCAGCCTGATTTAGATGAAGAAAACATGGATGTTGAGCAGTTGATAGATTTAGAGTCTTTTTATTTCCCCATTTAGTAAGTCATTATAAGTTAATTTATCTTTAGGCAATCAAACACATAAACAATCACATCAGATTTTGACAACATGATGTACAAAGAAGTTGTTGATACAGATAGGTTTGAACTTGACAAATTAACAGAAGGTCAATTCATGTTAATCATTTATTGACTGGCCTGAGCCTTCTGGTCAGTACATACATCTCTATTGTGATTTACACAAAGTAATAGAACAGTTGCACATTGGACCATTGTCCCAGACAAGCAATAACAAGCATCAATATATGAGATGTCAACAAGTGTGAAAACATAGTAAACATTTTGATGTTGTACATATTAAGTATGATAGTGGTGTCTCAACCATTTAATGTCAGTAGTTTTCCTGAAATTGGGTGTGTATTCAACCTATGAGAAAAGTAACCTGGTGACTGGAGGATTAGGTAAGCCAGGGTCCATTGACTGATGGATCCACTTCAGGTCTGCCCGTATAGCTCCTCTGAAGGCCTCCCCATGCTCTGCTCATAGCGAAGTCATCCTCCATCTCACTTGTGGTTCATCTCTTTCTCTCGGCTTCCCTCCCTCAGGTCTGATTTAGGTGGTTAATTGGCTGATGTGTTGGGTGGTTGTTGGTATGTAGCCACCAAGATCACTGATGAATATTCGCATAAATATATACATTCCTACCAATACAATAATAAGAAGTAGGTCGGAAGAATCTAAATTCTTGAAGTAGGAACTAGTTCCCCTCCCCTCCTTTTCTCTCTAATCTAGTGTTGGGTTAAGTTGGGGTGGTCAGAGATTATCACACGGTGTACGCCTTGTATCAACTTGTTCCTGCTGTATGTAAATTCTCATTTGACCGGGGTCAGTGAACGTGTACAGTAAGACATTGACAAGAGTGAGAATATGTCAAGATGCATGTAAATAAATGACATACATTTAGAACATTTCTTCCACTAAATGGTGTTTACAATGTGTATAAATAATTCTCTGTGTTTTCCCAATTAACTACTTCTTCTTCTTGTGTCTAATAACTCTCTTCCATTACCTGTTGTTGTTGTGATGTTGAGTGTTGGGTTGCGTGGTGATGAGTAGTGTGGAGTGGTGTTGTGTTTTTAAGTTATGTTGAGTAATGAGTTAAGCTCACTTCGCGTGATGGTGTTCCGCGAAGCACAACTTTCTCATGTGTTGCAGTTCATGTGTGCCCTTATCTAATTAAATTTGACATAAATATAAATATTTATTTCGCCAAACCCTATTAATTCTATAGATAAAGGAGAAAGGAAAGATTGATTTCACTTTCAGCTTTCTAGATTGTAAATAGGCATAGATAAGTCTGTTTTAGAACAAGGCACTTGTTCTAGTACACGAACTGTCTTTTCAGCTGTAGATAGTGATGCATCTTTTACAATGTTTCTGGTGAAATGCACAAGATTGCTTTAGAATCATCACTTCTCACAGTTGTTTAGAATAGAATATAGTAGTGGAATGCACTTCTTAAAGTTAATAATTATCTCTAAGAATATCAGAGATTGTAGTTTCATCGAAGAGAATATTTTGCCCGGGAATGGCTTTGCGTCGTTAGAATCTACAGTCGAGCATTTTTACATTTCAGAGGTTTTAATTAATAATCATACATTTCAATTGACATCACAAACATGGGTTTACATTACTTGATACATCGGGTTCTTAGTCTAATCAAGGGCCAACAAACGTACCTCGGATCCAGACTTTTGCCTTGCCCATTGAATTTTTGGTCACACATTCTTCTCACATCCGTCCATGGAGCGAGTTCAGACAAAAGTGCGGGCTTATTAACATTTCTGATGAAATAGTAATATATGTTAATTATGCACTGGCGCGAAGGTGGTCATGTGGTTTTCCTATCCAATGGTTTTCTGAGCTTGGTCTGATGAAATCTTTCTAAGAATCCACGTCATTTGTCACTTGTTCAGTTCCAGTTTTGATGTTAAGTTTTAAGTCCCAATCTCCAATTGCGTTTGTGAAGTCAATTTCTTTTAATGTTGTTTCCTCTTTTTGCGGCATGAGTTGATGAATGAATAATGTTGGCTGCGTTATGCCACATAAGTCATGGCAGTAAGTAAAGCAATAACATGGCTCGAGACACAGACATTCACCAGGGCTTGTTTCCTTAGCGACTCAATGAACATGATCAAGAGGATAGAGGAGGGGTCGATCCGAAGAGAATGGTTGCTGCCTCTGAAGCGGTCTCGGCTGGCAAAGATTAGTTTCATCTTCGTGCCAGGGCATGCGGGAGTACAAGGAAATGAGCGGGCTGACAAGCTCGCAGGTGAGGCTATTGTGGAGGGCGGACGCGCCATGGACCAGGCTGACATTCTGAATGCTCTACGTGATGTGAGACTTTTGCGAGAACCAAGTGATGACTGTGAATCTACAACAATGGCCAGACTACTAGAGCAGCAAATTAAAAGAGGGGTGGCCAAACAAGAACACTACGCAGGAAGCCAAAGAAGATTGATAAACCAACACAGAACTGGCGTCGTTAGCCGCTACACGCTGCGGGATTTGCTGAGGAGGGGATCCGAGCACTTATGGACTGAATGGTTCGATGTGCAACGAGGATGATCTGTCGACTAACTAACACCAAAACCGGTTCTAGCCAGTCTATTGGTTAAGTCAGCACTTTTTAGTTGATACACCACTTGCCCAGAGGCCTATAAAACCAGCACATCTGCAATTAACATCATTTCATTTCCAGCAAGCCAAGTGACAACAACTCATTCAAACAAATCTCTTGGTAAGAATTTATTGTATTGTTACTCGAAGGCGTAGACTCGCAGCTCGTATAGTTATATATTTCAAAAAATATATTGGACGGCAAACAGGCATTCATAGCACGGAAATACACTGAATACACCCGTATGAAAATACTAGGCTATTCACAACACTTGTAAACAAATGGTTTATTAACAACATAAGGGGCAGACTTATAATAGTCTTTTAAGACCCATCGACTGTGCCAGCCAGCTCACACCGTGTATTCTCCCCCACCCGCGCCCCTGACACGGTCAGACACCACACTGCAAACAGCCCACCCGCCGGCAAAATAACTTGCTCTGAGAATCTCGCTGTACTAAATCTGACAAGTTAATTAAAGTACCGTCCAATGCTGGCTGGGATAAATTAACACCGCGAACATTTAACAAACACAAACCGTGAACATCATTAGCTAACAACGTAAGGCAATAACAGTGTATCGCTCTCTCTCTCTCTCTCTCTCTCTCTCTCTCTCTCTCTCTCTCTCTCTCTCTCTCTCTCTCTCTCTCTCTCTAATGAGCTGCCTCCAGATCTGAAAACTCCAATGAGTCCCTACACATTTAACCGAAAACTCTTTCAATACTTAATCCATATCGACTATATGCCACCATAAGTCATTTACTGGTATAATTGTTCATTATAATTGTTTAACTATAATTGCTCACTATATATGTGTGTGCGTGTGGGAGCGAGCGAGAGAGAGAGAGAGAGAGAGAGAGAGAGAGAGAGAGAGAGAGAGAAAGTGGGTGTCAGAGAGAGGGAGAGAGTGAATGTGTGTGTGCCCACGTGCATGCGTGTATGTGGAGAGAGTGATTGAGCGAGAAATGGTGGGGGAATGTGTCAGTGCATGCATTCGTACCTGTATGTGTGAGAGTGAGTAAGGGAGTGTGTGCGTGCGTGCATGCGTTCATGCGTACGTGTATGTGTGAGAGAGTGTGATTGAGAGAGTGAGTGAGTGTGAAGGATTGTGTGTGAGAGAGTGAGACAGTGGGAGAGTTGATGTGTTAGTGTGTGTGTGTGAGCGCGCGCATGCGTGTGAGTGTGTGTATATGAAAGAATGTAGAGAGAGAGAGAGAGAGAGAGAGAGAGGGGGAGGGAGAGAGAGAGAGAGCTGAGCAGATGCATGTCATGTAACACGCATGTTATGTAACACGTGAATCCATATGTTTGTGTACTCTCATCTGTCATATTATCAGTTAAATACCATTTGATTTTATCATGCATAATATAAACTCATGTTCATTACTGTAGTTTGAGTGAGAGAGTCAGTGAGTGTGAATGAGAGACAGAATGAGTGAGCGGGAGAGTGAATGAGTGAGCATGAGAGTGAATGAGTGAGCATGAGAGTGAATGAGTGAGCGCGAGAGTGAATGAGTGAGTGCGAGAGTAAATGAGTGAGCGCGAGAGTGAATGAGTGAGCGTGAGAGTGAATGAGTGAGCGTGAGAGTGAATGAGTGAGCGTGAGAGTGAATGATTGAGTGTGAGAGTGAATGAGTGAGCGTGAGAGTGAATGAGTGAGCGTGAGAGAGAGAGAGAGAGAGAGAGAGAGAGAGAGAGAGAGAGAGAGAGAGTGTGGTGTGTGTGTGTGTGTGTGTGTGTGTGTGGGAGCATCACTATTTTTACGTCACATACTTTTTATGTACACATTTTTCTGTTTAACATTTAGGTAAGTTAAAGTAATGGACAAGGTTATACGCCTTGAGTTGTTAGTGGTTATATAAAGGGTATATTTTTAATGGCCGGTATCCCTGGTCGAGGGGTTAGCAGCTTTCTCCGTAACCCCGAATACTCTCGTGGTTTACGTGAGCGCACGAGACTTATGAGAGTATGGAGCCGGTCGCTCAGAAAGCAATGGCAAACTACTGAGCGTAATCTTGCCAAGAAAATAATCAGCTGAAAGATGCTGATGTTGACAGCAATGTCCTGTAAAGGATATGCAAAAAACAAACATTTTTAATGACTTTGCAGTGTTTGAAAATATTGCCGGTTCAAGTTTTGTATTTACCTATTATGTTGCATGAAACTTACAGAGGGTGAATACAAACCTTGGACTAGCAATATTTTCAAACACTGCACAGTCACAAGAAATACACCCTATAGTTAGTTAGTTAGTTAGTTGCATATCCTTTACAGGACGTCGCAGTCAACATCATAATTAATTGATGTTGTGATCTCTTGGCAAGTTTACGTTCAGTAGTTTGCCAATGCTTTCTGGACGACCGGCACCCATATCATTTCGTTAAAAAAAAACCAACGCAAGATGACCTGCTGCCAAATCGCCCGCAGCTGTGTTTCGAACGCGGGTATACTGGATTACCAACTGCGCCCGTAAGCTCTTCGCCACGGAGCCTGCTGGTATATAGTGCTAGCTCCATATTTCAATGGACTAATCGGCTCTCCGTGGGTCACATGGCTGTTGGCAACATCACAATGGTTTTTTTTTTTTTTTTGCCCTCGCGCAGATATAAAAAACGGACTGACTAATTAAATTCCTTCCAGCTGACCCAGGAATTCGCCCTAGGTGTTCCACGCTGGCAAATCTGACTAATTAATAATTATATTAGCGAGATGTATTGGTAAGAGAGGTATATTCTCTCTGTAACTGAACCACAGAAAATCATATGGGTAAAATTGCGTTGATTGCTAGGATATAGAATGTTAGATGGGTCTGCGTGCCCAATTCTTAACCCTTTTGGAAACAAAAGGTTATTATTATTGACTACATAAACCATTTTATGTGTTAGTTTCCCCGTTTTTATAGAACCACTGTTTCATTGTCCCACAAACTGCTATGCATATATCCAAATGCCCTTTGTGTGACCCACAGGGGTATGGTGGGTGGCCTGAGCTTATTATGACCGCTGTCTATCTGACCTTGGCTTAACAGCGCGCCAGAGTAGCTCTCATAAACAGGATGTCTCAGAACTAACTGACCAGACAATTGCCTTAACATGTTTTGGGTAATACACTCTAAGACAGGTCACCTTCTAAAGGTTAAAAAGGTCGTTTTTAACAGAAATTGTTAGCTGTATTGTACACCAAAACCGGTTCTAGCCAGTCTATTGGTTAAGTCAGCACTTTTTAGGTGATACACCACTTGCCCAGAGGCCTATAAAACCAGCACATCTGCAATTAACATCATTTAATTTCCAGCAAGCCAAGTGACAACAACTCATTCAAACAAATCTCTTGGTAAGAATTTATTGTATTGTTACTCGAAGGCGTAGACTCGCAGCTCGTATAGTTATATATTTCAAAAAATATATTAGACGGCAAACAGGCATTCATAGCACGGAAATACACTGAATACACCCGTATGAAAATACTAGGCTATTCACAACACTTGTAAACAAATGGTTTATTAACAACATAAGGGGCAGACTTATAATAGTCTTTTAAGACCCATCGCCTGTGCCAGCCAGCTCACACCGTGTATTCTCCCCCACCCGTGCCCCTGACACGGTCAGACACCACACTGCAAACAGCCCACCCGCCGGCAAAATAACTTGCTCTGAGAATCTCGCTGTACTAAATCTGACAAGTTAATTAAAGTACCGTCCAATGCTGGCTGGGATAAATTAACACCGCGAACATTTAACAAACACAAACCGTGAACATCATTAGCTAACAACGTAAGGCAATAACAGTGTATCGCTCTCTCTCTCTCTCTCTCTCTCTCTCTCTCTCTCTCTCTCTCTCTCTCTCTCTCTCTCTCTCTCTCTCTCTCTCTAATGAGCTGCCTCCAGATCTGAAAACTCCAATGAGTCCCTACACATTTAACCGAAAACTCTTTCAATACTTAATCCATATCGACTATATGCCACCATAAGTCATTTACTGGTATAATTGTTCATTATAATTGTTTAACTATAATTGCTCACTATATATGTGTGTGCGTGTGGGAGCGAGAGAAAGAGAGAGAGAGAGAGAGAGAGAGAGAGAGAGAGAGAGAGAGAGAGAGAGAGAGAGAGAGAGAGAGAGAGAAAGTGGGTGTCAGAGAGAGGGAGAGAGTGAATGTGTGTGTGCGCACGTGCATGCGTGTATGTGGAGAGAGTGATTGAGCGAGAAATGGTGGGGGAATGTGTCAGTGCATGCATTCGTACCTGTATGTGTGAGAGTGAGTAAGGGAGTGTGTGCGTGCGTGCATGCGTTCATGCGTACGTGTATGTGTGAGAGAGTGTGATTGAGAGAGTGAGTGAGTGTGAAGGATAGTGTGTGAGAGAGTGAGACAGTGGGAGAGTTGATGTGTTAGTGTGTGTGTGTGTGAGCGCGCGCATGCGTGTGAGTGTGTGTATATGAAAGAATGCAGAGAGAGAGAGAGAGAGAGAGAGAGAGAGAGAGAGAGGAGAGAGAGAGAGAGAGAGAGAGAGAGAGAGAGAGAGAGAGAGAGAGCTGAGCAGATGCATGTCATGTAACACGAATGTTATGTAACACGTGAATCCATATGTTTGTGTACTCTCATCTGTCATATTATCAGTTAAATACCATTTGATTTTATCATGCATAATATAAACTCATGTTCATTACTGTAGTTTGAGTGAGAGAGTCAGTGAGTGTGAATGAGAGACAGAATGAGTGAGCGGGAGAGTGAATGAGTGAGCATGAGAGTGAATGAGTGAGCATGAGAGTGAATGAGTGAGCGCGAGAGTGAATGAGTGAGCGCGAGAGTGAATGAGTGAGCGCGAGAGTGAATGAGTGAGCGTGAGAGTGAATGAGTGAGCGTGAGAGTGAATGAGTGAGCGTGAGAGTGAATGAGTGAGCGTGAGAGAGAGAGAGAGAGAGAGAGAGAGAGAGAGAGAGAGTGTGTGTGTGTGGTGTGTGTGTGTGTGTGTGTGTGTGTTTGTGGGAGCATCACTATTTTTACGTCACATACTTTTTATGTACACATTTTTCTGTTTAACATTTAGGTAAGTTAAAGTAATGGACAAGGTTATACGCCTTGAGTTGTTAGTGGTTATATAAAGGGTATATTTTTAATGGCCGGTATCCCTGGTCGAGCGGTTAGCAGCTTTCTCCGTAACCCCGAATACTCTCGTGGTTTACGTGAGCGCACGAGACTTATGAGAGTATGGAGCCGGTCGCTCAGAAAGCAATGGCAAACTACTGAGCGTAATCTTGCCAAGAAAATAATCAGCTGAAAGATGCTGATGTTGACAGCAATGTCCTGTAAAGGATATGAAAAAAACAAACATTTTTAATGACTTTGCAGTGTTTGAAAATATTGCCGGTTCAAGTTTTGTATTTACCTATTATGTTGCATGAAACTTACAGAGGGTGAATACAAACCTTGGACTAGCAATATTTTCAAACACTGCACAGTCACAAGAAATACACCCTATAGTTAGTTAGTTAGTTAGTTGCATATCCTTTACAGGACGTCGCAGTCAACATCATAATTAATTGATGTTGTGATCTCTTGGCAAGTTTACGTTCAGTAGTTTGCCAATGCTTTCTGGACGACCGGCACCCATATCATTTCGTAAAAAAATACCAACGCAAGATGACCTGCTGCCAAATCGCCCGCAGCTGTGTTTCGAACGCGGGTATACTGGATTACCAACTGCGCCCGTAAGCTCTTCGCCACGGAGCCTGCTGGTATATAGTGCTAGCTCCATATTTCAATGGACTAATCGGCTCTCCGTGGGTCACATGGCTGTTGGCAACATCACAATGTTTTTTTTTTTTTTGCGCTCGCTTGCTTTGAACTCAAGCGTAGTCCATACACACTATTTATAGTAGTGATGGACTGGATTTTGCGTGTGGATTAGCTTTCCCTATTAACGGTGTCACTTGCCATCAGGCGAACCCACTGCGACTTCAGAGGTACTTGTAATTTACGTCCCCAAGTCAAGGACTACAAGCCAACATTTTAGTCCAGATGTCCGGTGTAGGGGTTGAAACGCTTACCTCGGCATCAGCACAATGGATGTTTAAGATCACGCGTTCTTACCCATTCGGCCATGCGGACCTGCACATCTCAATTTGTGGCTGCACTCTACCGCACGAATATTGATCCTGCGTGACGTATGGTAACCTACTAACATTTTGTTGTAACGTACATTTAACGGGCTAGAGCCTCAGCAGGATGAGGCCTAGGTAAAGCTTCGGAAGGAGACAGTCGGCGGTTGTTTGCGGGGGGGGGGGGGGGTGTGACGAGGAGGCCGACCGGCCTACTATATTTGTTCACTTGGAGACCGCTATATGCGGGGTTATCTTATGCCGGCACTGTTGTGGGCAATGATTCAGAGGAACCATACTCCAGAAAGGAGGTAACTGTAAGTTTGTGACTGAGAGATTATCAAGATACCCGTAACCGCTCAATGGCTAATGGAGGGTTATCACATGCTATACATGGCTGCAGGAGATCCATACCGCTAGAATAATAGTTATGACGTTGAGCTTGAAGATTAATGGATTGCTAGGATTGTGTGGCTGAATGACAAAGACAGACTTCATCACGCATATCATTGCTTATCATAAATGTTCAACAAATGTTTTATTTTGAAGCCGATTGGTTGTCCCGTGCTTCCGTGTTGACCATTATCGTTGGACAGTCCCAGTTCGAGATCTCTCATGTTTGGATATTTTGGAGCCACTTGAGACTTGCGACTAGAGACTTGGTCGTGACAGACACATGTTTGATCTAAGTCTCTAGAGACTTGGTCGTGGCAGACACATGTTTGATCTAAGTCTCTAGAGACTCGGTCGTGACAGACACATGTTTGATCTAAGTCTCTAGACACCTGGTCGTGGCAGACACATGTTTGATCTAAGTCTCTAGAGACTTGGTCGTGGCAGACACATGTTTGATCTAAGTCTCTAGACACTTGGTCGTGGCAGACACATGTTTGATATAAGTCTCTAGACACTTGGTCGTGACATCCACGTGTTTGATATAAGTCTCTAGACACTTGGACGTGACAGACCCATGTTTCATCAATGTCTCAGGACACTTGGTCGTGACAGACACGTCGCAATGACCTGTATCACGCAGCCCGCCTTTACTTCCCAGAACCTTTCCTAATACCTATTTTAGGCCACGACAATTGTTAAAAATCCCCTTCTCGATAAGGAATTAACATGATCACTGGAAGGGCAGACAAGCGTCCAGCTACAAAGACTCCCTAGACTATTTTGGAGCAATGAATAGTCTAGCGAGAGTAGACACACCGCAATGAAGAACGTCGTCGGTTGTTGTTGTTTCAATTTTTACATCAAAACATCAGATTTTCAATAAGCACTTTCATTTGGTCCACATGAAATCGGTGGTGTTTTGTGTGTCTCTGCAGACTTCGCTATGACGTCTAAATAGCAATGGCGGGACTGTACCCGGGCTATTAGTAGAGTCTAGGGTAGTACAGCGCTCATTGGCCACGGCTGCAACGATCAGTAGTATTATGCGGGCTGGGGCAATCACAACAATAGTTAGTTTCAGTTTGTAGTCCACGACTTACAAGCTATATCTTGTTCAACACTGATGTTGGTGGTCAGCATAACCGAAAGGTTAAGAGTGCTTGCTCGTAAACTTTCACTTTACTAATGCCGTGGTAGCGGGTTCAACCCCTACACCGGTCAGTTGGACAAAAATGTTGACTTCTCGTTCTTGATTCGGGAACGTAAATTACAACTACCTCAGAAGTCGGAGTGGGACACTGGTAATAGGGAAAGTTAATCCATGCGCACAAATCAGTCCCATGCACTAAAAGTAGTAGCACGTGTGTGAACTATGCTTGAGTTCACAGAGAGCAAACTAACAAACAAACAAACAAACAAACAAACAAACAAACGAACAAACAAATAAAGTATTTTTTTTTTAAAGCAGTGCTATTTTTAAAAGATGTCTGCTGTCTGTTAACTGATTCAGTGTCAAACGAAAATGTAGGTTTGCACCAAACATGAATATAAATCAAATGAACAAGTATTATTTGCATTCTCCGAGTATTAAAATTGTGGAAGATACCGTGGAACGAGACAAAATAACACAACAACCCTCCTATGGCGATATATTGCGTTTTGTTCAAATGGGAGGTCACATTTGACGTTATGTAGGGTGTATTTTTAATGACTGTGCAGTGTTTGAAAATATTGCCGGTCCAAGTTTTGTATTCATCCTCTGTAAAGTTCATGCAACAAAATAGGTAAAGACAAAACGTGGACCGGCAATATTTTCAAACACTGCACAGTCGTTAGAAATGCACCCTTTATTATCCCTCAGCATAGAATCGGTTAAATGAGATCAGCAAACTTCTGTCCACATTTCCTCTTCTGGTGTTCCCAGGCAGACAGACGATGTCGCAGGATTTCCAGGACAAGGTTGTCATTGTGACCGGGGCCAGCTCAGGGATTGGGGCGGCCACGGCCAAGCTGTTCGCCCGGCGAGGTGCCAAGGTGACTCTTTGTGGGCGAGATGTGGGCAGGCTGAACGTTTCCTTAGAGGAGTGTTCCCAGGTTGGTGGTGGTGATTCCAGTAGGTGAGTCGTTAAATCTTTAATCAAGCGGGAACCGGGGTGTCGCAGTGGCTTCCAGAGAAACGATTTTCTAGTGATTTTATTAAAAGTTGTTGTCTTTGTATGTCCTGTCCAGCGCCAGCTGCTTCTTCTCACCTCTTCGTTCTCTGGAATTTGTTAAGTTCTGACCGTAAGCTCCGCATTAGTGATTCTGTCATGCCATTTCATTCTTTTTATTCAGCTCATTAACCAGTTAATGATTGCAGTTTGTTATTGATTGTGTTAGCCAGTCACAGTGTTTCTGATCAATACATCAGTACTGTCCAGAGGTCATCATCATCATCATCATCATCATCATCATCATCATCATCATCATCACCAGCATCATCACCATCATCATCATCATCGTGTACCCTGCCAGCTGGCGTAGGAGTTCATGTTTCTCCACAGATTTCGGTCCTTAGTGTTCTGGATCAACTCTAGAGTTAGATTGATATATTCCAAGTTTGATACTAGGTTTAATTTATGTTGCCTTCGCAAATTTCCTATTGCTATGAGTTCTAACATGTAGTATTCATTGTTTCATTACCTCTATATGTTCTCCTATCGTTTTTTACATTAATCTCTTCTGCACTTTATCGTGCGTTTTTGAATACGCCCTAAACTAACTCACGCCAAGTGGTCCTGAATATCGCTATCTACCGCAGGTCTCATGTCTCCCAAAGTTATACATCGCTGTCTCTAAGTTTCCCCTTCAGGTGTTTTAGATCTCCCTCGCTTATCTATTCCTAGTGGATTCCAGGAAAAAAGGGATTTGTAGTTATACTTGTATCCTTTTTGCTCAGTGTATGTCACATCCATCTCTAATTGTCTTTTCTTCACCTTCTGATTGGCTAGAATCTGTCTGGTTCTTTCCGTCACTCCCCACATGAGTTGTTCTGTCATATTGTCTTTGACATTCTATTCTATGCAGGCACCGGTTAGAGAATGTTTGTAGTTAATTAGGGATGACCATCGTCGTTCACGATGTTTCTTCATCATACAACAGCACTGGCATAAAGTTAGTCTAACTTATTCTATGTTGGATACTAGGTTCAGTTATTTTTACTTTCACAAACTTCGTCGTAGTGCGGAATCTCCTCTTGCCTTCTGTATTCGTATTGCAGACGTCAACCCCTCGTCCTACCATGCTCGTGATTTTATCAGTATAACTTATAACGTTGTTATTATTTATGTAATAAATAGTTATTATTTAGTTACTTTGTTGTAAATTATTTACGTAGGGGTGATATGTGTGGGTGGGTGAGGTATGTGTGGTTGTGTGGGTGGATGGGTATTGTGTGTGGGTGGGTGGGGTGTATGTGGGTGGGGGCGGGGCGGGGCGGGTCGGTGTGCGTGGGTGAGAGATGTGTCTCATAACATTGTAATATGCATTGTTTATGTTCACAACATTCATTTGACAATGTATTTTCCAATGTGAATGCATCATGCACTATTGATGAACGAAAGATGAGTGATTGGAAGGGCCGAAAGTAAGACGGGCCTGCGTGCCCAATTTGTAACCCTTTTAAAATAAAGTTGAATTGAATTGAAAAAAAAAATCCTAATTTAATCTCCGTCTCTCCCTCCCTCGCCACTCTCCCCCCGCCTCCTCCCACCTCATTTTTGTCTACACTACTACCTAAATAGGTGTGCCATTTATTGAAGTGAGGCTTCACCTAATTTGCTTGATTTGTTGTCACTATCGTTATTTTTCCTCTGTGAATGTTACGCCTAATTGTTGTGACCTCCCGCCAAGCGTGTTTAGGTTACACTGATAATATCACGAACTTGGTAGGACGAGGGGTTGACGCCTGCACTCGCCGTTTGCTAAGAGAGGGAAACACTGACTACCTATTCCCCCATGCATCCAGACCCACGAAGTGCGATGACTCTGCTATTATTTTCCTAAGAGCCGACAATCATATTATTTCTCTAAACTTTTTGCACTCCTGCAAATCCATCTTCTTTTGCAGTTTCACCAGATTTTTAAAATTAAATTTGAAAAAAAATTTGCGTTCACTTGCTTTGAACTGAAGCGTAGTTCATACACGTAAAATTACTTCTAGTGCACTGGACTGATATTCATGTGTGGATTAACTTTCCCTATTAACAGTGTCCCTCGCCATCAAGCGAACCCACTCCAACTTCTGAGGTACTTGTAATTTACGTCCCCAAGTCAAGGACGAAAAGTCAACATATTCGTCCAACTGACCGGTGTACGTGTTGAATCGGCTACCTCGGCATCAGCACACTGGAAGTTTAAGAGCAAGCACTCTTATCCATTCGGCCATGCTGAATTCCAAATTGGTGATTCGTCTCCAGTCTGCTAGTGTTCTTCAGTCTGCAAGACTGTTAATTACTTTGTGCAGTAACTCAGCTGATGTATTTATATTGACTGTAATAGCTTCTGTTGGAATATCATCTGGACCAGCAGATTTTCAATCCTTTATGAGTTATAAAGCGTTTTGTTATTTTTTTATTTCCTTTTTAGATGGTTTCTAACAGTTGATATCCAGATACACTTCTACAGGCTGCATCCTGATCTTGAGCTACATATAACGTCGCATTCACGGTCCTAAACCAGAAAAAGAAATCACAAACAACGAAATAAATAATTGATTAACACAGCCCGATTCAATTTAACTGTGCACGTCTTAATTCATTTGGAATTATTATGTCAATGCTGTCTTCTGTAAGCTTATAAATTAATTAATTGATGGATTTTTTTTTTTTTTTTTAATACAGATACCTGGCTGTAGCAGGGGACATAACTAGCTCGGAAACTAGGAAACAGATTGTACGCCAGACGGTAGACAAATTCGGGCGCCTGGATGTCTTGGTAGCAAATGCCGGAATCATCGAGCCAAAAAGGATTCTGGAGGAGACAGAGGAATCATTCGACAAGCAATTCAACACAAACGTGAAAGCCACGTTTTTCCTGATACAGAACGCCATACCCGATCTGATACAATCCAAAGGCAGTATTGTCTCCGTGTCTTCGATATACAGTGCACTAGCTATCCCATCAGCGATTACCTACTGTATGACCAAAGCAGCCATTGATCACATGACCAGAATTTTGGCACTAGATCTGGCTCCCAAAGGTAAACAAACTATTTAAGTGAAAGGTCGTTATACACGTGTTAAGGCACATTGGGCATAGTTTAGTTTAGTTTAGTTTAGTTTAGTCGACGGATCAACATCACGGCACACGGATGTAACCCATAAGTGTTCCGTTCTACTCCTAACTCAAGCCTGAGTCCGGAGAAACTCAGCTTAGTGCACGAACTCCGTAGCACCGGCGAGGATCCTGAAATTCTATGGTTAGATTTGTAACTCGAAATTTTGCCCCGGCAGCGCCGTTAGGCTGCGTTTTATTCTCGATTTCCAACTGCCAAGGGATATTTTGCGTGCGCAACAATACACAAGGTCGTACGATTTCAGTACCTAGAGACCAGGGGAAATTTTGTTACTAGAAGTCCATGTGAAAAAATCACGGCCCTCATCGGGGCTTGAACCCGAGACCTCCAGCACTCGAGGCAAACACCATACCTTGAGACCACTCAGCCCCTTGGGCATATGGTGCCGGACCCATATTTCTTGTAGATCAATCTTTGGATCGTTCAGCTGCAACTTTTGCTAGGGTTCGTTTGAGAACCTCGTTAAAATTCTCATTGACCCCATTTGTCATTGGGTGCCACGGAGAACTGAACACTTGCGGAATGCCCAGCATCTTCATTGCTGCTTGGGTAGCTGAAGAAATGAATTGACCACCTCTGTCTGATAGTATATATAAAGGAAAACCTATCCTACTGAAGATAAGCAAAAATGAATATAGGATGAATCTAGATGTTATAGTTTTCAGTGGAATAGCTTCTGGCCATCTGGTGCATAGATCAATTACTGTTAAATAAATCTATTGCCTCTTTCTGATGTTGTGTTGAGAGGACCGACTATGTCGACCGCTATTTTCTGGAACGGTCGAGATGCCAGATCGGTTTTCTGTACTGGTGCCTTAGGATGTTTACCTTTTGGTATGGTTCTTTAGCATAAACCACATGCACGGACATGTTTAGTAATGTCGTTGGAAAACCCAGGCCAATAAAATTGCGCCAAAATTCTGATTGACGTTTTGGCTATCCCCATGTGACCTGCAAATGGGGAGTCAAGAGCGAGTTTTAGTGCCTCGTCGCGATATTTGCTTGGTAGCACTGTTTGTAACATGAGTGTTGCTCCTTTGCTATATCGCTTGATGAGTATATTATTGTCTAATATAGATTCCCACTTACCATGTGTACCATGTTTGGCAGGTTTGTGTACATTTTTAAAGCATGTTTGCAATGTTGGGTCCTGTTTTTGCTCTGTGGCTAGGAGCTTCTCAGGGACAACGCAGAATACGAAAGGAAAGATGAACTCAAGCACAAGGAATTCAGAAGGCGCAAGGAAGAAAAGGAAAAAAAGAGAAGCCATCCTATACGGATGACACATACATCGTCCCGTGGTTGACCATAGAGGAAGAAATCGAAAGGCAGTAGAAACTCAACCTCGAAAGGGAAAAAAGGCGCAAGGAGGAAAATGAAAACATCGAAAAGCTTCTACAGACAATACACACAAAATAAAGGAGGCAAAAAGACCAAATAAAAAGTGCTTATAAGGACTGCAACCAATCAAGCCAGACGACCCAGAGGCCTTGACTAACCAAATAAGCCACCAGAGGAGACGGGCATAAAGGATAACTCGCCGACCAACTCCCCAGCTGGCGTCACAGACACAAACGCTTACATAACCAGTCAGAGACATGACTCACTCGTAAGAGAGCACAGACAAAAACAGGATAAAACCCACACAAACCACGGACCTCAACTCTAACCAAGGCTGAAGAAGCAGGTGGAACTAGGCCGAATTTGGAATGTTTGTTTTTAATCACGCAATCAATCAATCAAGCAAGCACCATATGTCCAATGTGCCTAAAGGCGTGTAAAGGGATCCTTTGCTGTTTTACTATATCTTCATCATCATCATGTTCCATACCGATAGGCTTGGGTGGTCCTGTTCGCCATCACACGCGATCACCGGAGTCGTGGATTCGCTCTATGTTCTTGTCGCGACCATGCCACGTGGTCAAGCCATCCAGGTATTTACTTCTCTGCCTTCCCCTTGTTTTCTTTCTCGATCTTGCCAGTTGCCACCAAGTTTTCCAATTTATTTCTTCTCATAACGTGTCCAAACAATTGTGACTGTCTCCATCTCATTTCTGTAATCAGTTTACGGTTTTCATTTGTTTCTTGTAGGACTTAGTCATTGGTTTTTCTGTCTGTCCATGGTATTTGCATTTTCCTCAGAAACCACATTTCCACAGCCATCTGATGTTTTTCAGCTTGTCTGCTCATTGTCCACGCTTCAACCCATACAAAAATACAGGTTCTTTGTAGCACCTCAACACTCTGTGTAAATGACATCTTTTTATTGGTCAGTGTGTTTTCCATCTTGCAAAAGGCTACCATCGCCATGGCGATTCTTCTTCTAATCTCTTCAAGGCATCTCCCATCAGATGTTATGACTGTTCCGAGATAAGTGTACTATACCTTTTAATGGGACGTTGCAGTCAACACCAGCATTTTCAGCTGCTGTTGATGTACTAGGCAAGTGTTACGTTTAGTAGTTTGCCTTTGCTTTCTGAACAACCGGCCCCTATACCTTTTTCGAAAAAAAACCAGCACCGCTGTGTTTCGAACCCGGGTATACGGGCTCACAAACCTTACCATCTAATTAATATCACTTTGATTTTGACTGTTTCATGCCACCCACAACACCAGGGGAAGACATTAAGTAATTGGATTTTTACGAATAACTTTTGATTTACATTAGTGCGAACTAGAAATTGTGTCTGTGTTATTATTTCTCAGCATAGTCCCGTTGCCTGGTAACATATTTGGTGCAACTGTCTACTAGCTTGTCGATGTTTTGCACCGCCTCTATTTCCGTCCGGCTATGCGGCGAAGGGGTAACGAACGCATTTCGTGAGTTAGTTAGTCACGGTCCAGCTTCACGACAACAGCTCGTTCCCATTATGCTCCGTTCTTGTGCCAGTGAATATCATACAAAATGCTTCTCACTGTCCTGTGTGAAAAGTGGAAAAGACAGGAATCTCGACAAGCCAACGGACCGCATAGGTACACTGTGCATAATGCCGCCGTCAGAATGCCAACACAAAAGTCCTCCACGGAAAATAGTTCATCGTCGATGGAAGCGACGGTGACTAGGAAAAGCAGATCGGTCCCTTTCGGCGGGGCGGCCCACTGAAAGCATCGCACAAATCACTAACACCGTAGCTCCAGCCACGACCCCCAGGAGTCTCCGAGAAAAATGCATTCGTGAACCGAAAAGGCAATCCAGTCAACTGCAAGCGACAGGCCGACCACCATCGTTCCGAACGTGCAGGTCACGCTACAACAATCGCGGACAGATGTAAAAACGTTACAAACGAAATTCACAGCTCACAGTCTCGCGCCGCGCACTCAACTCAGTAGCAGGGCTACGGAAACAACGCACTTAGTATTCCTATATACACATCTGCAGGCGATTTGGAAGCAAACAGCCTAGCGCTGGTTTTCATACAATGGCATGAGTGCCGGTTGTTCATAAAGCAATGGCAAACTACTGAAATGAAACTTGCCTAAAAATCACAGTCAAACAATGCCGAGGTTGACTGCGACGTCCTGTAAAGGATATGCAACTAACTTTAACTGGCTCTATTACCTCATTATCATTTGCAAACCGATGGCCATTCTGGACTAAAATCTGGATGCTGTGACTTACTTATAACTTACTAGCTGACCCGGCTCGGCTTCCCCCAGGCCCTGGCGGGGATCTATCTATCTATCTATCTATCTATCTATCTATCTATCTATCTATCTATCTATCTATATATCTATCTATCTATCTATCTATCTATCTATCTATCTATCTATCTATCTATCTATCTATCTGTCTGTCTGTCTGTCTGTCTGTCTGTCTGTCTGTCTGTCTGTCTGTCTGTCTGTCTGTCTGTCTGTCTGTCTGTCTGTCTGTCTGTCTGTCTGTCTGTCTGTCTGTCTGCCTGCCTGCCTGCCTGCCTGCCTGCCTGCCTGCCTGCCTGCCTGCCTGCCTGTCTGTCTGTCTGTCTGTCTGTATCTGTCTGTCTGTCTGTCTGTCTATGTTCGGCCCGTTCCCGTTAAAAATATAGATAGAATAGAAGAATAGATTGATTGATAGTAGAAAATATGATTGGAAGAGATCTATCTAAAGTAAACTTACCAAGATATCACGAACAGCCAATAAATGGTGGGCGGTGGGTTGACTGCAGAGTACTGCAAACGATACGCAACTAACTTTCTCTCACAAAAATTACTTTTTTTTTAACGAACGAAAATCTTTATTTTCAAAGGGTTAAGAATTGGGCACGCAGGCCCGTCCTACATTCTGCCCTTCTTCTCTATTTCCTCTCATACATTCTTTCATTCAACATCTCTTATGAAGCAATTCTTTGACAACAAAAGAACAATAAGCATTGAAATGCATGAAAAGTAACTCGTTGAGAAAATGTTTAACATGGGCATCATAAATACCCAACGTGGGTGTAACGCGCCATACATATGAGAATGTTAAAAAAAATTAATGTGCTGTTGAAGAAAAATAAAAAGATGAGTTAGAAAATGTTCACTATTTAAATAGATGCATTTTTTTATGAAAACTTTAAAAATGCCTTAAAGATTATATCATTATTTATTATAACTCATATGCCTGAAAATAATTGTAGACAAAGAGTTTATAAATCTTTTAAAACAATGCAATAATCTATATATTAAAATATATAGCAATGCTATTAAACGTTATGCCCCTTGAAATAACTTTTCTTAAGTTAAGTCCCCTCGCTATATATAAATGATACGATATTAAAATATTAAATTTTAGTAAGTAAATAGCTGATTGTACACTAACAAACTATGACAGTTGGCTGCACGGGAATGAGAAGAAGACGTGTAGAAAATTTCATCTCAATCGGATGGACCGTTCGCGAACGCATAAAGAACAGACATACATACATTGTGTTTTATATATATATATATATATATATATATATATATATATATATATATATATATATATATATATATATATATATATATATATATATATATATAGTGACTGAACTATTCGTAATTATCTCACACTACTCGAGGTTGACGCTGAAGTGGTTCGTGTCATCCTCAGGTGTCAGGGTGAATGCCATCAACCCGACTCTGGTGTGGACCAACATCTACAGGAGCGCTGACCATGACGCCGGAATCGCCACCTCCCTGGAGGAGTTTGCAGCCGCGCACCCTTTACATGGGAGGGCCAGCACCCCTGAGGAACAAGCTGAAGTCATCGCCTTCCTGGCCAGCGACACAGCCAATTTCGTCACTGGGGAATGCATCAAAGTTGACGGGGCTGCCAGTTTGGTGGGCATCAACTCTGCCCAAGGCAGAGAATTTTAGGACATGGCATACTTTTTTGTCTTTTAAAAAAAAATTATTAATATTATACTTATTTTAAGCATGTTTGAACATATTCTGTCTAAACTTGTTGTTATTTTTTTGCGCATATAAATGCGTTTTGTTCACATTGTGTAGACCCTCCCGCAGCGAACATGGAGATCTGGCATTAAATTTTAGTCCGACAGCGTTCATGTCATTGTCGGCGTAACGTCATAACCGCTGCGAAATGTAATGGTCCTAACACTTAACATACCCACGGCAGGTTTCTGGCAGGGACGTTTGTTTTAAAAATAAGAGCGTAGTTTGACCGTTTTAAAGATCACGCCATATGTAAGCATATCTAGGCCTTAATATGACTTTTCCGGTCGTTTTATGAGGAGTTTAGGTTATACTTGTATTATCTCGTTTTAAAACATTTTCCCCCGTCATACCAAATGTGAACAGTCCATGCAAAGTGTAAATGCTTTTCTTGTAAGAAATTTGGTTCTTTTTACAAACAATAACTCGGGATTAGTAAGGTATACTATCCAGATAAAGGAAGGGTTATCCTCTTCTTCTTCTTCTGCCCTTTATTCCCTACTGGTTTATTGACCCTCAACCAAACCACGTCAAGACGTCCAATTTTTTACTATCTCCTACAGCTCTCTCCACGTCCCACCAGTATTATTCATCTCTGTCTGTAATTCTCTTCTGTTTATTTGTAGGTGTTCCGATATTTCGTTTGCCCTGTGGGTTTCAGTCAAGAGATTGTCTGGTTATATTGTCCTCAGATGTTTTCAGTGTGGGTCCTATCCAGAGCCAGTGTTTATTGTTTTCTCAGCGACGTGTCATATCTCTTCTATACGAGCTTCCTGCCCTCTTGGTTGACTGAGTAGTTCTTTCTTCTTTGTGTCATTTGTTCATGGTTGTTTGGATTTTGTGGCTGAATCGTTCTACGTGATGTGTCAGCCTGCCCTAAGCACAGCCCTTCATTAGTCGTCTTGTAGACATGCCTGGCAGAGTGCAGTGTTAGTAATTATTCCTTTCCTTGAGGGCTTCAGTAACACACGAACGGAATTCTACTTTTCGCCCTTCACGACCTGCTTGGTAGGTTGGAGTATTATTATTCTTTACTTCCCTTTCGGTGTCCAGGTAACATATATGGCGTTTCGGTTTTAACTTGTTGGTATGGGTGCCGGTCGTTCAGAAAGCAATGGCAAACTACTGAACATAAAATTTGCCAAGACATCAACAATGGTAGTAAAATGCTGGTGTTGATTGCAACGTCCTGTAAATGTTATGCAACTTAGGAAAAAAAACATATGAGCGCAACATATTTGTTAGGCTGCAGAGTTACTATTCTTCGCTTGGGATCCTGCTAACACATGAGAGGTACCTCTACTTAATCGTCTTAATCTAAACTTGGCCATTACCATATCCCAGATTACTCGACCACATGAGAAAAGTCTTCCAGTTATGAGGAAGATTGCAGTAACATGGTCAGTTGGAAGATTGTAGTGACATGGTCAGTTGGATGATTGCAGTGACATAGTCAGTTGGAAGATTGCAGCAGCACAGTCAGTTGGAAAATTGTAGTAAAATGGTCAATTGGAAGATTGCAGTAACATAGTCAATTGGAAGACTGCAGTAACATGGTCAATTGGAAGATTGCAGTAACATAGTCAATTGGAAGACTGCAGTAACATGGTCAATTGGAAGATTGTAGTAACATAGTCAATTGGAAGATTGCAGTAACATGGTCAATTGGAAGATTACAGTAACATGGTCAATTGGAAGATTGTAGTAACATAGTCAATTGGAAGACTGCAGTAACATGGTCAATTGGAAGATTGTAGTAACATAGTCAATTGGAAGATTGCAGTAACATGGTCAATTGGAAGATTGTAGTAACATGGTCAATTGGAAGATTGCAGTAACATGGTCAATTGGAAGATTACAGTAACATGGTCAATTCGAAGACTGCAGCAGCACAGTCAGTTGGAAAATTGTAGTAAAATGGTCAATTGGAAGATTGCAGTAACATAGTCAATTGGAAGATTGCAGTAACATGGTCAATTGGAAGATTGTAGTAACATAGTCAATTGGAAGATTGCAGTAACATGGTCAATTAGAAGATTGCAGTAACATGGTAAATTGGAAGATTGCAGTAACATGGTCAATTGGAAGATTACAGTAACATGGTCAATTGGACGATTGTAGTAACATGGTCAATTGGAAGATTGCAGCAGCACAGTCAAGTGGAAGATTGAAGTAGCATGTTCATCTGAAAGATTGCAGCAGCACAGTCAAGTGGAAGATTGCAGTAACATGTTCATCTGAAAGATTGCAGCAGCACAGTCAAGTGGAAGATTGCAGTAACATGGTCAATTGGAAGATTGCAGTAACATGGTCAACTGGAAGATTGCAGCAGCACAGTCAATTGGAAGATTGAAGTAACATGTTCATCTGAAAGATTGCAGGAACATGGTCAATTGGAAGATTGCAGTAACATGGTCAATTGGAAGATCGTAGTAACATAGTCAATTGGAAGATTGCAGTAACATGGTCAATTGGAAGATTGCAGCAGCACAGACAAGTGGAAGATTGCAGTAAAATGGTCAACTGGAAGATTGCAGGAACATGGTCAATTGGAAGATTGCAGTAACATGGTCAATTGGAAGATCGTAGTAACATAGTCAATTGGAAGATTGCAGTAACATGTTCATCTGGAAGATTGCAACAGCACAGTCAGTTGGAAGATTGTAGTAACATGGTCAATTGGAAGATTGCAGCAGCACAGTCAAGTGGAAGATTGCAGTAACATGGTCAATTGGAAGATCGTAGTAACATAGTCAATTGGAATATTGCAGTAACATGTTCATCTGGAAGATTGCAACAGCACAGTCAGTTGGAAGATTGTAGTAACATGGTCAATTGGAAGATTGCAGCAGCACAGTCAAGTGGAAGATTGTAGTAACATAGTCAATTGGAAGATTGCAGTAACATGGTCAATTGGAAGATTGCAGTAATATGGTCAATTGGAAGATTGCAACAGCATAGTCAGTTGGAAGATTGTAGTAACATGGTCAATTGGAAGATTGTAGTAGCATGGTCAATTGCAAAATTGTAGTAAAATGGTCAATTGGAAGATTGTAGTAACATAGTCGTTTGGAAAATTGAAGTAACATGGTCGTTTGGAAAATTGAAGTAACATGGTCGTTTGGCAGATTGTAGTAACATGGTAAATTAAAAGTTTGCAGTAACACGGTCAATTGGAAGATTGTAGTAACATAGTCAATTGGAAGATAGCAGAGTTGGAAGATTGCAGTAACGGGGTCAATTGAAAGATTGCAGTAGCACAGGCAGTTGAAAGATCAACTTGTGTCACTGCAGTCTCCCATTGTGCGCCACGCCAGTCACAGCTGAAGATGCCCAAAGCAAGGTCGTCAACAAATAGATACAAATTAGTCGCATGTCCTTTACAGGATGTGGCAATCAACCCCAGGTGTTTAAAGATAAGAGGATCGACTTCATTGCAACGGGTTTTATCCCATACCGTTGAGTCTTCTTTCCGCAGGGCGGCCTGTCGAAATCCTCACACAGAATACATAGCCTTCTGTAGCTCCAGCGACCACTCCCAGAGGTCTAAAAATAACAAAACAATGTGCTTTCGTGAATCACCGAATTCGCAAACAGTTTGCCAGAACTAACGACCTTTGTAGCGCGAGGCAGAGCCATGACGACTTCGCCGCGGAGACCCCCACCCCCAAAGAACTCTTCAGGCATACACCAGCAATGATACCGATGCCGAATGATAACAAGCAAACAAATATCCAAACACAACAAGCAAATAAACACATTTATAAGCAGTTTTGATTTTGTGTTGAACATTCAAGTATTTCACATTAACAATAATATTGCTGAAAGAAACTACAATAACAGACAATAATATTGCTGAAAGAAACTACAATAACAGACAATAGTACTGCTGAAAGAAATTACAATAACAAACAATAGTATTGCTGACAGAAACTACTATTTCCAGCCTTTGACGTGTGAAAACAGATGTTGCCAGACGTGACACAAAAATCATAATGCGATTCATTATCATCATCATGTGCCATGCCGATAAGCGTAGGCGGTCATGGTTTGCCACCTTACAGGATAACCAGAGTCATGGATCAGGTCCGTGTTCTTGTTCCGGTGATGTCACATGGCCAAGCCACCCAAGTATGTTTAGAAGTGAGGTTAAGAAGTTGTTACAACGACACAAAAAGATATATTAACATCTACAGAGGTAAAAATAAATGTGTTAAAAATTAGAATAGCTAACTGTTATATATATACACACTCACATACACATATGCATATATATATATATATATATATATATATATATATATATATATATATATATATATATATATACACGCAAGCGCAAAACACTCATGTATGTCCTCAAATAGTCTCCGTGGCGAAGTGGTCAAGCCGTATGTCTCGGGCTCCGACGGTTGTGGGTTTGATTCTGGGCCGCGTCCTTCGGCTCACGAGTGCATTTTTTCTGAGACTCCTGGGGGTCGTCGCTGGAGCTACGGAGTTCGTGCTTTGTGTGAAGCTTTCCGCGCTGCGAAAAGAGACTTAACCATATGGGATAAAAACCCGGTGCAATGAAGTAGACCCTGACGACTCCTAAGCGACTTTTTATTTAGTTATCAATTTGAAAATTGAATTGAGGATCTGTAAATGTGGACATACAAAGGAATAGCTCGTATTTCATGGTGAAAAAAAGCAAACACAAGTAGAAGTTCTCGAGAAGCTGGAAATAAAAAGAGAGGCGGTGGCAGAAATTTAAAAAAAAAATCAAATATTTTGGATACATTAAAGGAAATGGCACTCTTATCAAAACCACACTGGGTGGAAAGGCCCTAGCAGGAGACAGATGACCATACAAATGTGAATCGCTCATGTGAACCAAGGTCCATAAGGGAAGCAAACGATAGTAACAGTGCAACAAGTGTGGGTTGGCCGAAAGCCTGTGCTCAATTGGGAATAGAAATACAACATAGGAAGAAGACAAGTGGGCAGAGAATATCTAGAGAAGGACGACCTCAGTATATGACAATGACGAGAGACAGAAAATGCTGAATACTGACTGACTGCAGCCAACCTTCATTGTAGAGGTACACTTGCACTTGATCTGACGACTGTGCACTTGAAACTGCTGAAATGTCAAATATATCTTAATATCAAGAATTTCTCAATCAAGTATTTCTCATGCAAGTATTTATCAACAACGTGTGGTGGTTTAATTTAACATATTGAGTATTTCTGTACGAGACACCATTGGGTAAAATAAAGTATTCGTTTAGCGTCGCAAACAGGTTTCCGTCACACCCAGAGTAGGCGGCGGGTTGAGAATGAAAGCAATGGACAGATAGTTGTTGGTTATGGACTCAAGTTCATTATGGTAGGCAGAGGATTTCTTTATTATGACAATTGCTACGGTCACCGACCAGTACAATGACTCCAAGAAGAAAAACAATGGCAAACTACATTCTTTACAAATTCCTAGAAAACAAATCAAAGAAATTGTGGAGAAGGACTGTTGTGGAGGAAAATTTCGACATGGACAAGTCAATGGATGGTGATGGGGTATGTCTCATGAAAACACATTCACGTAGATGCAGTTAAACTACTTGTAATAGTTCATCACATTATGAGAATAATCGTGATCAGAAGGTGGCACACGTAGATAACAGTTTAGATATTTCAACGGTTGAATAACTGGAATCGATGTTATTTCTCTCGGATCACTCCCGTCTGTGATCTCTCTGCCTCTAACATTTTATGACGGCGTGTGGTAATTGCTCCCTTCATTTTATAGTCCATACGGCATGCCATTGGTTATCGTGTCTGTCACAGTCTAATGTCTCATGTCTGCCCACAGTCTTATGTCTCGTGTACTGCCAGTCATTCCTGATACTGATGTTCTCCCATACCATGATGTCAAACTATCAAGCATATTCCCTCTTCGTATCCTTGCCTATCCTCCCTCCCAGCTTTCTCGTTTGTCACGAGCACTTCAGCTTTCCCCTTCTCATGAAATGCACAAAGAATCTGGATTGTCTTTTTTTAATCCGAGTAACCAGGTTTCTGGGCCAGATGAAATCACAACAGAAGAATTAGAAGTATTGGGAGAATTTGGGGTAGATATATTAACCAAAATGTTGAATTATATTTACAGCAGTGGATATTTACCCAGTGGTATGCTGAAATCTGTGTTTATAGCTATACCAAAAAGACCAGGAGCAATTGATTGTGAAGATTTTCGTACAATTAACCTCATAAACCATATAACGAAGGCTTCTCCTCAGAATCATAATGAGAAGAACCAGAAAGAAAATAAAAATGGAAATTAGTGAAGAACAGTATTGATTTGTGGAAGGAAAGGGCACAAATAATGCAATATATACATTACGGACACTAAGAGAAAGGTCAATAGAGAAACAGAAAGACATATATTTGTGCTTCATAGATTATACTAAGGCATTCGATAAAGTAAAACATAATGAACTGATTAAAATGTTGGACGATATCAACATTGATGGGAAATATTTAAGAATAATAAAAATATTTACTGGAACCAAGTAGCAGCAATTAAAATGGGAAATAAAGAGAGTAGTTACGAACAGATAAAACTAGGAGTGCGACAGGGGTGTGTCTTGTCACCAGATCTCTTCTCCCTATTTAGCGAAGTAATAATGAGAGAGATCAAAGAAACGCCAGGAATACTAGTTGGAGGTTATAATATAAATAATATACGCTATGAAGATGAAACAGTATTTGTGGCAGATAATTCAGCAGACCTACAACAAATGCTGGACATTGTAATAACAGAGAGTGCAAGGAAAGGACTCTCCTTGGATATAAAGAAAACAGTAACAATGGTAATATCAAAGAAAATGGTGACACCAAAATGTGAAATGGAAATGGAAGGGAAAATTCTTAACCAAGTGGATAATTTTAGATACCTAGGGGCATTTATGCCGGTCTCTCTGGCTATGGGGTTACAACACTTTCTCTCTGTAATCCCGTTTATCACACAGAGTCTCGTAGCGGAGCGAGAGCTGAGGCGGTTCGACCCCCGCTCGTGACTTGCGGGATACTGAGCCGGCCGCTCAGAAAGCAATGGCAAACTACTGAGCGTAATCTTGCCAAGAGATCAACATACAGCTGAAAGATGCTGGTGTTGACAGCTAAGTCCTGTAAAGGATATGCTAAAAAAAAAGGGGGGGGGGCATTTATAACATCAGATGGAAGATATACAACAGAGATTAAGAGCAGAATAGGGCAGGCAAAAGCCGCATTTCAGAAAATGAAGAGTATCTTATGCAATAAGTCGCTATCAATGAATGTAAGAAAGAGAGTGCTGAAATGCTATGTAGAACCAGTTTTGCTGTATGACAGTGAATCGTGGAATGTAATGAACAAATTAAGAAAAAATCAGAAGCAACAGAGATGTGGTTCCTGAGACGAATGTTGCGAATTCCTTGGACTGCCAGAGTAACTAACAATGACTGCCTGAGACAGGCTAATAAAACCAGAACATTATTTACAACAATAAGAAAGAGAAAAATAGCCTTCTTCGGTCATGTGATGAGAAGAGAGGCATTGGAGAACATCGTGACAACTAGAAAGGTCGAGGGAAAGAGAGACAGAGGCAGACCAAGAGAAATTATGCTGGATGGATTGAGACAGTGACATGGAGGAATACCATCAGCAGAGTTGATCCAGAACACCAAAAACCGAGATCTGTGGAGAGCCATGAACGCCTACGCCAGCTTTCAGGGCACTTGATGATGACAACCAGGTTTCTTTGTGAGTTAGTTTCTTTCAATATATGTTCTTTACTCTTTATATCCACCCACTGTATTCTCATACCTCAGCTTCTACAACATTCCTCACGAGTCTGCTAGTTGTCCATAATGACCATGTCATCAGCATAAGGCAGGTTCTTCACAGTTTGTCCGCAAACTGATATTCGTGACAGGTCTTGTAGGGGCATCATTATTTCACTGCACAAACTGAACAGATCGGTTGATAGTACATAGTCTTGTTCCCGAAGCACACTTATTGTGAATGCGCCTCCGTCGTCACAATCTTTGAACGCGTATACTCATGCCACCTGTACGGATACATAAACAGCCTTCGCTCGATTGAAATTTCAGCCTGGTCTGCGCCTCTAGCAGCCTGTCAAATGTCTTGTGTCCATCACCAGTCTTCCTCTTTTACTTTTATTTTATTGCTTTTGCCGGGTAGCGTCGCAGAGAGGAGGCAGCTATAATTTTCTGTTTCGCTTGTCTTGTTTTTTGTACTAACGTTATATTTGATTTTCTCAGTCTCTTTTACTCCATCTAGCCAATGTTTTCCGGGTCATCCTCTCGCTTTGATTCCCAATATTTTCCCGTAGAACACTCTAGCCACTGGTTGATCTTGTTACATTCTAAATGTCCAAACCATTTAATTCTTTAGTCTTCTATATAGTCAGTAATTGGTGTTATCCCCACATTGGTTCTTGGTTTCTCATTTGTCTCTTATATCTTCTCGTTTTCCAGCTGCGTTTCTTACGCATCTAATCTCATATGTGATTTTACGCTTGCGTTTCTAGGACTGTCCATCTCTGACAATGGTAACATGGCGCTGGGATAAATAAAGCCTTCATCAGCTTCTTATTTGTTTGTATGCTGATGTTTGGAAGTTTTAGGATAGGTGCTATTTGATAGTTGATGTTATCTGCTTTCTTTTTTTTTCGTTTCCATTTCTCTATCTTGTCTTCCTTCCTCTGTAAATACGCTGCCAGCTATCTCTAACTTGTTTTAATAGTATTGTCCATTTATAATTGCGTGTTCGTCGAATTGTCACAAATCCTGTCTTTTCGATGTTAATCTTCATATCAAAATTATGACAGCAATTGGCACGGCAATTTATATGGTGCTGGCGATCCGTTTTATTCTCATTTATTAATAAACTCTGTTGGTTTACAAACATCCGCTCATTTAAACTCTTTTTAGTGCCCCATTGAAAAGTGCGCTTCAGGCCAGCAAAACTACTCGCTCGCGTTCCTGTACGTCGGCTCAGCCTGGGCCATGGATCCATCCAAGAACTTGAAGAAATGACATTTCTAATATAACTGAGGCATTCAATAACAACGGGACTGTTCACGAGCAATCAGACGGAGACCGGACATAGCCATGTAGAAATTAACCCGTGTTAAGAGGCTATCGCTCAACTTCAACTCAACTGTGGCAACATGTGGAAGTCAGACATGGACCATTCATTCATTCATTCATTCATTCATTCATTCATTCATTCATTCATTCATTCAGTAGCATGTCCTGTGCAGAACCTCGCTCCCATAACAACCTTCCGGAAAACCTCTCGGTCATAAGCAAGATATCCCGCGTCCGATACACCCAGTCTGGAGATCATGTGCCACATCTTGCACCCATTTTCTCTTTGGTTTTCCTCTTCCTCTCTTCCCGGGCCTATACCCCTCCATTATTGTTCTCTGCAAACTTTCATGACGTTTCGAGTGACCGAAATATTTCAATTTCCTTTGTTTTATCGTCTTTAGTATCCAACCTTCTTCAATATTCAGATCTTGTCGTATAGATGCAATTGTTCTTTTTCGATACTGTCAGTGAACAACTCGGGACTTTTTAATTTAGATGTTATAGAAATTAGAAATAGCGTATGCCTAGAATTAAATTTTTTTTTTTAAATACAGAAAAAACACCGACTTTCTATAAGTTGCTAAACATGGAAGAAAACTGGTTGATAAACAGCATTCTGTCTGGGGAAAATGACATACTTTGGCCACATGAAACAGCACAGCGGTTTGGAACGACCAGTGCTGAAGAGGGTGGTTCCTGGGACAAGAAGCAGAGGCCGATCAGTACGAAGATGAACACAGGACAATGAAGACTCCTCAAACATGAACATGAATGTGGCAGGAGAACAGCCACTAAATCGAGACTCTTTTCGGCGGACCTTATTGACAGCGACCGTCTGCTAAGGACCTACTAAATGATGATGATTCCTATCATAGCCAACGACGATTGACCTTCTGAAGCATAGAATCAGAATACAATACAATGGTAACTTCTTCGAATCTTTCTTCATACATACGAAGGCATAGTTTTAAAATGTAATGTCTCGTGTGCAATATAATCTACTAACTAGAAATTAATCATGCAGCTTCAGTCGATAAAAACACACGATAGATAATACATATATTTTACATTGTGACAGTCGTTGATAATTACTCTTTGCACAAAGTACTGTTTTATCAATGTCCAGTTGGGACGCTGAGGTTCTGTTGTAGCTGGGTTAGGGTTCATAGGGGCCAAGACATCTATTCACCTCATCGCTGGGCAGACACTGATATGTGAGGAATCCTGGATAGACACTAATCTGTGGGGAATCCTGGGTAGACATTGATCTGTGGGGAATCATGGGCAAACATTGATCTGTTGGGAATCCTGGGCAGACATTGATCTGTGGGGAATCCTCGGCAGACATTGACCTGTGGGAAATCCTTGGCAGACATTGATCTGTGGGGAATCCTGGGTAAACTATAGTCTGTCCGGAATCCTGGGTAAACTATAGTCTGTGGGGAATCATGGGCAGACACTAATCTGTAGGCCATGCTAGGAAGACACTAGTCTGGGAGGAATCATGGAGGAGGGAGGGGGTGGGATGGAGGACACATGTTAAAATAAAATACAAAAGGCAAGAGAACTTTCGCGGCACTGGGACATATTGGTTAAGTCAAAATAAATTAAACCTAGCACCAAACTGTGAATGTTTAACACTAACGTTGTATCAGCAATGTTGTATAGATCAGAAACACGGAGAACCACTAAAACAATGACTGTCGTATAGATCAGAAACACGAAGAACCACTACAACAATGACTGTTGTATAGATCAGAAACACGGAGAACCACTAAAACAACGACTGTTGTATAAAAAATATTGTTTGCATATCATTTACAGGGCATCGCTGTCAACATTAGCATCTTTCAGCTAATTGTTGATTTCTTGGCAAGATTACGCTCACTAGTTTGCCATTGCTTTCTGAGCGGCCGGCTCACATACCCCGTAAGTTACCTGCGCGATTCGAACCACTGCTGATTCTCACCGTTGTCACGTTACTTACGAGAGTATACGAGATTACGGAGAAAAGTCGCTAACCTCTAGGCGAACCACTAAAACAATGATTAATAAACTATAAACATTCATTAGCTGGTGCCTTCGCAGAATAGAAGGGCCAAATGGTATGACAGAATCACCATCGCCGTGCTCATGGAGAGTACTAAACGCATTTCAGTGAATAGGATGATGATGAAAAGACGACGGCGCTGGATAGAACGAACACAGTCAGAAAATCGAATATTCCTATAGCCATGGTTGTAGATTCACAGTCATCACTTGGTTCACACAAAAGTCTTACTTCTCGTAGAGCATTCAGAATGTCAGCCTGGTCCATGGCGCGTCCGCCCTCCACAGTGGCCTCACCTGCGAGCTTGTCAGCCCGCTCATTTCCTTGTACTCCCGCATGCCCCGGCACGAAGATAAAACTAATCTTTGCCAGCCGAGACAGCTCCAGAGGCAGCAACCATTCTCTTCGGATCGACCCCTTCTTTATCCTCTTGATCATGTTCATTGAGTCGCTAAGGAAACATGCCCTAGTGAATGTCAGTATTAGGCGGGGCGCAATTTGGTTCTCATTTGGAGGAGCCTCCTCAAATGACCTTGACCTCGGGTGATTTTCACTCCTCCTCGGTCATGTAGTTGGGTGATATTTAACTCTTATATTTTGGGTTGTGTAGTAAAAATGTGTGTATCCATATTTCCACATTCACAATCAACATGAAGAAACAACCTCTTGCAGTGGTCAACACGAAATGTCCTTCTACTCTTAGTTATTTAAAAAAATAATCACTTGATTTCCCCTTCTACCCCACACCTCGGTGTGTTCGTTGATATCATCATTATTACCGCCTTATTGATAGTCAGCTTCGCCCTCCCTAGTACTACAAATTTTGTAGAGCTGTACCATTATCCACCCCTGTGTCATGTCGTATATTATAACCCCCGCCTAGTAAGCCGGTGTGATCTCTCTCTATACTACTTTTGTTATAAAATATCAGTGACAATGAACATCCCTTTACATGTTCATATTTGTCCTCTTTATTTTCTAATACCTACTAGTTACTCTATTATTATTCTTTCCAGCATACGACAAGGATTATTAACTTTATCAAAAGCGGTATGAAGTACAAATATGTCGTAGATCTATGTAAACGGCTACAATGAAAATTTGCTGAGAGGTAGTATTCAGGTTTATCAGTTTCAGTCACCAACACCAGACAATGTGCTGTAGATAATTTGAATTCACGAGCCAGTCACAAGGAGAAACGGTTCTCGTGAAATTATACCGACCGGCGTCCATGTCTGTGTGCAGGCGTCCATGTATGGGTGTGTGTAATTATGTCTAACTATAAATCTCTCTCTCTCTCTCTCTCTCTCTCTCTCTCTCTCTCTCTCTCTCTCTCTCTCTCTCTCTCTCTCTCTCTCTCTATATATATATATATATATATATATATATAAAAAGCGAGATCTCAGTGCATACCGTACTCTTAGAAACAAAGTTCAATATACCATACGACGGGAAAAGAAAAATTACTTTAAGAACTTAGCAATGGATAAAACAAATAGTAAGGATATATGGAAGGCAATTAACATCTTGACAAACAAGTATAACTTCCGCAATTCTTTACCATCAAATCATATTACATGCGACCAATTCAGTGATTTTTTTCAAACTGACATAGACCAGATGAAGTCTTCAATACCTAATTCTCCTTGCAACTTATCTTTATTGTCATCGTTTTGCGAGAATAGATGCTCCCGCGATATTCTTTCCGACATACCGCTAATGACAATCACTGAAGTATTCACTTACCTCAGTAACCTAAACAACACAACTTCATCTGGGTTCGATGGAATCAGCAACCGGATTCTCCGTTGTGCTGCGCCAGTGATCTGTATATCACTAACCTATGTATATAATCAGTGTCTCACCAAAGGCCACTTTCCATCAGCTCTCAAAATCGCCAAAGTGTACCCTCTTCTTAAATCTGGTTCATTAGACAATGGTCTCCCGAACAATTACAGACCCATTTCTTTACTATCATCACTATCTAAGCCACTAGAAAAACACATTCATAAAGTAACATTACAGTATTTAGTTCGCAACAAGCTTATTGTTGACAGCCAATCAGGATTTCGACCAAAATATTCTTGCCATACGGCCCTAACAAACATGATAGAAAATTGGCACCAGAATATAAACAACAACAGTCTATGTGGAACTGTGTTTATTGATTTCAAGAAAGCATTTGATATGATAGATCATCTTATTTTAATTAAAAAACTTGAGACAATGAAAATTGGCCCTAATGTAGTCACTCTAATATCATCTTTTCTATCAAACAGAAAGCAAGTAGTATCACATAATAAATCTCTGTCTCAAACCACTACCTTCAATATTGGAGTACCGCAAGGCTCTATTCTTGGCCCTCTACTATATGCCTATTATATTAACGATCTACCTTTGCATCTTTCGTCGTCCTGCGATCTGTTTGCAGACGATTGTACAGTGTACACAAACGCTGAAAACTGTATTTTACTTGAGTCGTCTTTACAACAAGAATTAAATAATGTAGTTAGGTGGAGCTATTCAAACCGTATGCAAATTAACATCACTAAAACAAAATCAATGTTATTAACAACCAGACAAAGACTTCAGACTCTAAGCTCACACACAACACTTCAACTTCACATCGATAACATGCCAGTAGAAAGTGTAATTGAGCACAAAACATTAGGCCTAATCATTGATAGAAACCTAACCTTTAATTCCCACGTTCAAGTGCTCATTAAACAAACAGCGAAAAAAGTCTACCAACTCGCCAAAATTAAAAACTTCCTTGATGAGGACACAAGGAAACTATTCTATACTTCTCATATACAGACACACTTTGACTACTGCTCTACGATCTGGGACGGTTGTTCTAATTCAAACACCAAGCGACTTTACTCACCCCAGAAACGGGCCATGAGTCTAATTTATAGCAAACATTTACCTGACAATCCTAGCCTGTATAAACGCCTTCAGTTACTACCACTCCGTAAACGCCTGCTTTTCAATAAAGCTAAACTAATTCACAAAATCCTGCATCGGAATGCCCCAAATTACCTTTGGCCATTGTTTAAATATAATGCTAGACACAGTAAACGTTTAAATATATTACACATTCCGAAGCCTAGGATTGACTTATACAAAACAAGCTTAACGTACTCTGCAGCTCAGCTGTGGAACAATCTTCCACAAGAAATCAAAGACATCACCAATCCCTTTTCATATAATCGCAAATTATTCGAACACTATCTCAATATGGATTACCTTCCCCCTTAATAATAGAGATAATAATAATAATAATAATAATAATAATAATAATAATAATAATAATAATAATAATAATAACAAAACCCTAGTATAACAGCCAGTCCCCTTTTGGTAGTCCAGTATATTCCACATGGCTAACAACAAGTGTCAGACCATTATCTAATATTACTGTGTCGTGTAGTTTTGATGTTCGCATTTTGCCCATGCCTTTATAATGCATATCCTTTATATTTTTGTTGTTCTCTGTTAGCCTTGAATGATGTGTGAATGAAATAATGTATGAAAGAGAGTGATAGAAGGGCAGAGTGTTAGACGGGCCTGCGTGCCCAATTCTTAACCCTTTGAAAATAAAGTTTGTTCGTTCGTTCGTTCGTTCGTTCGTTCTCTCTCTCTCTCTCTCTCTCTCTCTCTCTCTCTCTCTCTCTCTCTCTCTCTCTCTCTCTCTCTCTCTCGCTCGGTATCTTTCTATCTCTCTTTATACCTTTGTGATTTCAGTATTCTTATCGAGTATATAAACTATAGGGTGAAGCTGCTGGTGAAAGCGTGTTTAGGCACGTCATGGAAAAATCCGGGATGACCTGACCTGGCGACCGGGTGGTGAACTGACCTTGACCAGAGCTGTTTTTGGGGACGTTTCTGGCAAATGCCTGTAAACATTCTGAACACAGCTTAGGATGTGTATAGATATACACATGGTAGAAGTGCTGACAAGACAAATTTCTAGCTAACTTTTTACAGTAACACCCAAACCAGCTTGAACTGCCCAAGTTCTACGGGTGATTCAACCTCGCCGACAGTATATAAAGCGGCGCGCACCATTTAAATTCTCTGACATAAAAGAGGAGATACTAGCGACAGCCACTAACCTCAGGTACATGGGGTGCCAAGTCACCATCGGATGGATACCAGCACACGAACAGGCAGACAGAGCGGCGAAACGGGGAATAACCAGCACTAATCAAATCTGCACAGGCCTAGGCAAGGTAGAAGGGAAGAATATAGTCAAAAACTACATTCTCAAGGAATGGAGGCAACAGTGGCGAGACAGCGATAAAGGCCGGCATGCCTTCCAAGTATTGGGTGAACCCAGATTCAAGCCACAAGTCAAGACCAACATGAAAGCACCGGCAAACAGACAGATGTGGAGAATCAGATTAGGCAATTGGAAAGACACAAGAGAAAACCCAAACTGCAGAGTATGCCGAGAAAACAACACCATCGAACACTACTTACTAGCATGTGACAAGTACAATACAAGTACGAGATCACTTCGTCAAAACTGGGAACCCAATGACAATGACGGAGTGCCTGCACATAAACAGCAACCTGGAAACACAGCGACTGGTCAGACAGTTCCTATGCAGAACAGGGAAGACCGTATAACCTCCCTACACTGTATATATGTATATGTGTGTTTGTGTATGTATTAGTCAGGTCTTAGTCAGATATGACTGAGCTACCGTATGACAGTAGACGGTACTACCTGCTTTCTGTCAGCGCCGAATGTTGGGCGGCGCTTACCAAACCCGACACCCCACATTGTGCCAACGGCTTCGGGCGGAAGAGCGCAATTGGGAGGGTACTAGCCTTATCCTGGTGCGAGGAAATGCAACCCAAAGACAAAATAAGTCATGGCAGGGCAGACCAGGCCCTAAGCCTTGGTTGGCAGCTGGTCTAGGATCGAAGCTCCGACAGGCGGACAGTTAGAGCATTGCTTTCCTGATCCGGCAGCTTCTGCAGCTTGTCTTGTTCCAGATTATAGGTGTCAACTTTCCTCTGGAGTGAACTAGGCAGGCCGAGAGAGGGATCATGCTGCATGGGCAACACATGGTTTCTTTATTTTAGCCCAGGCTTTGTGCTATGGAGAGGCAATAACTACATCCCTGGTCTTAACCGGTCTCGGAATCAAAGCGAGAGGCAACTGTTACGGGTTATAAGTCCTTGTCAGTTGGCGTAGACATGGGTCGCCACGCGTTGCCTCTGACGGTGGGAGACACCTACAGGTGTCACTGATCAGCTACCGCCCGCCTCAAGCTGGGCAGCCCCCAGCCAATTGGGTGCTGATCCGCCACAGCCTGCCTGCTTCAATGGGTGCTTGGGGCTAGGACAAAATCTAAATCGCAGGCTGTAAAACCAATGCACCAGATACTAATCACACTCGCCACCGCCATGGATCGTAGTTATTAAGCCTTTTTGAAGCACAATGTACCAAACTATCGTCTGTAAAGACGGAAAGGTACCAATGCATGTATTTGTTTGTACTTGTGCATGTTTATATATGTTGTAAAAAAAAAAAAATTCATAAACATAATTAAAAAAAAAAAATGGCGGGGTGAAGGGCAGGAAGGTGGGTTGTCTTGTTGCCACACCACACCCACACGCGATGAAGAAAACCGCAAACACGCACAAGCGTAAAGGAGTGTGTAACGCTGACCGGGGGGGGGGGACAACTTGAGACTTGCAATTAAATGCTCTGCCCTTGCCTACATCAAGTCCTTATGAGGACTGGACATGACCGGGACTAGCCCCGATGAGAATAACACAAGAAACGACAAGCAGTTAGCAGTGCTAACAGAGAAAAGAAGCCAAAAAACGAGAGAATGCGGGCCAAGTAGGCCCAACCAAGGACCGGTCTTTTCCAGGACCAGCACAAAACAAAAATATCCGACGAACAGAGCGGAACCAATAAAACCAGTAGGAATTAGGACTAACAATCCACACAACTACGGCTCTCAACAATAACCACAGCTGATGAAGCAGGTTAGACGAGGCCGAATTTGGAATTTTTTTTGGAAAATTGGAATTGGAATTGGAATTTAAATTCTCATTAGACACTCACCAGACAAGAGGACAGATCAGTCAAAGGAGTGGTAAGTTGGTGAGTTATAAATTTTTATTTTTGTTACACACCGTCACAACCGAAAAATAAAAATAGATGTAGCAGAAGAGTCAAACCATATATTAATAACCATCACACCTGTATAACTAAAAACCAACCAAAATATGATAGACAAAATTTCTGTGATATTAACACTAAAATAATGTACATATAAAAATATACACAGCCTCACACAGTTCTCTTGAGACTCACTCGTACCACCCCCGCCTATTATAGCGCTCAGAGCTTACATCGCCCCGTCCCCGATCTGCCCAATTCATCCCCGAACTCAGCGGTAGGTATCACTCCCCCACTTCTCAGGTTAAATAGCAACAGCGGCTGAATTAATGCTGATGTTGACTGCAACGTTCTGTAAGGGATATGCAATTCATTTGTAGTTTAAGCAAAGAATGTGTAAGCAGCTTTCTAAAAAAAAAAAGGTAAAAGACACACCTCACACAAGAACTCGGAAACGCACGCGGTGCACACCACCCCACCCGCATGTTGAGCGTAGCATACACAAGGCAGAGAAACCAACCAGTGACCATCAACACCCCTGATTAAACTACAGATAAACATTGCCCTCGCGCAGATCTACAAAACGGACTGACTAATTAAATTCCTTCCAGCTGACCCAGGAATTCGCCCGAGGTGTTCCACGCTGGCAAATCTGACTAATTAATAATTATATTAGCGAGATGTGTTGGTAAGAGAGGTATATTCTCTCTGTAACTGAACCACAGAAAATCATATGGGTAAAATTGCGTTGTTTGTTAGGATATAGAAATGTTAGATGGGTCTGCGTGCCCAATTCTTAACCCTTTTGGAAACAAAAGGTTATTATTATTGACTACATAAACCATTTTATGTGTTAGTTTCCCCGTTTTTATAAAACCACTGTTTCATTGTCCCACGAACTGCTATGCATATATCCAAATGCTCTTTGTGTGACCCACAGGGGTATGGTGGGTGGCCTGAGCTTATCATGACCGCTGTCTATCTGACCTTGGCTTAACAGCGCACCAGAGTAGCTCTCATAAACAGGATGTCTCAGTACTAGCTGACCAGACAATTGTCTTAACATGTTTTGGGTAAGACACTCTAAGACAGGTCACCTTCTAAAGGTTAAAAAGGTCGTTTTTAACAGAAATTGTTAGCTGTATTGTACACCAAAACCGGTTCTAGCCAGTCTATTGGTTAAGTCAGCACTTTTTAGTTGATACACCACTTGCCCAGAGGCCTATAAAACCAGCACATCTGCAATTAACATCATTTCATTTCCAGCAAGCCAAGTGACAACAACTCATTCAAACAAAGCTCTTGGTAAGAATTTATTGTATTGTTACTCGAAGGCGTAGACTCGCAGCTCGTATAGTTATATATTTCAAAAAATATATTAGACGGCAAACAGGCATTCATAGCACGGAAATACACTGAATACACCCGTATGAAAATACTAGGCTATTCACAACACTTGTAAACAAATGGTTTATTAACAACATAAGGGGCAGACTTATAATAGTCTTTTAAGACCCATCGCCTGTGCCAGCCAGCTCACACCGTGTATTCTCTCCCACCCGTGCCCCTGACACGGTCAGACACCACACTGCAAACAGCCCACCCGCCGGCAAAATAACTTGCTCTGAGAATCTCGCTGTACTAAATCTGACAAGTTAATTAAAGTACCGTCCAATGCTGGCTGGGATAAATTAACACCGCGAACATTTAACAAACACAAACCGTGAACATCATTAGCTAGCAACGCAAGGCAATAAAAGTGTATCGCTCTCTCTCTCTCTAATGAGCTGCCTCCAGATCTGAAAACTCCAATGAGTCCCTACACATTTAACCGAAAACTCTTTCAATACTTAATCCATATCGACTATATGCCACCATAAGTCATTTACTGGTATAATTGTTCATTATAATTGTTTAACTATAATTGCTCACTATATATGTGTGTGCATGTGGGAGCGAGAGAGAGAGAGAGAGAGAGAGAGAGAGAGAGAGAGAGAGAGAGAAAGTGGGTGTCAGAGAGAGGGAGAGAGTGAATGTGTGTGTGCGCACGTGCATGCGTGTGTGTGGAGAGAGTGATTGAGCGAGAAATGGTGGGGGAATGTGTCAGTGCATGCATTCGTACGTGTATGTGTGAGAGTGAGTAAGGGAGTGTGTGCGTGCGTGCATGCGTTCATGCGTACGTGTATGTGTGAGAGAGTGTGATTGAAAGAGTGAGTGTGTGTGAAGGATTGTGTGTGAGAGAGTGAGACAGTGGGAGAGTTGATGTGTTAGTGTGTGTGTGTGAGCGCGCGCATGCGTGTGAGTGTGTGTATATGAAAGAATACAGAGAGAGAGAGAGAGAGAGAGAGAGAGAGAGAGAGAGAGAGAGAGAGAGAACGAATGAACGAACGAACGAACTAACTTTATTTTCAAAGGCTTAAGAATTGGGCACGCAGGCCCGTCTAACATTCTGCCCTTCTATCACTCTCTTTCATACATTATTTCATTCACACATCATTCAAGGCTAACAGAGAACAACAACAATATAAAGGATATGCATTATAAAGGCATGGGCAAAATGCGAACATCAAAACTACACGACACAGTAATATTAGATAATGGTCTGACACTTGTTGTTAGCCATGTGGAATATACTGGACTACCAAAAGGGGACTGGCTGTTATACTAGGGTTTTGTTATTATTATTATCTCTATTATTAAGGGGGAAGGTAATCCATATTGAGATAGTGTTTGAATAATTTGCGATTATATAAAAAGGGATTGGTGATGTCTTTGATTTCTTGTGGAAGATTGTTCCACAGCTGAGCTGCAGAGTATGTTAAGCTTGTTTTGTATAAGTCAATCCTAGGCTTCGGAATGTGTAATATATTTAAACGTTTACTGTGTCTAGCATTATATTTAAACAATGGCCAAAGGTAATTTGGGGCATTCCGATGCAGGATTTTGTGAATTAGTTTAGCTTTATTGAAAAGCAGGCGTTTACGGAGTGGTAGTAACTGAAGGCGTTTATACAGGCTAGGATTGTCAGGTAAATGTTTGCTATAAATTAGACTCATGGCCCGTTTCTGGAGTGAGTAAAGTCGCCTGGTGTTTGAATTAGAACAACCGTCCCAGATCGTAGAGCAGTAGTCAAAGTGTGTCTGTATATGAGAAGTATAGAATAGTTTCCTTGTGTCCTCATCAAGGAAGTTTTTAATTTTGGCGAGTTGGTAGACTTTTTTCGCTCTTTGTTTAATGAGCACTTGAACGTGGGAATTAAAGGTTAGGTTTCTATCAATGATTAGGCCTAATGTTTTGTGCTCAATTACACTTTCTACTGGCATGTTATCGATGTGAAGTTGAAGTGTTGTGTGTGAGCTTAGAGTCTGAAGTATTTGTCTGGTTGTTAATAACATTGATTTTGTTTTAGTGATGTTAATTTGCATACGGTTTTAATAGCTACACCTAACTACATTATTTAATTCTTGCTGTAAAGACGACTCAAGTAAAATACAGTTTTCAGCGTTTGTGTACACTACAGTCGTCTGCAAATAGATCGCAGGACGACGAAAGATGCAAAGGTAGATCGTTAATATATATGGCAAATAGTAGAGGGCCAAGAATAGAGCCTTGCGGTACTCCAATATTGAAGGTAGTGGTTTGAGACAGAGATTTATTATGTGATACTACTTGCTTTCTGTTTGATAGAAAAGATGATATTAGAGTGACTACATTAGGGCCAATTTTCATTGTCTCAAGTTTTTTAATTAAAATAAGATGATCTATCATATCAAATGCTTTCTTGAAATCAATAAACACAGTTCCACATAGACTGTTGTTGTTTATATTCTGGTGCCAATTTTCTATCATGTTTGTTAGGGCCGTATGGCAAGAATATTTTGGTCGAAATCCTGATTGGCTGTCAACAATAAGCTTGTTGCGAACTAAATACTGTAATGTTACTTTATGGATGTGTTTTTCTAGTGGCTTAGATAGTGATGATAGTAAAGAAATGGGTCTGTAATTGTTCGGGAGACCATTGTCTAATGAACCAGATTTAAGAAGAGGGTACACTTTGGCGATTTTGAGAGCTGATGGAAAGTGGCCTTTGGTGAGACACTGATTATATACATAGGTTAGTGATATACAGATCACTGGCGCAGCACAACGGAGAATCCGGTTGCTGATTCCATCTAACCCAAGATGAGGTTGTGTTTTTTAGGTTACTGGGGTAAGTGAATAGTTAAGTGATTGTCATTAGCGGTATGTCAGAAAGAATATCGCGGGAGCATCTATTCTCGCAAAACGATGACAATAAAGATAAGTTGCAAGGAGAATTAGGTATTGAAGCCTTCATCTGGTCTATGTCAGTTTGAAAAAAATCACTGAATTGGTCGCATGTAATATGATTTGATGGTAAAGAATTGCGGAAGTTATACTTGTTTGTCAAGGTGTTAATTGCCTTCCATATATCCTTACTATTTGTTTTATCCATTACTAAGTTCTTAAAGTAATTTTTCTTTTCCCGTCGTATGGTATATTGAACTTTGTTTCTAAGAGTACGGTATGCACTGAGATCCCGCTTTTTATGTGCTTCATCTCTATCTCTCATAATTTCAAGTATTTCCTGCGTGATCCAAGGTGGCTTGACGTGGTGTTTTACTCGAACTTCCTTGACTCGCACATGTCTATCAAAAACATCAATAAAGGTTTTCATCCAGAATACCAGAGCATCGTCCGGGTCAGAAAGCTGATAAACATTGTCTAGAGGTGAACTGAGCAAGTCCTGTAAAAATGCGTTTTGGTTGAATTTTTGTAACTTCTATATTTTACACTTATGTGTTTATGTTTAGGAGTTTTAATTCCTTTTTTAGACCACGTGCAGCATATTGGGTAGTGATCGCTCATTGCACAATTGGGTACGGTGCATTCTATGATGTTATCTGAGCAAGTTACATAAATGTGATCTATGACTGTTGAAGATGACTTTGTTACTCTAGTAGCTTGTTGTACTATTTGTTGGAAATTGTATGATGCAATTATATTTCCCCATATTATGTTGAACAGGATTTGAACAATTTAAACAGCTTTCATATGCGGTGTTTGCGAAGAATTCTTGGTATTAAGTGGCAAGACAAAATCACAAATACTGAAGTATTGGAAAGATCAGGTTGTGTGACAGTTTATTCCATGCTCAGTCTTCGTAGACTTAGATGGATAGGACATCTTAGGAGGATGGATGATGGTAGAATACCAAAGGATATCTTTTTTGGTGAATTACAGATGAATAAGAGATCTCAGGGTCGGCATCTACTACGATACAAAGATGTGTGTAAGCGGGACATGATTGATACAGGCATTGATAATGCACATTGGGAGCAAGTCGCCGCTGAACGTGTTGCATGGAGGGCAAATATCAGAAATGGAATAAAGTCAAAGGAGAAAATTATTGCAGAAAAGTCACACACCAAGCGTTTGAGACATAAGATGGTGCATGATGGTGGAAATGACAACGTGTTCAGATGCACCCACTGTGAACGGACATTTACAGCGCAAATTGGCCTTATCAATCACACTCGCTACCGCTATAGTTAAAAGTTATTATGCCTTTTTAAAGCACAAACTATCGTCTGTCAAGACGGCAAGGTGCCAATGGATATGTTGGATTTATTGGTGTCAATGTTAAAGTCTCCGAGTAGTATAATTTTCTTCCCGGAAGCGAAAACCACGTCCATCATGGTAGTGAAGTTTTCGTACCAGACATGTCCAGCACTGGGATTTCGATAGAGGTAGCCAATTATCAGGGGTGTGCGGTTTTGAAGTTTCAGCTCTAACCAAATACATTCTATTTCGCAAGTTTCAAAGTCTAGCCTACGGTGAGCATTTAGTAAATTAGAAACATAGGTTATTATGCCTGTCTCTTGTTTCCTACAGGGATCCCTTCTAAAAAATGTGTACCCTTTAATAGAGATGTCCTCATCTGAAATTTTATCATTAAGCCTACTTTCACTAAGGCCGAATAAATGAAAATTTTGATTAAGAATAGAAGATAACTCTGGTAGCTTGTTAAATAAGCTGCAAATGTTTAAGTGTCCAAGGCGTATTCCTGACTTATTGAGCCAGTGTTGCCACTTCTCAGACATTTTATCCACGAAGAAAGTGTAAATTAGTCAAAGTTAAGCAAAAATACAAGATAATAAAAAATCACAATCACATTAACTTACAAAATATCAGTAATACAAATCAATAAGTAAATGACAGTATTATAACGATATAACTAATTAGACCAACAAATATAATGCAAACACGGAACAAAACGAATTAAAGAACATACAACAAATAATTAAACTGAAATAAACTACCTTAAATAAATTAGGGATATGTGTGTGAGTGGAGGATAGTGGGTAGTGTGGGGGATGTGTGTGATGAGTGCGGGGAATGTGTGTATGGGTGGGGTATATGTGGGGTTGAGTAGGGGATGTGTGGTGGTTGGGGGAAGTATGTGGGGGTGTGTGGGTTGGAAATGTGTGCGTGGATGGGAAATTAGTGGGTGAGGGTGTGTGAGTGGCTTAGGGATGTGTAGGTCGGTGAGGGAGTTGTATGTGTCGGGATGGGATGTGTGAGTGGGTGGAGGATGTGTGTGGGTAGGGGTATTGTAATTGAGAGATGTTTGGTTGGGGTGGGTGGGTGGAGGTGTAGGTGCGTAGTGGAGGATGTATGCGTGAGTGAGTGTGAGTTGGTGGACGGGTAGGGAATGCGTGTGTGGGTGGGGAGAGGTGTGTGGTGTGTTGGTTGGGGATATTGTGTAGGTGAGTTATGTGTGTGTGTTGTGGTGTGTGAGTGGGGGTATGTGGGGTGGATGGGTAAGGGTGTCTGTGTGGGTGTGGGTGGGAATATTGTGTGGTATCTGGGTTGGGGATATGTGTGTGGTGTGTAAGTGGGGATGTGTTGGTGAGTTATATATATGTGTGTGGTGCGTGGGTTGGGAATATTGCCTGATAGAGGATGTATGTGATGTGCGGATGGGGGATTGGGTTAAGGCATGTGTGGGTGGGTGGAAGTTGTATGTGTGGGTGGTGGGGTGTGTGTGAGTGGTTTGGGGATGTATGGGTGGTTAGGGAGATGTGTTGGGGGGGGTAGGGACATGTAAGTTGGTGGGGATGTGTGTGTGTGGTTTGGGGATGTGTGAGTGGATGTGCGATGTGTGGGTTGGTGGGGGATTCTGTGCGTGGGTGGGGAATATGTGGTCGATGGAGATGTGGCTGGGGGATGGGTGGTTTGAGGTGTGGGTGGGGAGAGAATGTGTGGGTTAGGATGTGGATGGGCGTGGGATGTGTGGATTAGTGGGGGATTGTTTGTGGGTGGCGAGTGTGTTTTGGTTGGGGGATCAGATGAGGGTAGTGTGTGTGGGTGGGGGATGTGCGCGAGGGGGATGGGTAGGTTGGTGGGGTATGTATGTGTCCCTGGTGTGCGTGTGTGTGGGTAGGTGGGGGTGTGTGTGTGGGTGGTTTGATGTATGGATAAGTGGGAGATGGGCCTCATAACATGGTAATAAGCCTTGTTTATGTCTACAACATTCATTTTACAATTTTTATTTTTCTTCCTATGTAAATGTATAATGCTCTTGGTGAATGAAAGACGAGTGATTGGAAGGGCCGAATGTAAGACGGGCCTGCGCGCCCAATTTGTGACCCTAATAAAGTTGATTTGATTTGATTTGATCTCTCTCTCTCTCTCTCTCTCTCTCTCTCTCTCTCTCTCTCTCTCTCTCTCTCTCTCTCTCTCTCACTTGTCACGTAAAATAGTTTCTAGTGAAAGATTGTTCCACAGCTGAGCTGCAGAGTACGTTAAGCTTGTTTTGTATAAGTCAATCCTAGGCTTTGGAATGTGTAATATATTTAATCATTTACTGTGTCTAGCATTATATTTAAACAATGGCCAAAGGTAATTTGGGGCATTCCGATGTAGGATTTTGTGAATTAGTTTAGCCTTATTGAAAAGCAGACGTTTTCGGAGTGGTAGTAACTGAAGCCGTTTATGCAGGCTAGGATTGTCAGATAAATGTTTGCTATAAATTAGACTCATATTTCTAGACTATATTTCCCCATATTATGTTGGATTTGTTGGTGTAAATGTTAAAGTCTCCGAGTAGTATAATTTCCTTCCCGGAAGCGAAAACCACATCCATCATGTAGTGAAGTTTTCGTACCAATCGTGTCCAGCCCTGGGATTTCAATAGAGGTAGCCAATTATCAGGGGTGTGCGGTTTTGAAGTTTTAGCTCTAACCAAATACATTCTATTTCGCAAGTTTCAAAGTCTAGCCTACGGTGAACATTTAGTAAATTAGAAACATAGGCTACTATGCCTGTCTCTTGTTTCCTACAGGGATCCCTTCGAAAAATTGTGTACCCTTTAATAGAGATGTTCTCATCTGAAATTACTCTCACTAAGGCCGAATAAATGAAAATTTTGATTAAGAATAGAAGATAACTCTGGCAGCTTGTTAAATAAGTTGCAAATGTTTAAGTGTCCAAGGCGTATTCCTGACTTATTGAGTCGTGTTGCCACTTCTCAGACAAATCACCCATGAAGTAAGTGTAAATTAGTCAAAATTAAGCAAAAATACAAGATCATAAAAATTCACAATTACATTAATTTACAAAATATCAATAATACAAATCGATATGTAAATGACAATATTATAACGATATAACTAATTAGACCAACGAATATAATGTAAACATAGAACAAAACGAATTAAAGAACATACAACAAATAATTAACCTGAAAAAACTACTTCACAAGCTAAGTAACCAATTGTTATCCAAAAGAATGAATAAATGACTATACAAGTCAATGTCTCTGTTTAAAGCGGTGTATCCCACACGGGAAATGAAACGTTCAACAGTAAGCAATTAAAGTTCAAGGAGGAAGCTCTGTTGCTGGTATCAATGCATATAGGGTTCAGTTTTTAATACGTATCCTGTCTCACAGGTCTGTATTGTAGTGACATCATAAGGGCTCGATTCAGTGTGGCAGGACTAAATTGCATCAAGTATAGAAGTTATGGACTCCAATGATGAGGAACCTGTTGTTGTCTGCTTGGTCAAGAGAGAGAGAGAGAGAGAGAGAGAGAGAGAGAGAGAGAGAGAGAGAGAGAGAGAGAGAGAGAGAGAGAGGGAGATGTATTCTATTGACGGCCATCACATCCTTTGTTGATGTAGTACAGTAGATACATCTTATATTGTTTCATTTGGGGGTGGATCGTGTGTAAGGTTGTCTTTGGTGTCTGCTCGGGGTACTGGAGAGACACAGCGTCGAGAAAACACACACACACACACGCACACACACACACACACACACACACACACACAGGGACTGACACACACATACCCGCCTACAATTAATGCATTTGAACTCTCTCCCTTTTCTCGAAACATAAACACTCTTTCTTTCTGTCTGTCTTTCTGTCTTACTGCCTTTCTGTCTTTCTGTCTGTCTGTCTATCTTTCTTTCTTTCTTTCTTTCTTTCTTTCTTTCTTTCTTTCTTTCTTTCTTTCGTTCTTTCTTTCTTTCTTTCTTTCTTTCTTTCTTTCTTGCTTGCTTGCTTGTCTGCCTGCCTACCTGCCTGCCTGACTGCCCGCCCGCCCGCCCGGCCGTCCGTCCGTCTGTCTGTCTGTCTGTCTGTCTGTCTGTCTGTCTGTCTGTCTGTCTTTCTGTCTGTCTGTCTGTCTGTCCGCCCGCCCGCCTGTCTGTCTGTCTGTCTGTCTGTCTGTCTGTCTGCCTGTCTGCCCGCCCTCCCGCCTGCCCGTCTGTCTGTCTGTCTGTCTGTCTGTCTGTCTGTCTGTCTGTCTGTCTGTGAACAGCAATAGCACCATGTGACACTAATGTCTCTTTCTGCCCTACAATGGCTCTATATGATCCTGAACGTCTGTCTGAATAACTCTACACAGTTTGCAAATCTAAATCTAGGAACTTGTGACGTGACTACTGTTGGTGTGCCACTATTGCTGAGACATGTTTGTTGTACACCTGAATTACTGATATTGAGCGCTCCTTCTTAAAATTCAGGTGCGCTTATGGCGGGATACCGGGTTCAACCCTTACATCGGTCAGTTGGACTTTAATATTCGTTTCTCGTCCTTGACTTAGTGGTGAATATTACCAGGTCCTCAGAAGTCGGAGTGGGTTCGCCTCTAGTTCGTAGCGAACGAACGAAAAATAAAATGTAATAATAAACATTCCTCTCTTATCACTGACCGAAGAACGCTATTTTGAACCAAATCATTACAAAAAGTAGTTGTAATACTTGAAAATGGTCAGCATGTCCGAATGGATCAGATCGATAGTTCTTAAACATCTGTTGTGCTGATGCTGAGGTAGCGGGTTCAACCCCTACACCTGTCAGTGGGACTAAAATGTTGACTTCTCGTCCTTGACTTGGGGCCGGAAATTACAAGTACCTCTAAAGTTGGAGTGAGTTCGCCTGATGGCGAGGGACACTGGTAACAGGAAAGCTAATCCATGCACAAAATTTAGTCCAGGGCCACTAGAAGTGGAGTACATGGACTACGATCGAGTTCAAAGAGAGCGAGCCCCCACCCCCCCCCCCCCCCCCACCCTTCCCCCCAAACAAAACAAACAAACAAACAAACAAACAAACAAACTTGGAAATCAAATCTTTCCACGAAAAACAGCAGGGAGGGACTAGCAAAATTAAACATAAAACAAGCTCCGTTGCAGGAACCTGGTGTGGACACGTGAAACGTTACGACCTCACATTTTGTAAGATTGGAGGCACGGAGAAGTAGGTGGGCAATCTTTCCCTCCCATAGTGATCTTTGACAGCTGACATCGATTGCGACCACTCTCTTGTCATTGCTATCGTAACGTTATTACGCTCCCGCTCAAGAGTAAGGGAATCAACCGGGACATTTTAGGTAAGTTAAAGTAATGGACAAGTTTATACGCCTTGAGTTGTATTTGGTTATATAAAGGGTATATTTTTAATGGCCGGTATCCCTGGTCGAGGGGTTAGCAGCTTTCTCCGTAACCCCGAATACTCTCGTGGTTTACGTGAGCGCACGAGAATTGGAAGCGGTTCGAGTCGCGCCAGTGACTTATGAGAGTATGGAGCCGGTCGCTCAGAAAGCAATGGCAAACTACTGAGCGTAATCTTGAAAAGAAAATAATCAGCTGAAAGATGCTGATGTTGACAGCAATGTCCTGTAAAGGATATGCAAAAAAACAAACATTTTTAATGACTTTGCAGTGTTTGAAAATATTGCCGGTTCAAGTTTTGTATTTACCTATTATGTTGCATGAAACTTACAGAGGGCGAATACAAACCTTGGACTAGCAATATTTTCAAACACTGCACAGTCACAAGAAATACACCCTATAGTTAGTTAGTTAGTTAGTTAGTTGCATATCCTTTATAGGACGTCGCAGTCAACATCATAATTAATTGATGTTGTGATCTCTTGGCAAGTTTACGTTCAGTAGTTTGCCATTGCTTTCTGGACGACCAACACCCATATCATTTCGTAAAAAAAACCAACGCAAGATGACCAGCTGCCAAATCGCCCGCAACTGTGTTTCGAACGCGGGTATACTGGATTACCAACTGCGCCCGTAAGCTCTTCGCCACGGAGCCTGCTGGTATATAGTGCTCGCTCCAGATTTCAATGGAATAATCGGCTCTCCGTGGGTCACATGGCTGTTGGCAACATCACAATGTTTTTTTTTTTTTTTGGCCCTCGCGCAGATCTAAAAAACGGACTGACTAATTAAATTCCTTCCAGCTGACCCAGGAATTCGCCCGAGGTGTTCCACGCTGGCAAATCTGACTAATTAATAATTATATTAGCGAGATGTGTTGGTAAGAGAGGTATATTCTCTCTGTAACTGAACCACAGAAAATCATATGGGTAAAATTGCGTTGTTTGCTAGGATATAGAATGTTAGATGGGTCTGCGTGTCCAATTCTTAACCCTTTTGGAAACAAAAGGTTATTATTATTGACTACATAAACCGTTTTATGTGTTAGTTTCCCCGTTTTTATAGAACCACTGTTTCATTGTCCCACGAACTGCTATGCATATATCCAAATGCTCTTTGTGTGACCCACAGGGGTATGGTGGGGTGCCTGAGCTTATCATGACCGCTGTCTATCTGACCTTGGCTTAACAGCGCGCCAGAGTAGCTCTCATAAACAGGATGTCTCAGTACTATCTGACCAGACAATTGCCTTAACATGTTTTGGGTAATACACTCTAAGACAGGTCACCTTCTAAAGGTTAAAAAGGTCGTTTTTAACAGAAATTGTTAGCTGTATTGTACACCAAAACCAGACAGTCCCGACTTCCGGTTTCAAGATGGCGACGGACGATCGTGTTGTTTTGTGTTCGTTAACTTTTTCGCGTAGAGGATGGATTTATTCATCTCTTGCGTGTAATTGGTGTGCCAGGATGTAAAACCAGGAGTTTCTACTCAAGATCTGCGCGGGTGCTACGGAGTTCGTGCATCGAGCGAAGCTTTCCTTGAGTGAATTTTCAGCAGCGTGTGTGGTTCTCAGCAGTCTGTGTTTACGTTTTTTCAACATGGCGGAACAACGTGTGTTTTCCGAGGGTTCAACAGTCAACATAACGAAGCGGCGTGGTAGCCGCGCAGGGAGGAAGAAACAAGGTAAGCGCGGTGGTTTGAGACGTTTTAGACTCAAGTGTCACCGTCTAGGACTCAGGAACATCCGTATTCTATATTGGAACTGTGCCAGTGTAAAACAACGGGGCTCTATTTTAGAAACCCTAGTTTACAGGAACGACATTGTAGCACTCCAGGAGACGAGATTGGGCGATCAGCCACTCCGAATTGCCGGCTTCAAATGTTTCTACAACAGACGACATCTGGGAACGGCGATTCTCGTTCGCGACAGCATGGTGGCGTCAGAGCTAGACATGTTCAGTTGGGACAGTGACGATATACAAATACAGGCGTTGAGAGTTCATTCCAGTATACCATTCGTGTTGGTTAATGTTTATGCCCGCAATGCGAGTGTGGACGCACAGAAGTGGCAGTGCTTAAGTGGCATATTAGGCCACGAGAGAAATGTTATTTTCTGTGGTGACTTCAACGCTAAAGGCAGATCATGGGGAAACACTTCCTCCAATACACAAGGGGAGGAGCTCGAGACTGCACTGGAAACCATCGACCTGGTTTGTATCAACAGTGGCTGTGTCACCAGGACAGCAAGCCGTCCAGGCGATGAGGACAGTGCTATTGATCTGGCGCTAGTTTCACCTTTACTCACTACAGTGTGTAGATGGGGTGTCCTAGGACACCATGGCAGCGGCCACCACCCTTGCAGCATATTGGTGGAGAAAGGCAGAACCAGGCAGCACAAGCTAAAGGTAAAGACGTTCCAGTATGACAGTACAGGGCAAGATGTGGTGAGTAAAATAAGACGTGACAAGCGCAGAACGTTTCAGGGCAGGAAAAAAAGCTGGGAGCAGCCACCGTGGTGGAGTTTCGAGGTGGAGAAGGCTTGGGTGGATAAGCGTAGTGCTGTAAGGAGATGGCAAAATGCCAAGAAGAACAGAGCTGGTCATCCTAGTCCCTGCTTGCACTTAGAAAGAGAGATGCACACAAAAGTAAGCTATTTCAAAAAAACTGGTCACGGTGGTTAAAAGCGAAAAATGGGCAGAGGTGTGTCAAAAAGTAAGCACAGACAAGTCCCTGAAATTGTTCTGGCGACTACATAAAAGCATGAGTGGTGTAGTCAAGAATAAGAGCATTTCTGACTTCCAAGGTGCTGACCTCATCTGGCAGAGGACTGACGAGGACAAGGGCAAAGCCCTCTTTGAACGCTACCTTGAGCAGAGCAACCAGACAGACATGGGAGGTCGAAATCTGGCCAAGGAGGTCACCTCAGACAGATGCAAGGCCCAGAACACTTCGGATGAAGACACAGTGACAGTGAAAGAAATCAAGGCTGTGCTTCAACGATCAAATAACAGTGCTCTAGGTCCTGATGGCATAAGATACGACGACATAAATAGGTGTACCGACAATGAGCTAGAGAAACTAGCAGACATGTACAACAACAGTATAGGGAGTGCTAGCATCAAGGAGGAATGGTTACACAGCTATCTGATTCCCTTGCCGAAGCCTGACAAAGACCACAAAAAAATTCAGGGATATCGAATTATAACCATGCAGAATACAATAGGCAAGCTGCTGGAGAAGGTAATTGCCAGGAAAATATCAAGCCAACTAGAGAGGCAAGGTGTTTTCCCACCTACCCTGGGTGGGTACCGTCCAAAAAGAGAAACCTGGACCAATGCAGCAGTCTTTGCCCATGATGTCTATGAAGGTTTCCACTCAGGCACTGAAACCGTTGCTGCAGCGATTGATCTTGAGGACGCATACAACAGAGTACCACTGGATTTTTTAATGTTTCAGCTTCTTGAACTAAACGTAAGTCCATTCCTCCTTAGTTGGATCGCTGCAGCCCTCTTCCAACGGAAAGTAGTTTTTAGATGTGGCAGTTGGACTTCGGAACCAACAACAATATTTCCTGGCCTACCACAGGGATCACCATTATCTCCGGTACTGTTCAACGCCTACACAGTGAGAATCACCAGTGAGCAGATCACTGGACCTGGCAGGACATTGTCATATGCCGATGATGTTTTAGTGTATCGTCAGGGTAAGGATAGAGAGGAGGTTGCTGGGGAACTACAAACCGAACTCAATCGCATAAGTACTTGGTGTGATGAAGCTGGGGCAATAGTCAACCCAACAAAGGCAACAGTGACTTGGTTCTCGTTGAATAATCATATTGTCAACAATCCAACACCAACTGTAATGCTGTGTTCAGAGACGGTGGAAAGAACGCAGGCAATGAATTACCTGGGGATACGGTTTGATCGAAGCCTTGCTTATAATGTGCACATAGACCAGGTGATAACAAAGGCCAAGTGGGGTTTGGCTGCGATGCGGGTGATGGCGGCAGCAAACTGTGAGCAGCGCCATCTATGTCTTCTGTACGAGGGGCTGGTCATGTCTGTTTTGGAGTATGCAATGGCAATCTTGACTCTCAGCCATAAGCAGATAGAAAGGATGGAAAGGATACAGAATGAAGCTATGCGCATTATTCTTGGATGTACAAGAGATACAGCATGCAGGGCGATGCGCTACCTTCTTGATTTTCCAACCATTGAAGAGAGAATACAAGTTTGCAGGGCACGCGCCTACCTCAGAATTAACGCAAATACACAACATCCACTGCATAGTGAAATTAGGAAGGTGAAGGGCAGCAGGTTAAAAAGAGGACGGTCGTGGATGGGTCAAGCCGAAGACATTCTTCAACAGGTGTGTTCACTAGAGGACTTAGAACCTGGCGAGGAGTGGGTGCAAGTGCCAACAGACTTCTGCACATCCTTTTCAGTTTGCATCCAACTAGATAGAAAATGCAGACAAGAAAATCCGGCTGCTGTTGAGGCTGAAGTACAAGCGTTGATTTTCGAGAATTCGCTAGACGGTGACGCGGTCATCTACACAGATGGGTCGGTCGTCCGACATATGAGAAGCTCATGGGCCTTTACAGCTCGGGCCGGAGGGAGAATTGTGAAGGAGGACTCTGGTGCTTTCACTGAAACCACAAGTAGCCTGACCATGGAAGTCATGGCAGTAAGTAAAGCAATAACATGGCTCGAGACACAGACATTCACCAGGGCTTGTTTCCTTAGCGACTCAATGAACATGATCAAGAGGATAGAGGAGGGGTCGATCCGAAGAGAATGGTTGCTGCCTCTAAAGCGGTCTCGGCTGGCAAAGATTAGTTTCATCTTCGTGCCAGGGCATGCGGGAGTACAAGGAAATGAGCGGGCTGACAAGCTCGCAGGTGAGGCTACTGTGGAGGGCGGACGCGCCATGGACCAGGCTGACATTCTGAATGCTCTACGTGATGTGAGACTTTTGCGAGAACCAAGTGATGACTGTGAATCTACAACAATGGCCAGACTGCTAGAGCAGCAAATTAAAAGAGGGGTGGCCAAACAAGAACACTACGCAGGAAGCCAAAGAAGATTGATAAACCAACACAGAACTGGCGTCGTTAGCCGCTACACGCTGCGGGATTTGCTGAGGAGGGGATCCGAGCACTTATGGACTGAATGGTTCGATGTGCAACGAGGATGATCTGTCCACTAACTAACTAACACCAAAACCGGTTCTAGCCAGTCTATTGGTTAAGTCAGCACTTTTTAGTTGATACACCACTTGCCCAGAGGCCTATAAAACCAGCACATCTGCAATTAACATAATTTCATTTCCAGCAAGCCAAGTGACAACAACTCATTCAAACAAATCTCTTGGTAAGAATTTATTGTATTGTTACTCGAAGGCGTAGACTCGCAGCTCGTATAGTTATATATTTCAAAATATATATTAGACGGCAAACAGGCATTCATAGCACGGAAATACACTGAATACACCCGTATGAAAATACTAGGCTATTCACAACACTTGTAAACAAATGGTTTATTAACAACATAAGGGGCAGACTTATAATAGTCTTTTAAGACCCATAGACTGTGCCAGCCAGCTCACACCGTGTATTCTCCCCCACCCGTGCCCCTGACACGGTCAGACACCACACTGCAAACAGCCCACCCGCCGGCAAAATAACTTGCTCTGAGAATCTCGCTGTACTAAATCTGACAAGTTAATTAAAGTACCGTCCAATGCTGGCTGGGATAAATTAACACCGCGAACATTTAACAAACACAAACCGTGAACATCATTAGCTGACACCGTAAGGCAATAACAGTGTATAACTCTCTCTCTCTCTCTCTCTCTCTCTCTCTCTCTCTCTCTCTCTCTCTCTCTCTCTCTCTCTCTCTCTCTCTCTCTCTCTCTCTCTCTCTCTCTAATGAGCTGCCTCCAGATCTGAAAACTCCAATGAGTCCCTACACATTTAACCGAAAACTCTTTCAATACTTAATCCATATCGACTATATGCCACCATAAGTCATTTACTGGTATAATTGTTCATTATAATTGTTTAACTATAATTGCTCACTATATATGTGTGTGCGTGTGGGAGCGAGAGAGAGAGAGAGAGAGAGAGAGAGAGAGAGAGAGAGAGAGAGAGAGAGAGAGAGAGAGAGAAAGTGGGTGTCAGAGAGAGGGAGAGAGTGAATGTGTGTGTGCGCACGTGCATGCGTGTATGTGGAGAGAGTGATTGAGCGAGAAATGGTGGGAGAATGTGTCAGTGCATGCATTCGTACGTGTATGTGTGAGAGTGAGTAAGGGAGTGTGTGCGTGCGTGCATGCGTTCATGCGTACGTGTATGTGTGAGAGAGTGTGATTGAGAGAGTGAGTGAGTGTGAAGGATTGTGTGTGAGAGAGTGAGACAGTGGGAGAGTTGATGTGTTAGTGTGTGTGTGTGTGAGCGCGCGCATGCGTGTGAGTGTGTGTATATGAAAGAATGCAGAGAGAGAGAGAGAGAGAGGGAGAGAGAGAGAGAGAGAGAGAGAGAGAGAGAGAGAGCTGAGCAGATGCATGTCATGTAACACGCATGTTATGTAACACGTGAATCCATATGTTTGTGTACTCTCATCTGTCATATTATCAGTTATATACCATTTGATTTTATCATGCATAATATAAACTCATGTTCATTACTGTAGTTTGAGTGAGAGAGTCAGTGAGTGTGAATGAAAGACAGAATGAGTGAGCGGTAGAGTGAATGAGTGAGCATGAGAGTGAATGAGTGAGCATGAGAGTGAATGAGTGAGCGCGAGAGTGAATGAGTGAGCGCGAGAGTGAATGAGTGAGCGCGAGAGTGAATGAGTGAGCGTGAGAGTGAATGAGTGAGCGTGAGAGTGAATGAGTGAGCGTGAGAGTGAATGAGTGAGCGTGAGAGTGAATGAGTGAGCGTGAGAGAGAGAGAGAGAGAGTGTGTGTGGTGTGTGTGTGTGTGTGTGTGTGTGTGTGTGTGTGTGTGTGTGTGTGTGTGTGTGTGTGTGTGTGGGAGCATCACTATTTTTACGTCACATACTTTTTATGTACACATTTTTCTGTTTAACATTTAGGTAAGTTAAAGTAATGGACAAGGTTATACGCCTTGAGTTGTTAGTGGTTATATAAAGGGTATATTTTTAATGGCCGGTATCCCTGGTCGAGGGGTTAGCAGCTTTCTCCGTAACCCCGAATACTCTCGTGGTTTACGTGAGCGCACGAGACTTATGAGAGTATGGAGCCGGTCGCTCAGAAAGCAATGGCAAACTACTGAGCGTAATCTTGCCAAGAAAATAATCAGCTGAAAGATGCTGATGTTGACAGCAATGTCCTGTAAAGGATATGCAAAAAACAAACATTTTTAATGACTTTGCAGTGTTTGAAAATATTGCCGGTTCAAGTTTTGTATTTACCTATTATGTTGCATGAAACTTACAGAGGGTGAATACAAACCTTGGACTAGCAATATTTTCAAACACTGCACAGTCACAAGAAATACACCCTATAGTTAGTTAGTTAGTTAGTTGCATATCCTTTACAGGACGTCGCAGTCAACATCATAATTAATTGATGTTGTGATCTCTTGGC
>OY992876.1:28214684-28249684 GCA_963921405.1 Cepaea hortensis | reverse complement strand
TAAGCACTTTCATTTGGTCCACATTAAATCGGTGGTGTTTTGTGTGTCTCTGCAGACTTCGCTATGACGTCTAAATAGCAATGGCGGGACTGTACCCGGGCTTCTTGTAGAGTCTAGGGTAGTACAGCGCTCATTGGCCACGGCTGCAACGATCAGTAGTATTATGCGGGCTGGGGCAATCACAACCACAATAGTTAGTTTCAGTTTGTAGTCCACGACTTACAAGCTATATCTTGTTCAACACTGATGTTGGTGGTCAGCATAACCGAAAGGTTAAGAGTGCTTGCTCGTAAACTTTCACTTTACTAATGCCGTGGTAGCGGGTTCAACCCCTACACCGGTCAGTTGGACAAAAATGTTGACTTCTCGTTCTTGATTCGGGAACGTAAATTACAACTACCTCAGAAGTCGGAGTGGGACACTGGTAATAGGGAAAGTTAATCCATGCGCACAAATCAGTCCCATGCACTAAAAGTAGTAGCACGTGTGTGAACTATGCTTGAGTTCACAGAGAGCAAACTAACAAACAAACAAACAAACAAACAAACAAACGAACAAACAAATAAAGTATTTTTTTTTTAAAGCAGTGCTATTTTTAAAAGATGTCTGCTGTCTGTTAACTGATTCAGTGTCAAACGAAAATGTAGGTTTGCACCAAACATGAATATAAATCAAATGAACAAGTATTATTTGCATTCTCCGAGTATTAAAATTGTGGAAGATACCGTGGAACGAGACAAAATAACACAACAACCCTCCTATGGCGATATATTGCGTTTTGTTCAAATGGGAGGTCACATTTGACGTTATGTAGGGTGTATTTTTAATGACTGTGCAGTGTTTGAAAATATTGCCGGTCCAAGTTTTGTATTCATCCTCTGTAAAGTTCATGCAACAAAATAGGTAAAGACAAAACGTGGACCGGCAATATTTTCAAACACTACACAGTCGTTAGAAATGCACCCTATATTATCCCTCAGCATAGAATCGGTTAAATGAGATCAGCAAACTTCTGTCCACATTTCCTCTTCTGGTGTTCCCAGGCAGACAGACGATGTCGCAGGATTTCCAGGACAAGGTTGTCATTGTGACCGGGGCCAGCTCAGGGATTGGGGCGGCCACGGCCAAGCTGTTCGCCCGGCGAGGTGCCAAGGTGACTCTTTGTGGGCGAGATGTGGGCAGGCTGAACGTTTCCTTAGAGGAGTGTTCCCAGGTTGGTGGTGGTGATTCCAGTAGGTGAGTCGTTAAATCTTTAATCAAGCGGGAACCGGGGTGTCGCAGTGGCTTCCAGAGAAACGATTTTCTAGTGATTTTATTAAAAGTTGTTGTCTTTGTATGTCCTGTCCAGCGCCAGCTGCTTCTTCTCACCTCTTCGTTCTCTGGAATTTGTTAAGTTCTGACCGTAAGCTCCGCATTAGTGATTCTGTCATGCCATTTCATTCTTTTTATTTAGCTCATTAACCAGTTAATGATTGCAGTTTGTTATTGATTGTGTTAGCCAGTCACAGTGTTTTTGATCAATACATCAGTACTGTCCTGAGGTCATCATCATCATCATCATCATCATCATCATCATCATCATCATCATCATCATCATCATCACCATCATCATCATCATCATCATCATCATCACCAGCATCATCACCATCATCATCATCATCGTGTACCCTGCCAGCTGGCGTAGGAGTTCATGTCTCTCCACAGATTTCGGTCCTTAGTGTTCTGAATCAACTCTAGAGTTAGATTGATATATCCCAAGTTTGGTACTAGGTTTAATTTATGTTGCCTTCGCAAATTTCCTATTGCTATGAGTTCTAACATGTCGTATTCATTGTTTCATTACTTCTATATGTTCTCCTATCGTTTTTTACATTAATCTCTTCTGCACTTTATCGTGCGTTTTTGAATACGCCCTAAACTAACTCACGCCAAGTGGTCCTGAATATCGCTATCTACCGCAGGTCTCATGTCTCCCAAAGTTATACATCGCTGTCTCTAAGTTTCCCCTTCAGGTGTTTTAGATCTCCCTCGCTTATCTATTCCTAGTGGATTCCAGGAAAAAAGGGATTTCTAGTTATACTTGTATCCTTTTTGCTCAGTGTATGTCACATCCATCTCTAATTGTCTTTTCTTCACCTTCTGATTGGTTAGAATCTGTCTGGTTCTTTCCGTCACTCCCCACATGAGTTGTTCTGTCATATTGTCTTAGACATTCTATTCTATGCAGGCACCGGTTAGAGAATGTTTGTAGTTAATTAGGGATGACCATCGTCGTTCACGATGTTTCTTCATCATACAACAGCACTGGCATAAAGTTACTCTAACTTATTCTATGTTGGATACTAGGTTCAGTTATTTTTACTTTCACAAACTTCGTCGTAGTGCGGAATCTCCTCTTGCCTTCTGTATTCGTATTGCAGACGTCAACCCCTCGTCCTACCATGCTCGTGATTTTATCAGTATAACTTATAACGTTGTTATTATTTATGTAATAAATAGTTATTATTTAGTTACTTTGTTGTAAATTATTTACGTAGGGGTGATATGTGTGGGTGGGTGAGGTATGTGTGGTTGTGTGGGTGGATGGGTATTGTGTGTGGGTGGGTGGGGTGTATGTGGGTGGGGGCGGGGCGGGTCGGTGTGCGTGGGTGAGAGATGTGTCTCATAACATTGTAATATGCATTGTTTATGTTCACAACATTCATTTGACAATGTATTTTCCAATGTGAATGCATCATGCACTATTGATGAACGAAAGATGAGTGATTGGAAGGGCCGAAAGTAAGACGGGCCTGCGTGCCCAATTTGTAACCCTTTTAAAATAAAGTTGAATTGAATTGAAAAAAAAAATCCTAATTTAATCTCCGTCTCTCCCTCCCTCGCCACTCTCCCCCCGCCTCCTCCCACCTCATTTTTGTCTACACTACTACCTAAATAGGTGTGCCATTTATTGAAGTGAGGCTTCACCTAATTTGCTTGATTTGTTGTCACTATCGTTATTTTTCCTCTGTGAATGTTACACCTAATTGTTGTGACCTCCCGCCAAGCGTGTTTAGGTTACACTGATAATATCACGAACATGGTAGGACGAGGGGTTGACGCCTGCACTCGCCGTTTGCTAAGAGAGGGAAACACTGACTACCTATTCCCCCATGCATCCAGACCCACGAAGTGCGATGAATCTGCTATTATTTTCCTAAGAGCCGACAATCATATTATTTCTCTAAACTTTTTGCACTCCTGCAAATCCATCTTCTTTTGCAGTTTCACCAGATTTTTAAAATTAAATTTGAAAAAATATGTGCGTTCACTTGCTTTGAACTGAAGCGTAGTTCATACACGTAAAATTACTTCTAGTGCACTGGACTGATATTCATGTGTGGATTAACTTTCCCTATTACCAGTGTCCCTCGCCATCAAGCGAACCCACTCCAACTTCTGAGGTACTTGTAATTTACGTCCCCAAGTCAAGGACGAAAAGTCAACATATTCGTCCAACTGACCGGTGTACGCGTTGAATCGGCTACCTCGGCATCAGCACACTGGAAGTTTAAGAGCAAGCACTCTTATCCATTCGGCCATGCTGAATTCCAAATTGGTGATTCGTCTCCAGTCTGCTAGTGTTCTTCAGTCTGCAAGACTGTTAATTACTTTGTGCAGTAACTCAGCTGATGTATTTATATTGACTGTAATAGCTTCTGTTGGAATATCATCTGGACCAGCAGATTTTCCATCCTTTATGAGTTATAAAGCGTTTTGTTATTTTTTTATTTCCTTTTTAGATGGTTTCTAACAGTTGATATCCAGATACACTTCTACAGGCTGCATTCTGATCTTGAGCTACATATAACGTCGCATTCACGGTCCTAAACCAGAAAAGAAATCACAAACAACGAAATAAATAATTGATTAACACAGCCCGATTCAATTTAACTGTGCACGTCTTAATTCATTTGGAATTATTATGTCAATGCTGTCTTCTGTAAGCTTATAAATTAATTGATTGATGGATTTCTTTTTTTTTTTTTTTTTTAAATACAGATACCTGGCTGTAGCAGGGGACATAACTAGCTCGGAAACTAGGAAACAGATTGTACGCCAGACGGTAGACAAATTCGGGCGCCTGGATGTCTTGGTAGCAAATGCCGGAATCATCGAGCCAAAAAGGATTCTGGAGGAGACAGAGGAATCATTCGACAGCCAATTCAACACAAACGTGAAAGCCACGTTTTTCCTGATACAGAACGCCATACCCGATCTGATACAATCCAAAGGCAGTATTGTCTCCGTGTCTTCGATATACAGTGCACTAGCTATCCCATCAGCGATTACCTACTGTATGACCAAAGCAGCCATTGATCACATGACCAGAATTTTGGCACTAGATCTGGCTCCCAAAGGTAAACAAACTATTTAAGTGAAAGGTCGTTATACACGTGTTAAGGCACATTGGGCATAGTTTAGTTTAGTTTAGTTTAGTTTAGTCGACGGATCAACATCACGGCACACGGATGTAACCCATAAGTGTTCCGTTCTACTCCTAACTCAAGCCTGAGTCCGGAGAAACTCAGCTTAGTGCACGAACTCCGTAGCACCGGCGAGGATCCTGAAATTCTATGGTTAGATTTGTAACTCGACATTTTGCCCCGGCAGCGCCGTTAGGCTGCGTTTTATTCTCGATTTCCAACTGCCAAGGGATATTTTGCGTGCGCAACAATACACAAGGTCGTACGATTTCAGTACCTAGAGACCAGGGGAAATTTTGTTACTAGAAGTCCATGTGGAAAAATCACGGCCCTCATCGGGGCTTGAACCCGAGACCTCCAGCACTCGAGGCAAACACCATACCTTGAGACCACTCAGCCCCTTGGGCATATGGTGCCGGACCCATATTTCTTGTAGATCAATCGGGCCGGTGGTCATTGGTTCGAATCTTTATCAGGAAGAATTTGTTAAAACCCCCCAGATTGACCCAGCCTAAAAATGGTACTAGGAAATGTGTTGAGAAGTAAGAAAGGCTGGCGTGACCCTGACTACACCAGCCACCGAGTGCTAATTGGTCTATATATTTATAGATGTGGGTCTAGCACCATAGGGAGGAGTGCTGTGATGTATCTGGCATAACTTCAACAAATAAGCTCAAATAAAAAACGTCCAGGGTTTGTAGAAACAACCCAGCAAATGTCAACGAGGCATCAACTGAACAGCAATGAAAGGACTTGAAGGCCGGCAATCTATTTGATGAGGCCAAGTTTATTTGCCCACATTCTCGTGCTGTGTGATCAATCAGAAAATTTATAAAATCATGATTGGTTTCGACCGGGATTGTTATTTTCAGACGGGACGGTCATAATAACATTAATTATAAATACTCAACTGTTGACCAGACTAGCTACTAAGAACTATCAAGTTCGTATCACAATCCTTCTGTCCTTTACAAGGTTGCCAAAGTGTCCTTCTGCTGTGACATTCTAAGTTTCATTCTAATATTCCGCAATTGTCAAAGATATTTCGTTTGCCATGTAAGATGCCATATTACTCTGGTTCTCCTGTCTAATATGTGTTGGCCATGAGTACGGTTGTCCTGCCAGTAAATATCTTTTTAAGTTCCAGACAACTTCAACGTGCTGCTTCTCTGGTGGAGCCTTGTGATCCGAATGCTTTGTTGTTATTAACAATTCTTCTGACGTCTTCTCCGTTCTACGTCAGCCCATTCGATACTCCTAAACATTGGTTTCGCGATTTCGTCACGAATTTATATTTGCGTCATATTCTCTGTCTTGCTACTTGGCAGCATGTCCCCTCCCCCTTGAAATGGTTCCACCATTCTAGACCGTAGTCAGTTTAACCAGCCTGACAAGTAGCAGTTCAGAGTCCATGAGTCATATGTATATAATCTATTCCTACTGTTATGCTAATTTGATGGTCTGGTCTCCTGTCAATCACACACAAAATATTAAAAAAAAATTATTATATGTCGGGCACGAACTCCTGTCTATACCTACGGTAAACGTCGTGTAGCACCAGCCTATGGGATGGCTGGGCTAACTAATCTATAATCTATAGTCTTAGTCCCTCAAATGCCACAACTGGCAAGCTTCCCCAACCAAATTTACAAAACCCGATTGAGGGGACGTATGTGATTGACAGGTACCAAACCCTCTGTATTAACGTTTATTATTGATCATTTAACTATATGACTATTCTTTTTCTGCTCTGTTGTCGTTCTCGGCTAATATTTGACTCTTATTTCTTGTCATATTTGTTTCACGACAAAATACGGTGAGGTTGTTTGCCTTTGTAGCTGTGATGTTTATCTGAAAAAGATGTCGCTAAACTGTTTTATCGCTGTTGTTAATTTGTATCTGTCGTGTGATGATAAATTCTTATTGACTTGAACAGCCCGCCAATTGTTGTTAACATTAACGGTTGGTGTTGGTATTTGTTGTTGTATAGCATCTTCTTGCTGTTCGCTTATAACCCAACATGCTGCTGCTGTTCTGTGTGGTATTTGATCAACAGTCTGTGTTTTGTCTATATTACGGTCTGTATAAGGTTTTAACATGTTGATATGGAATATTTTCTCCTTCCCTCTGACATTTATTAGATAGTCTAGATTTTTCTAATAACTTTAAATGGACCCTGCCATGAAATGACGAGACAATCTCTAGGTCAGGTAACAAACATAGTATTTCTTCTCCTTCTTTCAAGACTATTGTCTTGGCCATCCTGTTATCATATTGCTTGAATTTTTCCCCCTGCGTTTTCCAGCGCGGATTTGCGCGATTTGACATGCTGTCATAATTTTGTCTCTTAATTGAGTAACCATTTCATATGCATCTATTTTTGGGTGTTCAACACTTTTCTTTGTAAGCATGTCGTTATATAGTGTCAGCGGGCCGCGTGGATTCGCTCCATAAACGAGTTTGAATGGGGAAAAACCCGTACTCGCTTGCGGTACCTCTCGGTACGCGAATAGTACTGCTGGCAATAGGATGTCCCAATCTTTGGATCGTTCAGCTGCAACTTTTGCTAGGGTTCGTTTGAGAACCCCGTTAAAATTCTCATTGACCCCATTTGTCATTGGGTGCCACGGAGAACTGAACACTTGCGGAATGCCCAGCATCTTCATTGCTGCTTGGGTAGCTGAAGAAATGAATTGACTACCTCTGTCTGATAGTATATATAAAGGAAAACCTATCCTACTGAAGATAAGCAAAAATGAATATAGGATGAATCTAGATGTTATAGTTTTCAGTGGAATAGCTTCTGGCCATCTGGTGCATAGATCAATTACTGTTAAATAAATCTATTGCCTCTTTCTGATGTTGTGTTGAGAGGACCGACTATATCGACCGCTATTTTCTGGAACGGTCGAGATGCCAGATCGGTTTTCTGTACTGGTGCCTTAGGATGTTTACCTTTTGGTATGGTTCTTTAGCATAAACCACATGCACGGACATGTTTAGTAATGTCGTTGGAAAACCCAGGCCAATAAAATTGCGCCAAAATTCTGATTGACGTTTTGGCTATCCCCATGTGACCTGCAAATGGGGAGTCAAGAGCGAGTTTTAGTGCCTCGTCGCGATATTTGCTTGGTAGCACTGTTTGTAACATGAGTGTTGCTCCTTTGCTATATCGCTTGATGAGTATATTATTGTCTAATATAGATTCCCACTTACCATGTTTACCATGTTTGGCAGGTTTGTGTACATTTTTAAAGCATGTTTGCAATGTTGGGTCCTGTTTTTGCTCTGTGGCTAGGAGCTTCTCAGGGACAACGCAGAATACGAAAGGAAAGAGGAACTCGAGCACAAGGAATTCAGAAGGCGCAAGGAAGAAAAGGAAAAAAGAGAAGCCATCCTATACGGATGACACATACATCGTCCCGTGGTTGACCATAGAGGAAGAAATCGAAAGGCAGTAGAAACTCAACCTCGAAAGGGAAAAAAGGCGCAAGGAGGAAAATGAAAACATCGAAAAGCTTCTACAGACAATACACACAAAATAAAGGAGGCAAAAAGACCAAATAAAAAGTGCTTATAAGGACTGCAACCAATCAAGCCAGACGACCCAGAGGCCTTGACTAACCAAATAAGCCACCAGAGGAGACGGGCATAAAGGATAACTCGCCGACCAACTCCCCAGCTGGCGTCACAGACACAAACGCTTACATAACCAGTCAGAGACATGACTCACTCGTAAGAGAGCACAGACAAAAACAGGATAAAACCCACACAAACCACGGACCTCAACTCTAACCAAGGCTGAAGAAGCAGGTGGAACTAGGCCGAATTTGGAATGTTTGTTTTTAATCACGCAATCAATCAATCAAGCAAGCACCATATGTCCAATGTGCCTAAAGGCGTGTAAAGGGATCCTTTGCTGTTTTACTATATCTTCATCATCATCATATTCCATACCGATAAGCTTGGGTGGTCCTGTTCGCCATCACACGCGATCACCGGAGTCGTGGATTCGCTCTATGTTCTTGTCGCGACCATGCCACGTGGTCAAGCCATCCAGGTATTTACTTCTCTGCCTTCCCCTTGTTTTCTTTCTCGATCTTGCCAGTTGCCACCAAGTTTTCCAATTTATTTCTTCTCATAACGTGTCCAAACAATTGTGACTGTCTCCATCTCATTTCTGTAATCAGTTTACGGTTTTCATTTGTTTCTTGTAGGACTTAGTCATTGGCTTTTCTGTCTGTCCATGGTATTTGCATTTTCCTCAGAAACCACATTTCCACAGCCATCAGATGTTTTTCAGCTTGTCTGCTCATTGTCCACGCTTCAACCCATACAAAAATACAGGTTCTTTGTAGCACCTCAACACTCTGTGTAAATGACATCTTTTTATTGGTCAGTGTGTTTTCCATCTTGCAAAAGGCTACCATCGCCATGGCGATTCTTGTTCTAATCTCTTCAAGGCATCTCCCATCAGATGTTATGACTGTTCCGAGATAAGTGTACTATACCTTTTAATGGGACGTTGCAGTCAACACCAGCATTTTCAGCTGCTGTTGATGTACTAGGCAAGTGTTACGTTTAGTAGTTTGCCTTTGCTTTCTGAACAACCGGCCCCTATACCTTTTTCGAAAAAAACCAGCACCGCTGTGTTTCGAACCCGGGTATACGGGCTCACAAACCTTACCATCTAATTAATATCACTTTGATTTTGACTGTTTCATGCCACCCACAACACCAGGGGAAGACATTAAGTAATTGGAATTTTACGAATAACTTTTGATTTACAATAGTGCGAACTAGAAATTGTGTCTGTGTTATTATTTCTCAGCATAGTCCCGTTGCCTGGTAACATATTTGGTGCAACTGTCTACTAGCTTGTCGATGTTTTGCACCGCCTCTATTTCCGTCCGGCTATGCGGCGAAGGTGTAACGAACGCATTTCGTGAGTTAGTTAGTCACGGTCCAGCTTCACGACAACGGCTCGTTCCCATTATGCTCCGTTCCTGTACCAGTGAATATCATACAAAATGCTTCTCACTGTCCTGTGTGAAAAGTGGAAAAGACAGGAATCTCGACAAGCCAACGGACCGCATAGGTACACTGTGCATAATGCCGCCGTCAGAATGCCAACACAAAAGTCCTCCACGGAAAATAGTTCATCGTCGATGGAAGCGACGGTGACTAGGAAAAGCAGATCGGTCCCTTTCGGCGGGGCGGCCCACTGAAAGCATCGCACAAATCACTAACACCGTAGCTCCAGCCACGACCCCCAGAAGTCTCCGAGAAAAATGCATTCGTGAACCGAAAAGGCAATCCAGTCAACTGCAAGCGACAGGCCGACCACCATCGTTCCGAACGTGCAGGTCACGCTACAACAATCGCGGACAGATGTAAAAACGTTACAAACGAAATTCACAGCTCACAGTCTCGCGCCGCGCACTCAACACAGTAGCAGGGCTACGGAAACAACGCACTTAGTATTCCTATATACACATCTGCAGGCGATTTGGAAGCAAACAGCCTAGCGCTGGTTTTCATACAATGGCATGAGTGCCGGTTGTTCATAAAGCAATGGCAAACTACTGAAATGAAACTTGCCTAAAAATCACAGTCAAACAATGCCGAGGTTGACTGCGACGTCCTGTAAAGGATATGCAACTAACTTTAACTGGCTCTATTACCTCATTATCATTTGCAAACCGATGGCCATTCTGGACTGAAATCTGGATGCTGTGACTTACTTATAACTTACTAGCTGACCCGGCTCGGCTTCCCCCATGCCCTGGCGGGGATCTATCTATCTATCTATCTATCTATCTATCTGTCTGTCTGTCTGTCTGTCTGTCTGTCTGTCTGTCTGTCTGTCTGTCTGTCTGTCTGTCTGTCTGTCTGTCTGTCTGTCTGTCTGTCTGTCTGTCTGTCTGTCTGTCTGTCTGTCTGTCTGTCTGTCTGTCTGTCTGTCTGTCTGTCTGTCTGTCTGTCTGTCTGTCTGTCTGTCTGTCTGTCTGTCTGTCTGTCTGTCTGTCTGTCTGTCTGTCTGTCTGTCTGTCTGTCTGTCTGTCTGTCTGTCTGTCTGTCTGTCTGTCTGTCTGTCTGTCTGTCTGTCTGTCTGTCTGTCTGTCTGTCTGTCTGTCTGTCTGTCTGTCTGTCTGTCTGTCTGTCTGTCTGTCTGTCTGTCTGTCTGTCTGTCTGTCTGTCTGTCTGTCTGTCTGTCTGTCTGTCTGTCTGTCTGTCTGTCTGTCTGTCTGTCTGTCTGTCTGTCTGTCTGTCTGTCTGTCTGTCTGTCTGTCTGTCTGTCTGTCTGTCTGTCTGTCTGTCTGTCTGTCTGTCTGTCTGTCTGTCTGTCTATGTTCGGCCCGTTCCCGTTAAAAATATAGATAGAATAGAAGAATAGATTGATTGATAGTAGAAAATATGATTGGAAGAGATCTATCTAAAGTAAACTTACCAAGATATCACGAACAGCCAATAAATGGTGGGCGGTGGGTTGACTGCAGAGTACTGCAAACGATACGCAACTAACTTTCTCTCACAAAAATTACTTTTTTTTAACGAACGAAAATCTTTATTTTCAAAGGGTTAAGAATTGGGCACGCAGGCCCGTCCTACATTCTGCCCTTCTTCTCTATTTCCTCTCATACATTCTTTCATTCAACATCTCTTATGAAGCAATTCTTTGACAACAAAAGAACAATAAGCATTGAAATGCATGAAAAGTAACTCGTTGAGAAAATGTTTAACATGGGCATCATAAATACCGAACGTGGGTGTAACGCGCCATACATATGAGAATGTTAAAAAAAATTAATGTGCTGTTGAAGAAAAATAAAAAGATGAGTTAGAAAATGTTCACTATTTAAATAGATGCATTATTTTTATGAAAACTTTAAAAATGCCTTAAAGATTATATCATTATTTATTATAACTCATATGCCTGAAAATAATTGTAGACAAAGAGTTTATAAATCTTTTAAAACAATGCAATAATCTATATAATAAAATATATAGCAATGCAATTAAACGTTATGCCCCTAGAAATAACTTTTCTTAAGTTAAGTCCCCTCGCTATATATAAATGATACGATATTAAAATATTAAATTTTAGTAAGTAAATAGCTGATTGTACACTAACAAACTATGACAGTTGGCTGCACGGGAATGAGAAGAAGACGTGTAGAAAATTTCATCTCAATCGGCTGGACCGTTCGCGAACGCATAAAGAACAGACATACATACATTGTGTTTATATATATATATATATATATATATATATATATATATATATATATATATATATATATATATATATATATATATATATATATAATATAGTGACTGAACTATTCTTAATTATCTCACACTACTCGAGGTTGACGCTGAAGTGGTTCGTGTCATCCTCAGGTGTCAGGGTGAATGCCATCAACCCGACTCTAGTGTGGACCAACATCTACAGGAGCGCTGACCATGACGCCGGAATCGCCACCTCCCTGGAGGAGTTTGCAGCCGCGCACCCTTTACATGGGCGGGCCAGCACCCCTGAGGAACAAGCTGAAGTCATCGCCTTCCTGGCCAGCGACACAGCCAATTTCGTCACTGGGGAATGCATCAAAGTTGACGGGGCTGCCAGTTTGGTGGGCATCAACTCTGCGCAAGGCAGAGAATTTTAGGACATGGCATACTTTTTTGTCTTTTTAAAAAAAATTATTAATATTATACTTATTTTAATAATGTTTGAACATATTCTGTCTAAACTTGTTGTTATTTTTTTTCGCATATAAATGCGTTTTGTTCACATTGTGTAGACCCTCCCGCAGCGAACATGGAGAGCTGGCATTAAATTTTAGTCCGACAGCGTTCATGTCATTGTTGGCGTAACGTCATAACCGCTGCGAAATGTAATGGTCCTAACACTTAACATACCCACGGCAGGTTTCTGGCAGGGACGTTTGTTTTAAAAATAAGAGCGTAGTTTGACCGTTTTAAAGATCACGCCATAATTAAGCATATCTAGGCCTTAATATGACTTTTCCGGTCGTTTTATGAGGAGTTTAGGTTATACTTGTATTATCTCGTTTTAAAACATTTTCCCCCGTCATACCAAATGTGAACAGTCCATGCAAAGTGTAAATGCTTTTTTTGTAAGAAATTTGGTTCTTTTTACAAACAAGAACTCGGAATTAGTAAGGTATACTATCCAGATAAAGGAAGGGATATCCTCTTCTTCTTCTTCTGCCCTTTATTCCCTACTGGTTTATTGACCCTCAACCAAACCACGTCAAGACGTCCTATTTTTTTCTATCTCCTACAGCTCTCTCCACGTCCCACCAGTATTATTCATCTCTGTCTGTAATTCTCTTCTCTGTTTATTTGTAGGTGTTCCGATATTTCGTTTGCAGTCAAGAGATTGTCTGGTTATATTGTCCTCAGATGTTTTCAGTGTGGGTCCTATCCAGAGCCAGTGTTTATTGTTTTCTCAGCGACGTGTCATATCTCTTCTATACGAGCTTCCTGCCCTCTTGGTTGACTGAGTAGTTCTTTTTTCTTTGTGTCATTTGTTCATGGTTGTTTGGATTTTGTGGCTGAATCGTTCTACGTGAAGTGTCAGCCTGCCCTAAGCACAGCCCTTCATTAGTCGTCTTGTAGACATGCCTGGCAGAGTGCAGTGTTAGTAATTGTTCCTTTCCTTGAGGGCTTCAGTAACACACGGACGGAATTCTACTTTTCGCCCTACACGACCTGCTTGGTAGGTTGGAGTATTATTATTCTTTGCTTCCCTTTCGGTGTCCAGGTAACATATATGGCGTTGCGGATGCGATTCGTAATGCCGCTTACTCGCGTTCGATACACAGCGGTCACCGATTTGGCAGCAGACCGTGTCTCGCTGGTTTTAACGTGTTGGTATTGGTGCCGGTCGTTCAGAAAGCAATGGCAAACTACTGAACATAAAATTTGCCAAGACATGAACAATGGTAGTAAAATGCTGGTGTTGATTGCAACGTCCTGTAAATGTTATGCAACTTAGGAAAAAAACATATGAGCGCAACATGTTTGTTAGGCTGCAGAGTTACTATTCTTCGCTTGGGATCCTGCTAACACATGAGAGGTACCTCTACTTAATCGTCTTAATCTAAACTTGGCCATTACCATATCCCAGATTACTCGACCACGTGAGAAAAGTCTTCCAGTTATGAGGAAGATTGCAGTAACATGGTCAGTTGGAAGATTGTAGTGACATGGTCAGTTGGATGATTGCAGTAACATAGTCAGTTGGAAGATTGCAGTAACATGGTCAGCTGGAAGATTGCAGCAGCACAGTCAGTTGGAAGATTGCAGTAACATGGTCAATTGGAAGATTGCAGTAACATGGTAAATTGGAAGATTGCAGTAACATGGGCAATTAGAAGATTACAGTAACATGGTCAATTGGACGATTACAGTAACATGGTCAATTCGAAGACTGCAGCAGCACAGTCAGTTGGAAAAACAGTCAGTTGGAAAATTGTAGTAAAATGGTCGGTTGTAAGATTGTAGTAACATGGTCAATTGGAAGATTGCAGTAACATGGTAAATTGGAAGATTGCAGTAGCATGGTCAATTGGAAGATTGCAGGAACATGGTCAATTGGAAGATTGCAGTAAAATGGTCAACTGGAAGATTGCAGCAGCACAGTCAATTGGAAGATTGAAGTAACATGTTCATCTGAAAGATTGCAGGAACATGGTCAATTGGAAGATTGCAGTAACATGGTCAATAGGAAGATCGTAGTAACATAGTCAATTGGAAGATTGCAGCAGCACAGACAAGTGGAAGATTGCAGTAACATGGTCAATTGGAAGATTGCAGCAGCACAGTCAAGTGGAATATTGCAGTAAAATGGTCAACTGGAAGATTGCAGGAACATGGTCAATTGGAAGATTGCAGTAACATGGTCAATTGGAAGATCGTAGTAACATAGTCAATTGGAAGATTGCAGTAACATGTTCATCTGGAAGATTGCAACAGCACAGTCAGTTGGAAGATTGTAGTAACATGGTCAATTGGAAGATTGCAGCAGCACAGTCAAGTGGAAGATTGTAGTAACATAGTCAATTGGAAGATTGCAGTAACATGGTCAATTGGAAGATTGCAGTAATATGGTCAATTGGAAGATTGCAACAGCATAGTCAGTTGGAAGATTGTAGTAACATGGTCAATTGGAAGATTGTAGTAGCATGGTCAATTGGAAAATTGTAGTAACATGGTCAATTGGAAGATTGTAGTAACATAGTCGTTTGGAAAATTGAAGTAACATGGTCGTTTGGAAAATTGAAGTAACATGGTCGTTTGGCAGATTGTAGTAACATGGTAAATTAAAAGTTTGCAGTAACACGGTCAATTGGAAGATTGTAGTAACATAGTCAATTGGAAGATAGCAGAGTTGGAAGATTGCAGTAACGGGGTCAATTGAAAGATTGCAGTAGCACAGGCAGTTGAAAGATCAACTTGTGTCACTGCAGTCTCCCATTGTGCGCCACGCCAGTCACAGCTGAAGATGCCCAAAGCAAGGTCGTCAACAAATAGATACAAATTAGTCGCATGTCCTTTACAGGATGTGGCAATCAACCCCAGGTGTTTAAAGATAAGAGGATCGACTTCATTGCAACGGGTTTTATCCCATACGGTTGAGTCTTCTTTCTGCAGGGCGGCCTGTCGAAATCCTCACACAGAGTACGTAGCCTTCTGTAGCTCCAGCGACCACTCCCAGAGGTCTAAAAATACAAAAAAACAAAAAAAAAAACAATGTGCTTTCGTGAATCACCGAATTCGCAATAAGTTTGCCAGAACTAACGACCTTTGTAGCGCGAGGCAGAGCCATGACGACTTCGCCACGGAGGACCCTACCCCCAAAAGAACTCTTCAGGCATACACCAGCAATGATACTGATGCCGAATGATAACAAGCAAACAAATAAACAAACACAACAAGTAAATAAACACATGTATAAGCAGTTTTGATTTTGTGTTGAACATTCAAGTATTTCACATTAACAATAATATTGCTGAAAGAAACTACAATAACAGACAATAATATTGCTGAAAGAAACTACAATAACAGACAATAGTACTGCTGGAAGAAACTACAATAACAAACAATAGTATTGCTGACAGAAACTACTATTTCCAGCCTTTGACGTGTGAAAACAGATGTTGCCAGACGTGACATAAAAATCAGAATGCGATTCATTATCATCATCATCATGTGCCATGCCGATAAGCGTAGGCGGTCATGGTTTGCCACCTTACAGGATAACCAGAGTCATGGATCAGGTCCGTCTTCTTGTTCCGGTGATGTCATATGGCCAAGCCACCCAGGTATGTTTAGAAGTGAGGTTAAGAAGTTACAATGACACAAAAAGATATATTAACATCTACAGAGGTAAAAATAAATGTGTTAAAAATTAGAATAGTTAACTGTTATATATATATATATATATATATATATATATATATATATATATATATATATATATATATATATACACACACACACACACACACTCGCAAGCGCAAAACACTTATGTATGCCCTCAAATACTCTCCGTGGCGAAGTGGTCAAGCCGTATGTCTCGGGCTCCGAAGGTTGTGGGTTTGATTCTGGGTCGCGTCCTTCGGCTCACGAGTGCATTTTTTCGGAGACTCCTAGGGGTCGTCGCTGGAGCTACGGAGTTCGTGCTTTGTGTGAAGCTTTCCGCGCTGCGAAAAGAGACTTAGCCTTATGGGATAAAAACCCAGTGCAATGAAGTAGACCCTGTCGACTCCTAAGCGACTTTTTATTTAGGTTAGCAATTTGAACATCGAATTGAGAATCTGTAAATGTGGATATACAAAGGAATAGCTCATATTTCATGGTGGAAAAAAGCAAACACAAGTAGAAGTTCTCGAGAAGCTGGAAATAAAAAGAGAGGCGGTGGAAGAAATTGTTTTAAAAAATCAAATATTTTGGGTACATTAAAGGAAAATGGCACTCTTATCAAAACCACACTGGGTGGAAACGCCCTAGCAGGAGACAGATGGCCGTACAAATGGGAATCGCTCATGTGAACCAAGGTCCATAAGGGAAGCAAACGATAGCAACAGTGCAACAAGTGTGGGTTGGCCGAAAGCCTATGCTCAATTGGGAATAGAAATACAGCATAGGAAGAAGACAAGTGGGCATAGAATATCCAGAGAAGAACGACCTTAGTGTATGACAATGACGTGAGACAGAAAATGCTAAAGACTGACTGCAACCAACCTTCATTGTAGAGGCGCACTTGCACTTGATCTGATGACTGTGCACATGAAACTGCTGAAATGTCAAGTATATATCAATCAAGTATTTCTCAGGCAAGTATTTCTCAATAACGTATGATGGTTTAATTTAACATATTGAGTATTTCTATACCAGACACCATTGGGTAAAATAAAGTACTCGTTTAGCGCCGCAAACAGGTTTCCGTCACACCCAGAGTAGGTTGCGGGTGGAGAATGAAAGCAATGTACAGATAGTTGTTGGTTATGGACTCAAGTTCATGATGGTAGGCAGAGGATCTATTTATTATGACAATTGCTACGGTCACCGACCAATACAGTGACTCCAAGAAGAAAAACAATGGCAAACTATATTCTTTACAAATTCCTAGAAAACAAATCAAAGAAACTGTGGACAAGGACTGTTGTGGAGGAAAAGTTTGACACGGACAAGTCAACGGATGGTGATGGAGGTATGTCTCATGAAAACACATTCACATAGATGCAGTTAAACTACTTGTAATAGATCATCACATTATGAGAATAATCGTGATCAGAAAGATAACAGATTAGATATTTCAACGGTTGAATAACTGGAATCGATGTTATTGCTCTCGGTTCATTCCCGTCCGAGTTCTCTCTGCCTCGAATGAATCACTGAAAAACGAGAAGTAGGTTGAGAGCTTTACCAAAGCACAACTACAAAAAACAATGGACTTTGCGGCCAAAGCATTCGTCAGCACAGTACAAACAAACAAAAATAGACCAACAAATACACGATCGACACTACATGAATGTACAAATATAAACTTATCTGTGTCCTAGCTAGAACGGCTATCTCTCTGCCTCGGCACTCTTCCGAATAACGGTTCTAAATGGGGACTCTTTAGTGTAAAAAGCATCCCTTACAGGGCCTCATTAGGTGATATAATAAAAGATATTAAACACAACGAACTAAAATATAGAACTGAGAAAATCGAAATACGTACCAATAATATTTGACAGTTATATATGGAGATACGTACCTAGAATAAATAATTTGGTACCGTTATTTATTATGTACAGTTATTGAGTGTGTAATGATGGACGGCTGGATCGATCGATGGTAGCAATAAATGTAAAATAAGTAAAATAATTACACGACACATTGAACCAAATTTATTGTCTGGCATACTGCAGAAATCACACAACATAAAGTAAAATAACTACACGACACATTGGACGAGAAGTGACCGACAACATCACCTAATGAGGCCCTGTAAGGGATGCTTTTTACACTAAAGAGTTATGTCCCCATTTAGAACCGTTATTCTGAAGAGTGCCCTCTGCCTCTAACATTTTATGACGGTGTGTGGTAATTGCTCCCTTCTTCTTATAGTCCATACCGCATGCCATTGATTACCGTGTCTGTCCACAGTCTAATGTCTCATGTATGCCCACAGTCTTATGTCTCGTGTACTGCCAGTAATTCCTGATACTGATGGTCTCCCATACCATGATGTCAACTGTCAAGCATACTCCCTCTTCGTATCCTTGCCTATCCTCCCTCCCAGTTTTCCCGTTTGTCAAGAGCACTTCATCTTTCCTCTTAACGTGAAATGCACAAAGAATCTGGATTGTCTGTTTTTTTAATCCGAGTAACCAGGTTTCTGGGCCAGATGAAATCACAAGTATTAGGAGAATTTGGAGTAGATATATTAACCAAAATGTTGAATGATATTTACAGCAGTGGATATTTACCCAGCAATATGCTGAAATCTGTATTTATAGCTATACCAAAAAGACCAGGAGCAATTGAATGTGAAGATTTTCGTACAATTAACCTCATAAACCATATCACTAAGCTTCTACTCAGAATCATAATGATAAGAACCATAAAGAAAATAAAAATGGAAATTAATGAAGAACAGTATGCATTTGTGGAGGGAAAGGGAACAAACAATGCAATATATACATAACGGACACTAATAGAAAGGTCAATAGAGAAACAGAAAAATATATATTTGTGTTTCATAGATTATACTAAGGCATTTGATAAAGTAAAACATGATGAACTGATTAAAATGTTGGACGATATCAACATTGATGGGAAATATTTAAGAATAATAAAAATATTTACTTGAACCAAGTAGCAGCAATTAAACCGGGAAATAAAGAGGGTAGTTACGAACAGATAAAACTAGGAGTACGACAAGGGTGTGTCTTGTCACCAGATCTCTTCTCCCTTTATAGTGAAGTAATAATGAGAGAGATCAAAGAGACGCCAGGAATACTAGTTGGAGGTTATAATATAAATAATATACGCTATGCAGATGACACAGTATTGTTTACAGATAATTCAACAGACCTACAACAATTACTGGACATTGTAGTAACAGAGAGTGCAATGAAAGGACTCTCATTGAATATCAAGAAAACAATAGCAATGGTGATATCAAACAAAATGGTGACACCAGAATGTGAAATGGAAATAGAAGGGAAAATTCTTAATCAAGTGGATAATTTTAAATACCTAGGAGCATTTACAACATCAGATAGAAGGTGTACAACAGAGATTAAGAGCAGAATAGAGCAAGCAAAAGCCGCATTTCAGAAAATGAAAAGTATCTTATGCAATAAGTCACTGTCACTGAATGTATGAAAGAGAGTGCTGAAATGCTATATAGAACCAATTTTGCTGTATGGCAGTGAATCTTGGAATGTAAATGAACAAATTAAGAAGAACTTAGAAGCAACAGAGATGTGGTTCCTGAGACGAATGTTGCGAATTCCTTGGACTGCCAGAGTAACTAACGACGACTGCCTGAAACAGGCTAATGAAACTAGAACATTATATACAACAATAAGACAGAGACAAACATTTTTCTTCGGTCACGTGATGAGAAGAGAGGCATTGGAGAACATCGTAACAACTGGAAAGATCGAGGGGAAGAGAGGCAGAGGCAGACCAAGAGAAATGATGCTGATGGATTGAGACGGTGGCATGGAGGAATATCAGCAGCAGAGTTGATCCAGAAAACCAAAGACCGAGATCTATGGAGAGCCATGAACGCCTACGCCAGCTGGCACGGCACTTGATGATGATGATGATATCCTTTACTGGACATCGCTATCAACACCAGCATCTTTCAGTTGTATGTTGATTTCTTGGCAAGATTACGCTCAGTAGTTTGCCATTGCTTTCTGAGCGGCCGTCTCACATACCCCGTAAGTTACCGATCCGATTCGAACCACTGCTGATTCTTACCGTCATCACGTTACCGACGAGAGTATACGAGATTACGGAGAAAAGTCATAACCTCTAAGCCACGAAGCCGGCATTTCTAATATAGCTGAGGCATTCAATAACAACGGGACTGTTCACGAGAAATCAGACGGAGACCGGACATAGCCATGGAGAGATTAACCTGTGTTAAGAGGCTATCGCTCAGCTTCAGCAAACAAGTTTAAATAAACAATTAAAAACACACATCTTTCCTGTGGCAACATATGGAAGTCAGACATGGACCATTCATTCATTCATTCATTCATTCATTCATTCATTCATTCATTCATTCATTCAGTCATTCATTCATTCATTCAGTAGCATGTCCTTTGCAGAACCTCGCTCCCATAACAACCTTCCGGAAAACTTGGTCATAAGCAAGATGTCCCTCTTCCGATCCACCCAATCTGGAGATCATGTGCCACATCTTGCACCCATCTTCTCTTTGGTTTTCCTCTTCCTCTCTTCCCGGGCCTAAACCCCTCCATTATTGTTCTCTGCAAACTTTCATGACGTTTCGAGTGACCAAAATATTTCAATTTTCTTTATTTTATTGTCTTTAGTATTCAATATTCAGATCTTGTCGTATAGATGCAATTGTTCTTTTTCGATACCGCCAGAGAACAACTCGAGACTTTTTAATTTAAATGTTACAGATACTAGAAATAGCGTATGCCTAGAATTTAAATTTTTTTTTTTTTAAAGATTACAGAAAGAAAAAAACACCGACTTTCTATAAGTTGCTAACATGGAAGAAAACTGGTTGATAAACAGCATTCTGTCTGGGGAAAATGACATACTTTGGCCACATGAAACAGCATAGTGGTTTGCAACGGCCAGTGCTGGAGGGGGTGGTTCCTGGGACAAGAAGCAGAGGCCGATCAGTGCGAAGATGAACACGGACAATGAAGACACCTCAAACATGAATGTGACAGGAGAACAGGCACTAAATCGAGAATCTTATCGGCGGACATTATTGACAGCGACGTTCTGCTAGAGACCTACTAAATGATGATGATTCCTATCATAGCCAACGACGATTGACCTTCTGAAGCATAGAATCAGAATACAATAAAATGGTAACTTCTTCGAATCTTTCTTCATACATACGAAGGCATAGTTTTAAAATGCAATGTCTCGTGTGCAATATAATCTACTAACTAGAAATTAATCATGCAGCTTCAGTCGATAAAAACACACGATAGATAATACATATATTTTACATTGTGACAGTCGTTGATAATTACTCTTTGCATAAAATACTGTTTTATCAATGTCCAGTTGGGACGCTGAGGTTCTGTTGTAGCTGGGTTAGGGTTCATAGGGGCCAAGACATTTCTTCACCTTCACGTTGGCATCCTGGGCAGGCACTGATATGTGGGGAATCCTGGATAGACACCACAACGCCCAAGAGGGAACCACTATCCCGTAGGATCTCTGAAGGAGGCACAGAATACCCACTTAGAAGGGAGGAACTCCAGCGCGAGGAATTCAGAAGGCGCTGGGAAGAAAAAGAAAAAAAAGAAGCCCAAGAAACTCAGGGGGAAACCGATGGAATACCCAGTCTTACACTATGACTGTGAAACCGACTTCTAGTACTATATAGATGACGGTAAAATCGTCCCATGGCTGACCACAGAGGAAGAAATCTTAAGGCAGCAGATACTCAAACGCGACAGTGAAAACAGGCACAAGGAGGAAAATGAAAACGCCGAAAAGCTGCTACAGAAAATACACAAAAAAGGAGACAAAAAGACCAAATAAAAAGTCCTTATAAGGACCGCACCCAGACGAGCCAGAAGCCTGCACTAACAAAGAAAACCACAAGAGGAGACGAGCTCAAAGGGTAGCCGCAGACCAATTCCCCCAGCTGACGTCACAGACACAAACGTTTACATAACCAGTCCGGGAGAGGACTTACTCGAAAGAGCGCACAAGACAATAATCAGGGTGAATAAACCCACAAACCAACGGATCTCAACAATAACTAAAGCTAAAGAAGCAGGTTAGACGAGACCGAATTTTGAATTTTTGTTTTGAAAATGGAATTGGAATTGGAATAGACACTAATTTGTGGGGAATCTTGGGTAGACACTGATCTGTGGGGAATCCTGGGCAGACACTGATCTGTGGGGAATCCTGGGTAGACACTGATCTGTGGTGAATCCTGGGCAGACATTGATATGTGGGGAATCCTGGGCAGACACTGATATGTAGAGAATCCTGGATAGACACTAATCTGTGGGGAATCCTGGTTAGACACTAATCTTTGAGAAATCCTGGGCAGACATTTATCTGTGGGGAATCCTGGGCAGACATTGATCTGTGGAGAATCCTGGGCAGACATTGATCTGTGGGGAATCCTGGGCAGACATTGATCTGTGGGGAATCCTGGGTAAACTATAGTCTGTGGGGAATGATGGGCAGACACTAACTTGTAGGCCATGCAAGGAAGGAACTAGTCTGGGAGGAATCAAAGCTGTGGGAGGGGATGGGATGGAGGTACAGACACATGTTAAAATAAAATACAAAAGGTCAAAAGGCAAGAGAACTTTCGCGGCACTGGGACATTTTGGTGAAGCCAAAATAAATTAAACCAAGTACCAAACTGTGAATGTTTAACACTAACGTTGTATCATTCACTGTTGTGTAGATAAGAAACACGGAGAACCACTAAAACAATGACAAATAAACTATAAACATTCATTTACAGGTGCCTGGCAGAATAGAATGGTTAAAATGGTATGACAGAATCAACAATGCGGTGCTCATGGAGAGAACGAAACGCATTTCAGCGAATAGAATTATGATGAAAATACAAAGGCGCTGGATAGAACGAACACAGTGAGAAAATCGAATATCCGTAAAACCAGATAGTCATGTATATATAGAGGAAGACCTAAGAAACACAGAAAGTCATTTCTACATAGGCGGAGACCGACATCATAGAAAGTCATTTATATATGATTGGCATCTTGCCATCTTGACAGTCGATAGTTATTAAAATGGAGTTATACCTCTCCATAACAAAACGCCTGGGCAGAGTTTAGAGACCATGTGTTTCCCATGCAGCATGATCCCTCTCTCGGCCTGCCTAGTTTACTCCAGAGGAAAGCTAACACCTATACATCTGGAACAAGACAAACTGCAGAAGTTGCCGTATCAGCAGACCAGTTGCCAACCAAGGCTTAGGGCCTGGTCTGCCCTGCCATGACATTTAGTCTTTAGGTTGCATTTCTACGCCCCAGGGTAAGGCTTGTACCCTACCAGTTGTGCTCTTCCAACCGAAGCCATTGACACAATGTGGGGTTTAAATATTGAGCTCAACCCACTACTGGCAACGATGATCGCATTCTGGTATGAACCTAAGGCCTATCCACGTCAATGCGGAAGCACTAGACTCGAGTTTCGCTCTCGTTTGAGCTCGTCAGTAGTGCATATCCTTGACCGGATCCGGAAACAAACCCCGGGTCACCGGCGCGTGAAGCTGGTGTGTAAACACTAGACCACACGGCACACGCTGGACACGGCCAAATTATCACAACAGAACACCACAACGTCACCCATCGTAGATTGTAGCTCAAGATTTGTCCGATCGCCGCGACTGACGTCCGTCAATCGATGTGGACCCGAACGATCAGGTCTTCTCACTGGCAAGGCACACCAGGCCGCCTAAATTCCAGCGAGCAATAATCAAACTGATTTATTTGGTTGTTTCGGGATTTGATAAATTAATTTGATTATTGCTCGCTGGAATTTAGGCGGCCTGGTGTGCCTTGCCAGTGAGAAGACCTGATCGTTCAGGCCCACATCAGTCGCGGCGATCGGGCAAATCTTGAGCTACAACCTACGGTGGGTGACGTTGTGGTGTTCTGTTGTGATAATTTGGCCGTGTCCAGCGTGTGCCGTGTGGTCTAGTGTTTACACACCCGCTTCACGCGCCGGTGATCCGGGATTTGTTTCCGGATCCGGTCAAGGATATGCACTACTGACGAGCTCAAACGAGAGCGAAACTCGAGTCTAGTGCTTCCGCATTGACGTGGATAGGCCTTAGGTTCATACCAGAATGCGATCAGCGTTGCCAATAGTGAGTTGTGCTCAATATTTAAATCTAAAATCCCGAAACAACCAAATAAAACAATGTGGGGTGTCGGATATGGTGATCGCCGCCCAACATTAGGCGCTAACAGAAAGCTTGTAGTACCGTCTACTGTCATACGGTAGCTCAGTCGTATCTGACTAAGACCTGACACCAATTTTTATATATTTATGTATAGAGCCAAACATAAACATACAGGCAGAAGAAAATCCAAGTTTGCGATGCAAATTAAGAGGGCGTGCGTGCGTTCGTGCATGTAGGAAACAGCAAAAGATAGGACACCTTGGAGTGAGTCGGCTCTGGGCCTATGCTAAAATTGGGGGTGGTGAGGTGGACAGACGAAGGGCAGACGAAGAGGAAATGAAAGACAAGAGTCATGGGGGCAGAATAGTTAGTGCCCTTGCTTACCAACATAATATCACACATTCAATCTGCATTAATGACAGGATTATGTTTTCCGGCCCAGTTTCGTAAAATGGTGGCCAGATAATTTTTCAAATGTTCTAGAAATTATACTGACATGTGGTTTTATACCAGACATCCCAGAATAATGCCATAACAGCAGACAAGTAGCAGGCACAAGTGATAGAAAGTGAGATTCTGTCACATGATTAACTGTGAATCTGCCCTCCATCGATCCACTTTCTGCTCCCTCGTCCTTAAATAAGCGCATCAGAGGCTGGAGAGGGTTCGTCTAATGGCGGGGGACAAGGGTAATGGGGAAAGCTAACTTTCACACAAAACCAGCCCAGAACACTGCCTGGCATTAGCACCTGCAGCTCGCACTAGTTCTAGTAGTAATTGCACTGTGTGCACTACAAAGAGAGCGAACGCAATTCTGTTCTCTCTCTCTCTCTCTCTCTCTCTCTCTCTCTCTCTCCCTTTCTCTCTCTCCCTTTCTCTCTCTCTCTCTCTCCCTTTCTCTCTCTCTCTTTCTCTCTCATTTTCTCTTTCTTTTGACTTTATTTCTCTCTGTCTTGCTCTCGTTCTCTCTGTCTTTCTCTCTCTCTCTCTCTCTTTCTCTCTCTTTCTCTTTCTTTCTTTCTCTTTCTCTCTCTTACTCTTTTTCTTTCTCTCTCTATCTTTCTCTCTCTCTTTCTCTGTCTCTCTGTATCTCCCCCCCTCCTCTCTCTCTCTCTCTCTCTCTCTCTCTCTCTCTCTCTCTCTCTCTCTCTCGGTCTCTCGACAAAGTGTACTGATCACTTGATGATAGTTGTTATTGTTTACGTCTCCCTGTGTTCATCTTCTCCTGTGGCAGCCCTGACAGTCGTACTCTGCGCCTGTGCCATCCGTGACCTGTATACATCTAACGTAGTATATACTGTTTAATTCAGCTACACTCTCAGCTCGGCGGCCATGGGTTCAAATCCGCATTAGGCATTTTGGAAATAAGCGAGCCCACCAGGTCGACGAGCCTAAAATGGGTCCCAGAAAATGTTTTGAGAAGTAAAGGCGTTCGATATGATCTTGGAGTGCCTATTGGTCTATTGAAATATGAGTCTGGCACGGGATGCCAAACGCGCAAAAGGAGTGTACACGGGTCCTTTGCTTACTTACTGATAAAACTATAGGGTGTATTTTTAATGACTGTGCAATGTATGAAAATATTGCTGGTCCAAGTTTTGTATTCACCCTCTGTAAAGTTCATGCAACATAATAGGTAAATACAAAACTTGGACCGGCAATATTTTCAAACACTGCACAGTCATTAACAATACACTCTGTATAAGTTCTATAGCGACCTGGATTCATCATCATGTGCCATGCCGATAAGAGAGAGAAGGGGGATTATTCGCCATTTCACACGATCACCATCCTTGGGTCAGGTCTTTGTTCTTGTGGCCAAGCCATCCACGTATTTATCTCTCTGCCTTCCCCTTGCTCTTTCCCCCCTTCAAGTTTACCGGTTGGCCAGCAAGTTGTCAAGTTAACTTGTCCTCATAACCCGGACTAGCTAGGCAGATACACTTGGCTGGCGCACGTCCCTGCATAGGTTAAAACACGCGTCGTCTCTTTCTGAGAGGCAGAAATGGTATCTGTCTGCGCTTGAGGAACTGACGTGCTCGCATGAGTACTCCAGGTCTGTGGTCATCTTGTCCTCTAGACCTGGTATGATGCGGGTCATGTCTTCCAGCCGCGAGTTTCTCTTGAGGTACAGTGTAACGGTCACTACGGCGGCGATCTCAGAGGCCAGGAAACCGAAGCCGGCCGTGAAGAATGACCAGCCGTACTCGTAGCTGAAGCCACCGCCTCCTTGTTTCTGGCGGGAATACAGAAGGTGGGAGGTTATGATGGCGTATGACATCTGGAGAGAGAGGGGGAGAGAAGGACAGAAAAGAAGAGAGAAAGAGAACAGGAGAGAGCACAAGAAAGAACGAGAGAGACAGCAAGATAGTGAGAGAGAGAGAGTCAGAGAGAAAATTAGAGAGAGAAAAAAAGAAGAGAGAGAGCAAGACAGAGAAAGAGAGAGGAGAGAGAAAGAGAGAGGAGGAGAGATCAAAAGAGAGAACGAAAGAGAAAGCGAGAGAGAGAGAGAGAAAGAGAGAGAAAGTTTGGGACAGAAAAGAGAGAGATGGAGAGAGTAAGAGAAAGAGAGAGTGGGAGAGAGCAATGGAGAGAAAGAGAGGGGAGAGAGGAAAAGAGAGAGGGGTAAAAGAGAGCAAAAGAGAGAACGAGAGAGAAAACGAGAAAGAGAAAGAGAGAGTTACAGAAAGAAATGAGAGAGAATGAGAGAGAAAAAGAGGGAGGATGGGAGCAAAAGAGAGAGAACGAGTGATAGAAAGAGAGAGGGGGAGAATGCAAGAGAGAGAGAACGAGAAAGAGATAGAGAGAGCTAGAGAGATAGTGTGTGTGTATGTGTGTGTGTGTGTGTGTAAGAGAGGAGAAAAGAGATGGAGGAAAAATAGTGAGAGAGGGGGAACAGATACACATCCATATTTGCTGTGTTTTCCACTACAGATATATTGTAGAAATGTGCATTGTTTCCCAAGTGTACTAATTGTGGATACATGTACGTTGTCCCTGTCTGGATATGTAATAAATTGAACTACTGGTTTAACTATGTCCGTTGTCGATTTTGTAATAAACAACTCGAAGTATGCCGAATAGAGAATACTATTTTGGCCAACACTTTCTCTGTTTGAGGAAAAACTCTATTAGGATGTCACCAAGCTTAAGATGACTTCTTCTTCTTCTTCTTCTTCTTCTTTTTCTTCTTCTTCTTCTTCTTCTTCTTCTTCTTCTTCTTCTTCTTCTTCTTCTTCTTCTTCTTCTTCTTCTTCTTCTTCTTCTTCTTCTTCTTCTTCTTCTTCTTCTTCTTCTTCTTCTTCTTCTTCTTCTTCTTCTTCTTCTTCTTCTTCTTCTTCTTCTTCTTCTTCTTCTTCTTCTTCTTCTTCTTCTTCTTCTTCTTCTTCTTCTTCTTCTTCTTCTTCTTCTTCTTCTTCAGCGTTCCGAGCCATTGAGGTTCTTTGCTACAGATACAATCCGTCTCTATTCGTCTCTCTGGTTGACCTTCTCTTGCCAGTCGTTGATTCCAAGTGCTTGTAGGTCTGTACATGTATTATCTCTCCACCGTCTTCTTGGTCTACCTCGGGGTCTACGGACATTTATTTCCTGAATGTAAGCGAGTTTTGTTTCCCTGTTATCTTCCATTCTTTCTATATGCCCCAGCCATTGTAGTCTATTAGCCTTCATGATACCAGTCGTTAGCGGGGACGTAATAAAATAAATGTAATAATATAAACTTAATAACATAAATGTCTTTGTTACTTCTTCTTTTCCACTCTCCACTTTGTGTATCCCTAATGGGTCCAAAGATGCGTCTTAAAACTTTGTTCTCAAAGGTTTGTAACAAAGCTTCGTCTCCTTTCGTTGTACTCCAGGTTTCAGAGCCATACAGCACAACTGCTGCTTTTTTTGTTTTTTAAAGCTTTATTCTTACTGACTTCTGAAGGTGAACGACGACGACGAAGAAGAAGACAGGTTCGTTTCCCAACTCGGTAACTATAGCTCTCAGTGTTTATATTATTGGGTGTGTCCTCTGACCTTTGCTTCTTTCCTCTGCAGCTGTGATTGCTAATCAGTATCTGTGAATTTATTTATGTGGAATTTCAATAATCTGGGAGGTTTCCTAGTAATTGCTATTAGATGGTCTATCTGTGAACTACTTACGCTGGTGGACACCCGGTACCCGACCTCGTCATTAATGGCAGATATGTACAGTATCATGCCGACCGCCAGGGAGAGACCTGTGGACATTCATAGAGATACATTCATGCATTATTTATCACCGTCTACATAACGTTAAAACCAGTAATCTGGCTTGGGGGGAAAGTCGCGGTTTTACGATTCCACGATATATCGAGTCTAGGGTTCGAAATCAGTGTGCGATTTGGTAGCGTATCACCTTGCGTTGACTTCTGTGGTATGAGGCGTTAGTCGGTCAGAAAGCAATGGAAAACTATTGAACTAATATTGTGTGGTACATCACAAACAGGCAATAAATTCTGGGGTTGAATGCAGCGACCTGTAAAGGACATGGAACAAACTATACAACGTTAAAGCTAGATTCCCAGAAGTGGCAGTGCTTAAGAGACATATTAGGTCACGAGAGGAATGTTATTTTCTGAGGCGATTTCAACGCTAAAGGCAGATCATGGGGAAACATTTCCTCCAACACATAGGGGGAGGAGCTCAAGTCTGCACTTGAAACCATTGACCTTATTTTATCAACAGTGGCTGTGTCACCAGGACAGCAAATCGTTCAGGTGAGGAGGACGGTGTTATTGACCTGGCGCTGGTTTCTACTTCACTCACTACAGTGTGTATATGGGGTGTCCTAGGGTACCACGGCATCGACCACCACCCTTGCAGCACACTGGTGGAGAAAGGCAGAACCAGGTAGCACAAGTCAACGGTCAAGACTTTCCAGTATGACAGTACAGAGCAAGATGTGGTGAGTAAAATAAGGCGCTACAAGAGCAGAAGGCTGCATGGCGGTTCCAGTTTCATGACAACGGGTCGTCCCATATGCTCCGTTCCTGTGCCAGTGAATATCACACAAACTGCTCCTCACTGCCCTATGTGAACAATGAAATAGACAAGAGTATCGACAAGCCAACAGCCCGTATAGGTACACTGTGCATGTTGCCGCCGCCAGAATGCCAACATAAAAGTCCTCCACGAAAAATAAGTTTATCGTCGATGGAATCGGCAGTCACCAGAAAGACTTCATTGACCCGGGTTTTATCCCATATGGCTCGGTCACTTTCCGCAGGGCGACCCGCCGAAAGCACCGCACAAAGCACGATTCAAGCTATTCCAAGCTATTCGTCTGGTTTCTGGCATAAAGCACGTTGAAAGTAATAATTTGTACAGTCATCTAAGACTTCTACCACTACAAAAGCGCTTCATTTTCAACAAAGCCAAATTAGTGAATAAAATTATATCTCAAAATACCCCAGAGTATCTTCTGCCGCTGATTCAATCTAATGCAATGAACAGCAAGCGCCTAAATTTGTTACATGTCTCAAAGCCTAGATTGGACCTATACAAAACATGTTTTGCCTATTCTGGTGCTCACTTATGGAATCATCTGCCTCCAGATCTGAAAACTCCAATGAGTCCCTACACATTTAACCGAAAACTCTTTCAATACTTAATCCATACCGACTATATGCCACCATAATTCATTTACTGGTATAATTGTTCAGTATAATTGTTCAGTATAATTGTTCATTATAATTGTTCACTATATATGTGTGTGCGTGTGGGAGCGAGAGAGAGAGAGAGAGAGAGAGAGAGAGAGAGAGAGAGAGTGGGTGTCAGAGAGAGGGAGAGAGTGAATGCGTGTGTGCATGCGTGTGTGTGGAGAGAGTGATTGAGCGAGAAATGGTGGGGGAATGTGTCAGTGCATGCATTCGTACGTGTATGTGTGAGAGTGAGTGAGGGAGTGTGTGCGTGCGTGCATGCGTTCATGTGTACGTGTATGTGTGAGAGAGTGTGATTGAGAGAGTGAGTGTGTGTGTGTGTGTGTGTGTGTAGGATTGTGTGTTAGAGAGTGAGACAGTGGGAGAGTTGATGTGTTAGTGTGTGTGTGTGAGAGCGCGCGCATGCGTGTGAGTGTGTGTATATGAAAGAATACAGAGAGAGAGAGAGAGAGAGAGAGAGAGAGAGAGAGAGAAAGAGAGAGAGAGAGAGAGAGAGACAGCTGAGCAGATGCATGTCATGTAACACGCATGTTATGTAACACGCGAATCCATATGTTTGTGTATTCTCATCTGTCATATTATAAGTTAAATACCATTTGATTTTATCATGTATAATTTAAACTTATGTTCATTACTGTAGTTTGAGTGAGAGAGTGAGTGAGTGTGAATGAGAGACAGAATGAGTGAGCGTGAGAGTGAATGAGTGAGCGTGAAAGTGAATGAGTGAGCGTGAGAGTGAATGAGTGAGCGTGAGAGTGAATGAGTGAGCGGGAGAGTGAATGATTGAGCGTGAGAGTGAATGAGTGAGCGGGAGAGTGAATGAGTGAGAGTGAATGAGTGAGCGGGAGAGTGAATGAGTGAGCGTGAGAGTGAATGAGTGAGCGTAAGGGTGAATGAGTGAGCGGGAGAGTGAATGAGTGAGCGTGAGAGCGAATGAGTGAGCTGGAGAGTGAATGAGTGAGAGTGTCTGTGTGTGGGAGTGAATGAGTGTGAGTGAATGAGTGAGAGTGAATGAGTGAGCGTGAGAGTGAATGAGTGAGCGGGAGAGTGAATGAGTGAGCGGGAGAGTGAATGAGTGAGCGGAAGAGTGAATGAGTGAGCGGGAGAGTGAATTAGTGAGTGTGAATGAGTGAGCGGGAGAGTGAATGATTGAGCGGGAGAGTGAATGAGTGAGCGTGAGAGTGAATGAGTGAGCGTGAGAGTGAATGAGTGAGCGTGAGAGTGATTGAGTGAGCGTGAGAGTGAATGAGTGAGAGTGAATGAGTGAGCGTGAGAAGGAATGAGTGAGCGTGAGAGTGAATGAGTGAGCGTGAGAGTGAATCAGTGAGCGGTAGAGTGAATGATTGAGCGTGAGAGTGAATGAGTGGGCGTGTGAGTAAATGAGTGAGTGTGAGAGTGAATGAGTGAGCGGCAGAGTGAATGAGTGAGCGGGACAGTGAATGAGTGAGCGTGAGAGTGAATGAGTGAGCGTGAGAGTGAATGAGTGAGAGTGAATGAGTGAGCGGGAGAGTGAATGATTGAACGGGAGAGTGAATGAGTGAGCGGGAGAGTGAATGAGTGAGCGGGAGAGACAGAATGAGTGAGCGTGAGAGTGAATGAGTGAGCGTGAGAGTGAATGAGTGAGCGGGAGAGTGAATGAGTGAGCGGGAGAGTGAATGAGTGAGCGGGAGAGTGAATGAGTGAACGGGAGAGTGAATGAGTGAGCGGGAGAGTGAATGAGTGAGAGTGTGTGTGTGAGTGAATGAGTGAGAGTGAATGAGAGAGAGAGAGAGTGTGTGTGGTGTGTGTGTGTGTGTGTGTGTGTGTGTGTGTGTGTGTGTGGGACGCGCTGGCATCACTACTTTTACGTCACATACTTTTATGTACACATTTTTCTCCATGTTTAGCCTTGTTTATGTTTACAACATTCATTTCACAATGTTTATTTTTCTTCCTATGTAAATGTATAATGCTCTTGATGAACGAAAGACGAGTGATTGGAAGGGCCGAATGTAAGACGGGCCTGCGCGCCCAATTTGTGACCCTAATAAAGTTGATTTGATTTGATTTTGATTTAGCTCCAGCGACGACTTCCAGGAGTCTCCTGAAAAAATGCACTCGTTAACCGAAAAGCAAACCAGTCAATCCAGCAACAGCCAGCGGCCATCGTTCCGAACATGCAGTTCACGCTGCAAACAACTGCAGACAGATATAAAAGCATTCCACGCGAAATTCACAGCTCACAATGTCGCGCCACGCACTCACTCAGAAGCAGGGCGACGGAACCATAATAAACCGTCAGACGGTCTTGTCTTCGAAGCCTCATGAGGCGGGGATGTTTTCACAAATTAACATAGGCTCCCATTTCGACGGAACTTAAAATATTTACCATGATATGTTCTGGGAAGTAAAAACAGCAGGCGGAACATAAACTACATCATATCACTCAACGAGTTGTCCATTTGTCTATACAAATAAGCGGCTAGCACCTTATAACCTACACACTTTGTAGCACGGAAAAGGATTAATTACTGCTGTCACATTCACCTAACAATTGGCTTATTTTTGTTACAGTCCCCCAAAGTATACCCAGTGTAGCGGTATTAGCCAGACATGGAGAATACACCTGCTAGTCGTCGGACTCCTGTCTGACACCGCCCCGGAGAATACCCTGCGCTAATATCCACTGACCAGAACCGACAGTTGGGATGTCTCGGTGTGGTTACAATGTATCGTTACCGCGTTGTTTGTTTCCTGGCGTTGGCCGACAGTTTTTGTTTTAGATATGTTTTTAACGCTCTCTCGCTGTGAACTCATTCACGTGTTTCTACTTCTAGTGCACTAGACTGATGTTTGCGTGTGGATTAGCTTTCCCTATTACTTATTAACAATGTCCCTCGCCATGAGGTTGTGTCTGTGTCCTGGATGTAATATTCTCCCATCGTTTGGTGGACGTTTTCAATCTCCAAGATTTAATATTCTTCCACTGCTAGCTGGGTGTTTTCAATCTCCAAGATTTAATATTCTTCCATTGTTGGCTGGATGTTTTCAAGTTCCAAGATTTAATATTCTTCCTTTGTTAGCTGGATGTTTTCAAGCTCCAAGATTTAATATTCTTCCTTTGTTAGCTGGATGTTTTCAAGCTCCAAGATTTAATATTCTTCCATTGCTAGCTGGGTGTTTTCAATCTCCAGATTTAATATTCTTCCATTGTTAGCTGGATGTTTTCAAGCTCCAAGATTTAATATTCTTCCATTGTTAGATGGATGTTTTCAATCTCCAAGATTTAATATTTTTCCATTGCTAGCTGGGTGTTTTCAATCTCCAGATTTAATATTTTTCCATTGTTAGCTGGGTGTTTTCAATCTCCAGATTTAATATTTTTCCATTCTTAGCTGGGTGTTTTCAATCTCCAGATTTAATATTCTTCCATTGTTAGCTGGATGTCTGTGTCCGGGATTTAATATTCTCATTCTTCTTTGGGGTAGTCTATATATTAGTTCACCGTTTCCTCTCATCCATTCTACACATTAGTTCACACGTTTCCCCTAGTTCCACACCATAGTTCGCACGTTTCCCCTAGTTCTACACATTAATTCACAAGCTTTCTTTGTTTCATTCTACAAATTAGTTGACAGGCGTCTTCTGATTAATTCTACACATTAGTCCATACGGTTTCTAGATCACATTTCATTATTAATCCACACGTTTCTTCTAATTTTTTCTACAAATTAATTTACAAGCTTCCTCACATTCCACCAATCACTTCAAACTCTTTAACACATTCTACCTACGGTTCCGTCGCCCTGCTACTGAGCTGCGTGCTTGGCGCGACGCTGTGAGCTGTGAATTTCGTGTGAAATGCTGTAAAATCTGCCCGAGTTTGTGGAGCGTGAACTGCATGTTCAGAGCAATGGCGGCAGGCTATGTCCCAGAATTGACCGGTTTTTGTGCCTAATGCAGAAATGTGTGGCTGCTGGTCTTCTGGTTGACTGCCGCTTCCTTTGACGATGAACTATGTTTCGTGGAGGACTGTTGTTTTGGCATTCTGGAGACGGCATTATGTATAGTGAAATGTTTTTTACATCTGTCCGAGGTGTTGTGGCGTGAACTGCATGCTCGGAAAATGGCGTAGCTGGCTAGAAAACATCTAGAAACGGAACAACAACATCTAGAAATATCTGCATGCATGACGGCTGGTTGTAACGCAGAAGTGACCGGTTTTTTGCCTTGTTTTTAATTACTGCCGTTTCCATCGATGATGAACTGTATTTTCGTAGATGACTTTTGTGTTGGCATTCTGGCAACGGCATTATGTACAGTGAAATGTTTTTTTTGTTGTTGTTGTTGTTGTTGTTGTTGTTGCGTGAACTACATTTTGGAGAAAAAAATGACGTGGCTGGCTAGAAAACATCTAGAAACGAAACAACAACATATAGAAATATTGAGACTTTGTAGGTGAACATCTGGTTGGGAAAGTGACTGCCACTTCCATCAAGGTTAAATGTTGCGTGGAGGACTTTTGTGGTGACATTCTGGTGGCGGCATTATGCAGTGTGCCTGAGCGGGCTTTTGTGTTGTCGAGAACCCTGTATTTTCCACTTTTCACATGGGACAGTGAGGAACATTTTATGTGATATTCACTGGCACAGGAACGCTGCATAATAGGGACGACCCTTGCTGTGATGTTGGTACCGTGACTGAACTGAACACATTCTACCTTACTCTTTTCTACTCTTTCTATAACTCATTGTATAAACTTCTCCTAACTCATTCTATAAATTAATTCACAAACATCTAACTAATTCTACACATTAATTCACAGGTTTCCTGGAACTCATTCTAATTATTTGTTGGCACGCTTCTGATAACTCACTTTACATATTTGTCCACACGCTTCCCCTAACTCAAGTTGACAAACCAGTCAACCTGTCTAAGAAGATCAGTGGCCCCAACTTGCTTACCAGACAGGATAAACAGGACTCCTCCCACTAACGACTTGCCGTCTTTCTTGATGTTCCCGACAACACTAAAGATGACTGCGGTAACGGCCAGGATCAGGGAAGACACTGGTAAGGCAACTGATCTCCGTGTGGTAACTGGCGAGAAGAACATACGTTAATACAGAGGCAGAGCCGGCTCCATGGCCAAGGGGCAATTCACAATGCCGCATACCACGTTCGAAACACAGCTGCGGGAGATTTGGAAGCA
>OY992876.1:28124684-28209684 GCA_963921405.1 Cepaea hortensis | reverse complement strand
GCAGTGCCAGATGATCTATACAGGTATGCATCCAGCATCATATATATCCGTAGCGGTTTAAAACAAGTAAACAGGTCTTTACGATTGTTGCTTACTTATCCACTGGTAGTATTTAGTCATCCACACGTTTCACTCAGTAATCTGTGTATTGTAATATGTCATCAATAGTGTTTTTCGATCATTCATCAAATGCTGTGTGAATTCAACATCACTGTATGAAGTGGGAACAGAGACCTAGACTTCAAGATGGGGTGTAACGTTGAGGTTTGTAGGTCTTCAGAAGACACGATCGAGTTGTGAGGATGAACGATTAGAAAAAAGCAATATCAGTTCGTATGAAAATGGCAGTGCTGACGGAAATACAGATGTGGAAGATATAGAGTACTTCAGTCATACCAAATGACTTAAAAATGTACTGGAAACATAGTGGAGGAAAAAGCTGAGAGGAGCAGGTCTAAAAGGCGTTAGAGATATCCATGGATAAACAACATCAAGATATGACCAGGGCTGCGGATTAGAGGATAGTGAGACGCAGTTTCATAATTCGCCGACATAGCGAGTCCAGGATTCGAAATAAAACAACTATTCCAAAATTAAAGAAGGTGGGTCGTAAGAAATGGATGACAGAAGAAATTTTACACCTAATGTAAACAAGAAGACTCAACAAAAAATAATCCTGCCAAATATGAAGAAATTCACAGACAAGTCAGAATATTATTTAAGGAGGCAAAAGAAGCATGGCTTGAGGAAAAGTGCTTAGACATTGAAAAACAACACAACAGTCAAATTACCAAATTAGTGCACAAAAGAATTCAGGAACTTACCAATAAAAGAACAATTACATCAACAGGCTGTCTAAAAACTACAGATGGCAAAATCATAATAGAAAAAGATCAGATCCTACATGTATGAACAGATTATGTGAAAAACCTTTATAATGATAACAGAGAGGAACAGTATGACATTAGAGTTAATAATGAAGGGCCGCCAATTTTGAAGATGGAGGTTCGAAATGTTCTTAAGCAGATGAAAGCTGGCAAGGCCCCCGGTGCAGATAACATCACAACAGAAATGAGTAAAGCTTTAGAAGAATTTGGACTAGATCAAGTCACCAGACTGCTGAACACATTATATGCTTGCTTGCTTGCTTTTGTTCGTTGGCTTGAGCTCCAACGCGAAGTCCTGTATGTCGGATGAAGGCATCCTGTTGTCCAACATCAGTGTGATGTCATACAGGACCTGAGTTTTGCGTGAGTATCCGTTGTCCCATGTCTGGCTTATTGGTGTGCAGACTGGTGGTTCCTCGCCGTACAGGCAGACACTCTCCGACTTCGGAGGAATCGGCGATCCTACTGACTTTAGCCAGGACCCAGAAGGGACCTGTTGCCCAGGACGCTCGACAAGGACGCGTCAATAGGTCTTGGCCAGTATATAACCCGGCCCTGGTGCCTTGGAAACAACTCTGCATCCCAACACATTATATGATACTGAAGATATACCTTCTGAATTATGTAACTCTGTATTTATTGCAATCCCAAAGAAATCAGGAACCTTGGAATGTGATCAACATAGAACAATTAGTATAATATAATGAGCCACATCACAAAGATTTTGCTACGAATTATCATGCAAAGAGTGAGGAAGAAAATACAACCTGAAATAGGGGAAGAACAATGTGGGTGTGTAGAATGAAAGGGTACAGTAAATGCTGTGTATATGCTGCGAACAGTTATTGAACGTGCTATAGAAGTAAACAAGGATATACACCTTTGCTTTATTGACTACACAAAGGCTTTTGATAGAGTTAGACATGTCAACATGGTAGATATGCTTGCAGGTCTACAAATTGATGGGAAAGACATTAGAATTATAAAAAACATATATTGGAAACAACAAGCTGCCATAAGGATTGATAATGAAGTGGGACAATATCAACCTATTAAGAGAGGTGTTAGGCAATGATCTGTAATGTCTCCAGATCTTTTTTCCCTATACAGTGAAAATATTTTCAGGAATGTAGAAGATATAAATGGAATCAGCATTGGAGGACGAAACATCAACAACATTAGATATGCAGATGATGCAGTATTGATTGCAGACAATGCACAAGATCTACAACAATTAGTAGATGCAGTTGTTGTACACAGTGAGCAGCTGGGGTTGGAATTAAATTGTAAGAAGACACATGTTATGGTAGTCACTAGGAAGAACGAAATACCACAATGTAATATACAAGTAAATGGGAATATTCTTCAACAAGTGAATCGGTACAATTATCTCGGAACAGTCATAACATCTGATGGGAGATGCCTTGAAGAGATTATAACAAGAATCACCATGGCGAAAGTAGCCTTTAGCAAGATGAAAGACATTCTGACCAATAAAAAGATGTCAATTGAAACGAGAAAAGGAGTGTTAAGAGGATACATAGAGCCTGTTCTTTTGTATGGATGTGAATCTTGGACAATGTGCAGTCAAGCTGAAAAACACCTGATGGCTGCAGAAATGTGGTTTCTGAGGAAAATGCAAAGAATACCATGGACAGACAGAAAAACCAATGACCAAGTACTACAGGAAACAAATGAAAATCGTAAATTGATTAGAGAAATTAGACGTAGACAGTCAAAATTTTTTGGACATGTTATGAGAAGAAATGGATTGGAGAACTTGGTGACAACTGGCAAGATCGAAGGAAACAGACCAAGAGGAAGACCGAGAGGAAAATACCTGGATGGCTTGGCCACATGGCATGGACGAGACAGGAATACTGAGCTGATCCACGAGTGAAATGGCGAGTCATGACTGCCCACGCTTTCCGGCATGGCACATGATTGATTGATTGATTGATTTGGAAGTAGACACAATTCCTTTGATTTCGCAGACGTGAAGCAGAAAGCAAAGGTACAATACTTAACTAACATTGCGCGGTAAATCACAAACAGGCAATCAATGCTGGTTTTTTTTGGAACGCGCGGTGAATGACATGCAACCAACAGCCTAGCAGATTATATAATAAGAGTCAGGAAAGAACCTGCTTGAGATCCATTACGTCCAATCTTCTCTGCGGAGATGACACTAATTGATGATAATGATGATGATGATGATGATGATGATGATGATGATGATGATGATGATGATGATGATGATGATGATGATGATGATGATGATGATGATGATGATGATGATGACACGTCGATTATGATGATGATGACGATAATGATGATGATAAAGACGACAAAGATTATGATAACGATGATGATAATGATCGAGACAAGAACACTGAGGTGATCCACGACTCTGGTGTCGAGTTATATGGCGAGACATGATCACCCAAGCTCACCAGCATGGCACATGATGATGATGATAATGATTATAATTAACAAGAAGACGTGGGTGATGATGATGATGATGATGATGATGATGATGATGATGATGATGATGATGATGATGAAAATGATTGTAATTAACAAAATGACGAGGGTAGTGATGATGACGATGGTGATGATAATTATTATAATTAACAAGGCGACTAGGATGGTGATGATGACGATAATGATAATGAACATTAAGACGTCGATGATGATGATGATGATGATGATGATGATGATGATGATGATGATGATGATGATGATGATGATGATGATGATGATGATGATGATGATGATGATGATGATGATGATGATGATGATGATGATGATGATGATGATGATGATGATTATATTCATGATACAGATGATGATAATGAAGACGACGACGTTGATGATAAAACTAAAGTGAACTCAAAAAATCCACAAATCCTGTTCCAGACATGTGAATATCCTGGCGTTCAGCGGATTGTGGAATCGAAAGAGAACAATTTGTCATGGCAACATAAGCAACTCACTTGTGTATCCAACCGCCCGCAACATATCTTTCTCGTGCACCATACACAGCCTCCACAAGCCGCAACATACCTTCCTCGTGCACCATACACAGCCTTCACAGACAGCAACATACCTTCCTAGTGCACCATACACAGCCTCCACAAGCCGCAACCTACTTCCTCGTGCACCATACACAGCCTCCACAAGCCGCAACCTACTTCCTCGTGCACCATACACAGCCTCCACACGCCGCAACCTACTTCCTCGTGCACCATACACAGCCTCCACAAGCCGCAACCTACTTCCTCGTGCACCATACACAGCCTCCACAAGCCGCAACCTACTTCCTCGTGCACCATACACAGCCTCCACAAGCCGCAACCTACTTCCTCGTGCACCATACACAGCCTCCACAAGCCGCAACCTACTTCCTCGTGCACCATACACAGCCTCCACAAGCCGCAACCTACTTCCTCGTGCACCATACACAGCCTCCACAAGCCGCAACCTACTTCCTCGTGCACCATACACAGCCTCCACAAGCCGCAACCTACTTCCTCGTGCACCATACACAGCCTTCACAGACCACAACATACCTTCCTCGTGCACCATACACAGCCTTCACAGGCCGCAACCTACTTCCTCGTGCACCATACACAGCCTTCACAGACCACAACATACCTTCCTCGTGCACCATACACAGCCTTCACAAGCCGCAACCTACTTCCTCGTGCACCATACACAGCATCCACAAGCCACAACCTACTTCCTCGTGCACCATACACAGCCTTCACAGGCCGCAACCTACTTCCTCGTGCACCATACACAGCCTCCACAAGCCGCAACCTACTTCCTCGTGCACCATACACAGCCTTCACAGGCCGCAACCTACTTCCTCGTGCACCATACACAGCCTTCACAGGCCGCAACATACCTTCCTCGTGCACCATACACAGCCTCCACAAGCCGCAACATACCTTCCTCGTGCACCATACACAGCCTTCACAGGCCGCAACATACTTCCTCGTGCACCATACACAGCCTTCACAAGCCACAACCTACTTCCTCGTGCACCATACACAGCCTTCACAGGCCGCAACCTACTTCCTCGTGCACCATACACAGCCTTCACAGGCCGCAACCTACTTCCTCGTGCACCATACACAGCCTTCACAGGCCGCAACATACCTTCCTCGTGCACCATACACAGCCTTCACAGGCCGCAACATACCTTCCTCGTGCACCATACACAGCCTTCACAGGCCGCAACATACCTTCCTCGTGCACCATACACAGCCTTCACAGGCCGCAACCTACTTCCTCGTGCACCATACACAGCCTTCACAGGCCGCAACCTACTTCCTCGTGCACCATACACAGCCTTCACAGGCCGCAACATACCTTCCTCGTGCACCATACACAGCCTTCACAGGCCGCAACATACCTTCCTCGTGCACCATACACAGCCTTCACAGGCCGCAACATACCTTCCTCGTGCACCATACACAGCCTTCACAGGCCGCAACATACCTTCCTCGTGCACCATACACAGCCTTCATAGGCCGCAACATACCTTCCTCGTGCACCATACACAGCCTTCACAGGCCGCAACATACCTTCCTCGTGCACCATACACAGCCTTCACAGGCCGCAACCTACTTCCTCGTGCACCATACACAGCCTTCACAGGCAGCAACATACCTTCCTCGTGCACCATACACAGCCTCCACAAGCCGCAACATACCTTCATCGTGTACCATACACAGCCTCCACAGACCGCCACCTGCCTTCCTCGTGCACCATACACAGCCTACATACCTTCCTCGTGCACCATACACAGCCTCAACAGACCGCCAACTACCTTCCTCGTGCACCATACATAGCCTCCACAGACCGCCACCTACCTTCCTCGTGCACCATACACAGCCTCCACAGACCGCCACCTACCTTCCTCGTGCACCATACACAGCCTCCATACTTTCCTCGTGCACCATACACAGCCTCCACAGACCGCCACCTACCTTCCTCGTGCACCATACACAGCCTCCATACTTTCCTCGTGCACCATACACAGCCTCCATACTTTCCTCGTGCACCATACACAGCCTCCACAGACCGCCACCTACCTTCCTCGTGCACCATACACAGCCTCCACAGACCGCAACCTACTTCCTCGTGCACCATACACAGCCTCCACAGACCGCCACCTACCTTCCTCGTGCACCATACACAGCCTCCACAGACCGCCACCTACCTTCCTCGTGCACCATACACAGCCTCCACAGACCGCAACCTACCTTCCTCGTGCACCATACACAGACTCCATACCTTCCTCGTGCACCATACACAGCCTCCACAGACCGCCACCTACCTTCCTCGTGCACCATACACAGCCTCCACAGACCGCCACCTACCTTCCTCGTGCACCATACACAGCCTCCATAGACCGCCACCTACCTTCCTCGTGCACCATACACAGCCTCCATACTTTCCTCGTGCACCATACACAGCCTCCACAGAACGCCACCTACCTTCCTCGTGCACCATACACAGCCTCCACAGACCGCCACCTACCTTCCTCGTGCACCATACACAGCCTCCATAGACCGCCACCTATCTTCCTCGTGCACCATACACAGCCTCCATACTTTCCTCGTGCACCATACACAGCCTCCACAGACCGCCACATACCTTTCTCGTGCACCATACACAGCCTCCACAGACCGCCACATACCTTTCTCGTGCACCATACACAGCCTCCACAGACCGCCACACACCTTCCTCGTGCACCATACACAGCCTTCACAGGCCGCAACCTACTTCCTCGTGCACCATACACAGCCTCCATACTTTCCTCGTGCACCATACACAGCCTCCACAGACCGCCACATACCTTTCTCGTGCACCATACACAGCCTCCACAGACCGCCACATACCTTTCTCGTGCACTATACACAGCCTCCACAGACCGCCACATACCTTCCTCGTGCACCATACACAGCCTCCACAGACCGCCACATACCTTTCTCGTGCACCATACACAGCCTCCACAGACCGCCACATACCTTTCTCGTGCACCATACACAGCCTCCATACCTTCCTCGTGCACCATACACAGCCTCCATACCTTCCTTGTGCACCATACACAGCCTCCATACCTTCCTCGTGCACCATACACAGCCTCCATACTTTCCTCGTGCACCATACACAGCCTCCATACTTTCCTCATGCACCATACACAGCCTCCACAGACCGCCACCTACTTTCCTCGTGCACCATACACAGCCTCCACAGACCTCCACATACCTTCCTCGTGCACCATACACAGCCTCCACAGACCTCCACATACCTTCCTCGTGCACCATACACAGCCTCCATACTTTCCTCGTGCACCATACACAGCCTCCACAGACCGCCACATACCTTTCTCGTGCACCATACACAGCCTCCACAGACCTCCACATACCTTCCTCGTGCACCATACACAGACTCCACAGACCGCCACATACCTTCCTCGTGCACCATACACAGCCTCCACAGACCGCCACATACCTTTCTCGTGCACCATACACAGCCTCCACAGACCGCCACATACCTTTCTCGTGCACCATACACAGCCTCCATACCTTCCTCGTGCACCATACACAGCCTCCATACCATCCTTGTGCACCATACACAGCCTCCATACCTTCCTCGTGCACCATACACAGCCTCCATACCTTCCTCGTGCACCATACACAGCCTCCACAGACCGCCACCTACCTTCATCGTGTACCATACACAGCCTCCACAGACCGCCACATACCTTCCTCGTGCACCATACACTGCCTCCACAGACCGCCACATACCTTTCTCGTGCACCATACACAGCCTCCACAGACCGCCACATACCTTTCTCGTGCACCATACACAGCCTCCATACCTTCCTCGTGCACCATACACAGCCTCCATACCTTCCTTGTGCACCATACACAGCCTCCATACCTTCCTCGTGCACCATACACAGCCTCCATACCTTCCTCGTGCACCATACACAGCCTCCACAGACCGCCACCTACCTTCATCGTGTACCATACACAGCCTCCACAGACCGCCACCTACCTTCCTCGTGCACCATACACAGCCTCCATACCTTCCTTGTGCACCATACACAGCCTCCATACCTTCCTCGTGCACCATACACAGCCTCCATACCTTCCTCGTGCACCATACACAGCCTCCACAGACCGCCACCTACCTTCATCGTGTACCATACACAGCCTCCACAGACCGCCACCTACCTTCCTCGTGCACCATACACAGCCTCCATACCTTCCTCGTGCACCATACACAGCCTCCATACCTTCCTTGTGCACCATACACAGCCTCCACAGACCGCAACATACCTTCCTCGTGCACCATACACAGCCTCCATACCTTCCTCGTGCACCATACACAGCCTCCATACCTTCCTCGTGCACCATGCACAGCCTCCACAGACCGCCACATACCTTCCTCGTGCTCCATACACAGCCTCCATACCTTCCTCGTGCACCATACACAGCCTCGACAGACCGCCACATACCTTCCTCGTGCACCATACACAGCCTCCACAAATCGCCACCTACCTGCCTCTTGCACCATAAACAGCCTCCACAAGCCGCAACATACCTTCCTCATGCACCATACACAGCCTCCACAAGCCGCAACATACCATCCTCGTACACCATACACAGCCTCCATACCTTCCTCGTGCACCATACACATCCCCCATACCTTCCTCGTGCACCATACATATCCCCCACCTACCTTCCTCGCGCACCATACACAGCCTCCACAGACCCGTCCAGACGCGAATCCATATGACCTTGGTGGTCCCGTTCTCGATCAGCTCCTTCTCGAAGGATAGCGACTCGCGAGTGATGAGCCAAGAATCCGTGGACACGGCCAGGGCAAACAATCCCACGGACACAGCTCCGAGGACGAAAGACAGGACGGTCAGGTTATAGACAGTGCAGACGTTCATGGTGTGGTTACATTGGTCAACAACATGGATTGGTGTAAGCTCTTCCCTCCGATGCCCATCTTAAGTTGAGCTCTCGTGGAGTCCTGTTAAAATAGTTGTACTGACTTATTAATATTTCAAAACAATGTTTTCCCGTTGTGAATTTTAATAAGGAAGACAGAAACAATAGATTGCACAATTTATTGCCTGGCATATTTCACTGCATCTTGCAAGGCGCATACTGTAGAATTTACATAATTTCAAGTAATGCGATAAATCACTCACATTGAAATATACAATACACATATTTCCACAGTAAATTAAATTGTCTATAACGGTAATTTTGTATTTATTATCATGTCTGATTGTTTGCAGAAAGTTGGCTCTTCTATATGAATAGCAATGGCTTCGGCGAATTTTAACATTCGTCCATGTTGAGTGTTAAATTGGACAAAAAACGCATTAAAGACGTTAAATGCAAAATATCCAAAAGGAACGCAGCATGTCACAAGATGAAGAATATTATCTGTAGTACATCTTTGTCAACAGTGATGAGAAAAAAAATTGCTAAGAGCATAGCCGAGCCAATCCTTATGTGCGGACAATTAGCAGACTAGTGAGAAATTATGTAGAAACTCCTGACTGTGGTTTCATAGAAGAACCGTTAGAATATCATGGACGGATAAACAGCATAATGATGATGTCTTGCAAGAAGGTAACTCACAAAGAGAACAGGTACTCGACCCAGAAGTAGACAGTCACTATTTGGACACGTCATGATGTCAGTGGATAGCTGGATCACGTCTTGACAGAGGGGGAAGGGAGTTGGGGGAGACCCAAAAAAAAAAGAAGATTAAAACAGTTTGACATTAAGGAATGGAGTAACACCAGTATCAGAAATGATTGGCAGTACATCAGACAAAAGGCTGTGGACAGACACCATCAACAATGTTACACGGGATGGCATTTGTTTCTCCACATGTCACTCAATTCATTCCTTAACTGCCTTCCACCTATTTTTTCACTAATTCGACAAATTAGTTATTATCTCATCTCATTTCATCTCATCATGTTCCTCTTGTACCTTGCGGTGTCGAGGTGAAGTATAAACAGCAGGAGAGTGCCCACTTATGGGCTTCATGTATCGATATTCCCATGGAATTAGTTATTATGTCTGCATTAAATACTATAGTACTCAGCTATTTCCTCTCCTCTCTCACATTTTCTTTGGTAGTTTTAACATCGGCACACCAAATTATTCGCCATCATCCTCTCTTTGTGAAATGCACTGGTCAACAGTATTCTTTCCAAGTATGCTTTTTCATCACAGTGTATACTACAGATCTACCCGGCTCCCCTCAACACACTAGTTCATCCTGAATCTATTGAGGGAATAATGGCACCAGACGCGGGGTAGTCTAAAGATCAATAAACCCGAAGTGGGAGTCGATCGGCTGCCAGAATGGTACATATCTGAGAAGTTACTGATGCATCCACTGGGGATAGAAACTATAGTTAACACTTCATTGTGTGATAGGGGAATCCCTGGAGATATGTCCCAGGAGATCTTCCTGAATGTATTATTGGTTTTTTTTTTCACTTGGTTTGGGAAGTTGTGCTCAATTGTTGTCCAGATAAATAAATTATATCTAGCGTATTTCTGCACGGCCAGGAGATGTAGAGGTCGAAGGTTTGCATCCAGTGTGATCGTGCATTTTTCAGGGTTATGCTGTCTTGGATGTCCACTGATATCTGTTTGGTTGGCTGCTAGGTGGGTTGCTTTGTGGGTTGCTAGAGAGACAAACACACAGAATGACAGCTGGTTGGTTGGTAAACAAAGAGAAAAATAGGCAGACAATGTAGGTAAGTAGGTTGGTGAGTGTGTTTGTAGGTTGCTAGACAGACAGATAGACTGACACATGGGCATATAGACAGTTGGTTGGTTAGTAGGTTGGGAGGCTGGTAGACAAAGAAACAAACAGGCATACAATGTAGGTTGGTGAGTTACTTTGTAGGTTAGTAGACAGACAGACGTTTCTATGAAATATTTGGACACAAATCAATCCAACAAAGATATCAATGATGTAGACACAAAGAACAGTAATGAAAGCTAAACCAATTCCAAACCTCACAGTAATGCAAACCGGCTGATTCTCCCCTCCCCCCAATCAATTCATTAACGGAGAAAGAGATGGTATGGGGGTAAGGCAAAATCAATTCATTAAGAGAGGTGTAGTATGGTATGGAGGTACGGCAGAATCAGATCAATAAAAGAGATATGGTTTTAGTTTAGTCAAGGGATCAACACCACGGCACACGGGTGTAACCCATAAGTGCTCCGTTCTACTCGTAACTCAAGCCTGAGACCCTGAGAGCCTGAATATCAGCTCAGTGTACGAACTCCGTAGCACAGGCGAGGATCCTGAAATACTTTGGGTAGCAGCCTATTAAGAGAGCTGTGAGACAGGGATGTGTAATGTCTCCAGATCTTTTCTCCCTGTACAGTGAAAATATTTTCAGAAATGTTGAAGATATAAATGGAATCATCATTGGAGGGCGAAACATCAATAAAATCGGATATGTAGATGATACAGTATTGACTGCAGACAATGAGCAGGACCTGCAACAATTAGTAGATGCAGTTGTTGAACACAGTGAACAACTGGAGTTAGAATTAAATTGTAAAAAGACACAGATTATGGTCGTCATTAGGAAGAAAGAAATACCACAATGTAATATACAAGCAAATGAGAATATTCTTCAACAAGTGAATCGGTACAATTATCTCGGAACAGTCATAACATCTGATGGGAGATGCCTCGAAGAGATTAGAACAAGAATCGCCATGGCGAAAATAGCCTTTCAATCAATCAATCATGTACCATGCCGGAAAGCGTGGGCGGTCATGATTCGCAAGATGAAAAACATTCTGACCAATAAACAGATGTTGCATTTATCGCTGACGCTGTTTATCAGCGTCAGACAGACAGATAGACAGACAGACAGACAGACAGACAGGCAGGCAGGCAGGCAGGCAGGCAGGCAGACAGACAGAACGAACGAACAATCTTTATGTTCAAAGGGTTAAGAATTGGGCACGCAGGCCCATCTGACATTCTGCAATTCTTCTCTATTTCCTCTCATACATTCTTTCATTCAATATCATTTATGAAGCTAATCTTTGACAACAAAAGAACAATAAGTATTAAAACGCATGAAAAATAATCAATAACAATTTACTCACTGAGGCAATGTTTAACATGTGCATTATTAATACTTAAGGAAGATGTAGCGTGCCCACATGTTGCAATGTTTATTGTCTAATTGTCGTTTGAGATAATTTACCATTATTATTGTTTTGTTGTTGTTATTGTTGTTGTTGTTGTTGTTGTTTATGGGGACATGTAGTCTGTACTTTGGTAGTGTTCAAACAGGTAGCGAACGTATGTATAATGATTTGTGGTGTCCTTGATTTCTTGTGGAAGATTGTTCCACAACTGAGTGGCAGAGTATGCTAAGCTTGTTTTATATATGTCTATCCTAGGTGTAGGGACATGAAGTATATTTAGCCGTTCGCTATGTCTTGCGTTATATTTAAACAATGGCCAAAGGTAGCTTGGAGAATTTTGAAATTGTATTTTGTGAATTAGTTTAGCCTTATTAAAAAGTAAGCGTTTGTGGAGTGGCAGTATCTGAAGACGTTTATGTAGGTTAGAATTGTCAGAAAACTGCTCACCATTAATTAAACGCACCGCCCTTTTCTGGAGTGAATAAAAGCGTTTTGTTAAAGATTTGGAGCATCCATCCCAGATTGTGGAGCAATAATCAATATGTGTTTGAATGTGGGAAGTATAGAATATCTTTCTTGTGTTTTCGTCAACGAAATTTTTAATTTTGGCAAATTGGTATACTTTGTTGACTACATGATTAACGAGAGCATGAACACGGGAGTTCAAGGTTAGATTTTGATCAACGATGAGACCCTGTGCCTTGTGCTCGGTTACACTTTCTATATGCGTGCTGCCAATGTGGAGCTGAAGTGCTCTCTGCGAGTTTAGAGTGAGAAGTCTTTGCCTGGTTGCAATTAACATAGATTTTGTTTTAGAAATGTTAATTTGCATGCGGTTTGCATGACCCAGTTAACTACATTAATTATTTCCTGTTGCAAGGATGATTCTAGCATATTACAATCAATAGCGTTTGTATATACTGTGCAGTCGTCTGCAACTAGATCGCAGGACGACGACAGATATAAGGGAAGATCATTTATATAACAGACATGCAGATTTAAATAGATCGCAGGACGACGACACATATAAGTGAAGATCATTTATATAACAGACATGCAGATTTAAATACATTTATCACAAGTTGTAAAAGAGGAGACCGGCTCCGTGGCAAAGGGATATCGGACGCAGCTCGTAATTCCGCATACCCGCTTTTGAAACAGAGCTGTGGGCGATTTGGCAGCAGACGTTGATTTATTTTATGAAATGATATGGCTGCCGGTCGTTCAGAAAGCAATGGCAAACTACAGAACGTAAACTTGTCCAGGAATCACGAACAGTCAAACAATGCTGGGTTTGACTGCTACGTCCTGTAAAGGATATGCAACAACTTTGTTTTAATATGAGGAGACAGTCAGACAACAGACAGGCATGCAGGTACTCAGACTGTCAGAAAGATTTTAAAAATGTATCACATTTTGTCTATGACTAGAAAGACAGACAGGTAGGAAGACAGACAGGTATACAGACAGACGGACAGTCCGACAGACAGTCATACACAAGCTTATTACATTATGTATACACGAAGATATAAAAAATTTTTTGCATATCCATTACAGGACATTGCTGTCAACATCAGCATCTTTCAGCTGATTGTTGATTTCTTGGCAAGATTACGCTCAGTAGTTTGCCATTGCTTTCTGAGCGGCCGGCTCACATACCCCGTAAGTTACCGACGCGATTCGAACCACTGCTAATTCCCACCGTCGTCACGTTACCTACGAGAGTATACGAGATTACGGAGAAAAGTTGCTAACCTCTAGGCCAGGAGCCGGCACGAAGATATAAGGAGTTAGAAAAATAGACAGTCGTGAATTAACTTATCATAATATGTGTACGAGAAGATAGAAAGACATAGAGATTGACATATATTCACGTATCAGAATCCGCACATTAGGAGACAGAAAGACAGACAGATATATATACATAAATCAGTATATCGTAATTTGTATCGAGAGTCTCCCATCTCGTAAAAAATTGGCAATACCGTTCATCAACGCCAGATTGTAAAAATACAAATGCCCAGACCTACGCTGGAACTGAGTTAAGAAAAAGGAAGCAAAAAACAAAATAGATTTGAAGGTTTCCAATAAAATGTGAATTTATTTGTTCTATATCATGTTCTAACATCCATCATATAACACGTTCCTGCTTAGACGCAATTTTTTGACATGTTATGAGAAGAAATGGACTGGAGAACTTAGTGACAACTGGCAAGATCGAAAGGAACAGACCAAGAGGAAGACCGAGAGGAAAATACCTGGATGGTTTAGCCACATGGCATGGACGAGACAGGAACACTGAGCTGATACACGACTCAGGAGATCGAGTGAAATGGCGAGTCATGACCGCCCACGCTTTCCGGCATGGCACATGATTGATTGATTGCTTAGACGCACAAGCATGCAAGCGTCAAATGTATTCAGTATGTTTCTTGATCAAATAGAACTATCAGTTTTATATATTCTCATGTTTCATTTTGAGGAAGTTCGGTTTGTACCACTTCAACTTACACTTGACAAGCCAGAAACCGTGATTCGCGATGAGTGGATCGTTATTTGTTCTTGTAAAGCGCGTGTAAAAAAGTTTTATATTGATTACTAGCTGACCCGGCCGGGCTTCGCCCAGCCCCTGGTAGGGAGCATCTCATTTAATTCATATAAGTAGTCATATAAGTTCGCGTTCCCGACTGTCTGTCTGTCTGTCTGTCTGTCTGTCTGTCTGTCTGTCTGTCTGTCTGTCTGTCTGTCTGTCTGTCTGTCTGTCTATCTATCTATCTATCTATCTGTCTGTCTGTCTGTCTGACCCGGCCCAGCCCATGGTGGAGAGCATCTCATTTAAATCATATAAGTAGTCATATAAGCTCCCGTTCCCGACTATCTGTCTGTCTGTCTGTCTGTCTTGGGTAAATGGAGGAGGGAGGAGGAAGAGGGAGGTGGATGAGGGAAGAGGAGGGAGGAGGAGACAGGAGGAGGAGGGAGGAGGAGTAGGATGGAGGAGGAAGGGGAGGAGGAGGGAGGAGGAGAACGCAGGAGGAGGAGGGGGAGGAGGGAGGAGGAGGATGGAGAGGGAGGAGGGAGGAGGAGGAGGCGGAGGGAGAAGGAGGAGGGAGAAGGAGGAGGGGGAGGAGGAGGAGGAGGGAGGAGAAGAAGGGGAGGAGAAAGAGGGAGGAGGAGGAATGTGAAGGTAGGAGGAGGTAGAGGGAGGAGGAGGAGGGAGGAGGAGGGATGAGGAGGAGGGAAGAAGAGGGAGGAGGAGGAATGTGAAGAGAGGAGGAGGGAGGAGGTAGAGGGAGGAGGAGGAGAAGGGGGGAGGAGGAAGGGGGAGGAGGGAGGAGGAGGAGGGAGGAGGAGGGCCAAGGAGGAAGGAAGAGGAGTGATTAGGAGAAAGGAGGAGGGAGGAGGAAGAGGGTGGAGGAGGGAGGAGGAGGGATGAAGAGATAGGCGGAGAGAGGAGGAGGAGGAGGAATAGGAGGGAGGAGGAGGGATTAAGAGGAGGAGGGGGAAAGAGGAGAAGGAAGAGGAGGAAGAGGGATGAGGAGGAAGGAGGAGGAGGAGGGAGAAGGAGGGAGGAGGAGGATGAGGGAGGATGTGGAGGGAGAAGGAGGAGGGAGGAAGAGGTAGAAGGAGGAGGGGAGGAGGAGGAGGGAGGAGGAGGACGAGGGATGTGGAGGAAGGAGGAGGAGGGAGGAGGTAGAGCGAGGAAAAGGGAGGAGGAGAGAGGAGGAGAAGAAGGGAGGAGGAGGGAGAAGGGATAGGGAGGAGAAGGAGGAGGAGGGAGGAGGAGGGAAGAGGAAGAGGGAGGAGGAGGGAGGAGGAAGAGGGAGGAAGGAAGATGAGGGATTAGGAGGAGGGTGGAGGTAGGAGGAGGAGGGTGGAGGTAGGAGGAGGAGGATGAGGGAGGATGAGGGAGGATGTGGAGGGAGAAGGAGGAGGGAGGAAGAGGTAGAAGGAGGAGGGAGAAGTAGGAGGGAGGAGGGGGAGGAGGAGGAATGATGAGGAGGGAGGAGGAGGAAGAGGGATGTGGAGGAAGGAGGAGGAGGGAGGAGGTAGAGCGAGGAAAAGGGAGGAGAAGAAGGGAGGAGGAGGGATGAGGAGGAGGGAGAAGGGAGAGGGAGGAGAAGGAGGAGGAGGGAGAAGGAGGAGGAGGGAAGAGGAAAAGGGAGGAGGAGGGAGGAAGGAAGATGAGGGATTAGGAGGAGGAAGAGGGAGGAGGAGGGAGAAGGAGGAGGAAGAGGGAGGAGGAGGAAGAGGATGGAGGAGGAAGAGGAGGGAGAGGGAGGAGGGGAAGAAAGGAAGACGGTAGGAGGAGGAGGGGAGAGGAGGAGGAGGAGGATTATAACGCATATGCCTTTAGATTTAATAATGGCTGAAGTTGTTCTATGTCTTCATAGAGTTGGCGACAGTGTAAAGAAATCTAAAATCCTCAAACTTGATAGAGATAAGGTAACTATTATTTAAATATTGAGCACAACCCACTACTGGCAACGCCGATCGTATTCTGGTATGAACCTAAGGCCTATCCACGTCAATATGGAAGCACTATACTCGAGTTTCGCCCTCATTTGAGCTCGTCAGTAGTGCATATCCCTGACCGGATCCGGAAACAGTCCCGGATCACGCGTGTGAAGCGGGTGTGTAACCACGCGGCACACACTGGACACACCAATTTATCACAACAGAATATCACAACGCTACCCATCGTAGGCTATGCTCAAGACTGCCCAATCGCTGCGACCGACGTCCGTCAATCGATGGGACCCGAACGATCAGGACTTCTCACTGGCAAGGAACACCAGGCCTCCTAAATCCAGTGAGCAATAATCAATTGATTATTACGCATAGCCTACGATGGGTAGCGTTGTGATATTCTGTTGTGATAAATTGGTGTGTCCAGTGTGTGCCGCGTGGTTACACACCCGCTTCACACGCGTGATCCGGGACTGTTTCCGGATCCGGTCAGGGATATGCACTACTGACGAGCTCAAATGAGGGCGAAACTCGAGTATAGTGCTTCCATATTGACGTGGATAGGCCTTAGGTTCATACCAGAATACGATCGGCGTTGCCAGTAGTGGGTTGTGCTCAATATTTAAATTTCAAATCCCGAAACAACCACATAATCAATTAACTATTATTTATTTATTAAGTTGTTAATCACCGACATGACTGTAGATCTTTAAGCATAACAAGATGAGTTACAATGTTATGCATTATGCATTATTTTTATGAAAACTTTGAAAATTCCTTAAAGATTGTATCATTATTTATTATAACTCATATGCCGGTAAATAACTATAGACAAAGAGTTTATAAATCTTTGAAAACGATGTAACAATATGACTATAAGGTATACAGAAAAGTTATTAAAAGTTATGCCCCTTGAAATAACTTTTACAGAGTTAAGTCCCCTCGCTATATAGAAATTACAATGAAAAATTAAATAATATTAAGTAAGCAGCCGATTTCACACTAAAAGAATATCACAGTTGGCTGCGCGGGAATGAGAGGAAGGCGTGTAGAAAATTTCATCTCAATCGGATGGACCGTTCGCGAACGCATAAAGGACATACACACCCACACACACACATCCTTTTTTATATATAAGATATATTTACGCGCGCAAATCGTCATCTTCCGCATTGAAAGTCGGCTGTAAAGACACGCATTGTGTGTATGCAAGTTATACTTGCTCTGCTATCTATATGTGAATGAGACACGGTGCTCCTGGTAAAGATGCAACGTACGGTCGCAGCGGACAGAGCGCCCTCTTTATGAGGTTGTAGGTGACACCTGGGGATACGGGTCTATTGGATATACCCTTCCTTCAGAAGATGCTCATATTTACTCATCTCTTCTTTAGATGGGTTCTGGTAGTTGATATCCTGCTCCACTCCTGCAGACTGGATATCCGGAGGATCTTCCACGACTGGTCTATTCTGGAGTTTTGCGTATTCAGTCCATTTGTTCAACTGCTCTTTACGTGCGTGAGAACTTTCATCTTTCTCTTTTTAATCAGTCCATTGGTTGATTATATTTTCTTGTTATTTTCCTTGTGGTACTATAAAGGTATGTGAGGTTTTCTTTAAATGTTGGTTGTTCTTCCTCTATTGCTACAAACATCTATATGGTGTCTTTTATTAGCAACATGTCAGTTTTTTATCTTCTGTATTTGCTACTGCGTATTTTTCCTGAGCTCTGGGTTATGTAGCTCTGGTTTGGCTATTAATAAACCTGATGATATATGCAACTGAATTATGGACAATTAACAAACGTGATGGATTATATGGAAGCTGCAGAGATGTGATTTTACAGAAGATGATAACATCTTTGATGGATTAAAAAAGGTAATGAAAATATATTGAGAGCAGTTAACTCACAAAGAAAACTGATTACACGCATCAGGAGAAGATAGTCCACATTATCTGGGCATGTCATGAGAAGGAGAAAAATGTAGCAAATCGTGACCACGGGAAAAGTGGAGCAGAGGAAATGCAGGGAAGGATCGAGAGAGAAGATGATGGACAGTTTGACATCATGGCATGCAGGAACATTGTTATCAGAAATTATCGGCAGTACACGAGACGTAGGTCTGTGGGCAGACATGATAATCAACGACACAAGACATGGACTGTACAAAGAAGTTTTCTTTCTGCGAGAGTTCTCATATACATGTTTGCTTCTAAAGTTCTACTTTTCTTTCGAGAAACAAATTAATTTTCGGAAACTTTAGTATCGTTCCTATTTTGTATTGTGTTATCTATTTTCTTGTGTAGTATTGTCAATATGTGACTCGTGAGACAGATTATTCAACAATGTGCGAAGTCAGTTGCTCTGTTGTTTTGGGCAATGTTATAAATATTGATATGACCACGTCTAGATGAAATATCTTCTGTTCAAGTATGTGTATCTTTGAATAATTTCCCAGATTTTATCTACTCCAAATCCTCAAGTGATGCTGCTGTTTCTATTGATCTTTCATCACTGCCGGTGACTTTTCTTGTCTTCCTAGAATTTATTACGTTCTCTACTTCCCTCTTGGGAATATTCATTCACATTGAGAATATCACGTGCCAAGTAATGAAGCCGCCTGCCTTGGGCCCCGAAGGTCTTCAGTTCGTTTCCGGACTGCGTCATCCGGTTCACGAGTGTAGTTTTCTCGTAGACTGGCGGGTCGTCGCTGGATCAACAGTTAGTGCTTTGGGCCACGCTTTCAACAGGTTGGCCTGCGGTAAGGGGCAGAACCATGCGGGATAAAACCTGGTGCAACGACGTCGATTCTCTCGAGTTTAAAACTATTTTATGTAGCTAATTATTTGCAGAACGTCGCTTTCTACAAACTGTGACGGTCCTATTACATCACAGACAGTAAGCAGAAACCTGTTTCGGGACAAATGCATTGTGTTTATTTAGGAACAACCGCCTGGAACAAAGTATTAAGGTATGCATGCAATGTATAGGCTATCCATTGCACATATCCAAAGAGTTAGTATTTGTAATAAGACCAAGCAAGCTACAGTACTAGTTGATTTCGATAGTGCCAGAGTCAGCGCTAAGTAATCAAAGGCAAACTACTACACGTAAAAATTGCCTATAAAAACACACAGCCCAAAAAATGCTGGGACTGCGTGGTCTTGAGGCATGGTGTCTTCTTCGAGTGCTGGAGGTCCCGGGTTCAAGCCCCGGTAATGACCGGGATTTTTTTTTCACGTGGACTTCTAGTAATAAAATTTCCCCTGGTCTCTGAGTAGTGAGATCGGACGCCCTTGTGTATTGTTGCGCACGTAAACAATCCCTTGGCAGTTGGAAATCGAAAAAGAGTAGCCTAACGGCGCTGCCAGGGCAACATTTCGAGTTAAAAATCTACCCAAAGTATTTCAGAATCCTTGCCGGTGCTACGGAGTTCGTGCACTGAGCTGAGTTTCTCCAAACTCAGGTTTGAGTTAGGAGGAGAACGGAGCACTTATGGGTTGCACCCGTGTGCCGTGATGTTGATCCATAAACTAAACTAAACTAAACTGTGACGTCCTGTAAAGAACTTGCAACGAGTTAGTTTTTTAGCCGCGCTGTGGCTTAGGGAATAGTGAAACTGCTTCTCTCTCTCTCTCTCTCTCTCTCTCTCTCTCTCTCTCTCTCTCTCTCTCTCTCACACACACACACACACACACACACACAAACATACACAGAGTCGAGGTTTCAAATCAGCCGTTGATGATTTTGGAGGCAGGTTGTTTTGCGTGTTTTCCCACATGGTATGAGGCGTCTGTCATTCATAAAGCAATGCCAAACTACTGAACTAATATTACCTATTAAATGAAACATGCCTTACTCAATGTTGATTGATTGATTGATTGATTGATTGATTGATTGATTGAGGAATCGACATCACATCACTTACTCAATGTACAAACAGCAAATAAATGATTGGGTTGACTGACACGTCCTGTATAGGACGTCCAGCTAACAACTGGTCACGAATACAATCGACGTATTCTTTGAGATAGTCAGCTGTATAATTTGTTTAAGACAGATTCCAATCCGAGTTTGTTTGAACATTGGGATATTTCTGCTACTCAGGGTGTCCTCTGGCATACATTTACGTCCACGTGTCTTCTGTTATAAAGTGAAAGTTAGAAAGGGTGCCTTTTGACGTCATCAGGCGTCATGGAATTATAGTAAGTAAACAAAACATGAAGGATTCATATCTAAGCTTTGGGGCGACTTGGGATTATAGTAAGTAAAAATAAATAGGGGATCCATTTCCAAGCCTTGTTGCGTTTTGGGATCGGTAAATAAAAATAACAGAATGATTCAGGGTTCATTTATAAGCCGCGAGGTGTATTGAGTTTATGGTATGTAAAAATAAGAGAAGGATTCAGGATTCATTTATAAGCCTTGAGGTGTATTGAGTTTATGGTATGTAAAAATAAGAGAATGATTCAGGGTTCATTTATAAGCCTTGAGGTGTATTGTGTTTATGGTACGTGAAAATAAGAGAATGATTAATCTCCAAGCCTTGTGGCGTATTGGGTATCTTAGCTCCATATATTTATAGATCAATAGACTCTGGAGTAGTGATGACACGTGATACGACCAGTGGAATATATGAGCCAACGCAATGAACCCAAGACAATGAAAAGCATTTTAAAGATAGACAACTACTGTAAAGTAGGATTTAAAAATACATCATATGAACAGGGAATCCTATATTGACGGGCAATTTGAGGTAAACAAAACATCATAAGAAACGGGAATCCTATACTGACAGGCAATGTTTGCATAATAGATTACTCATAACGGTAAGTCCCAATGTATACATTTTTAGACCTAGTTGTTGTGACCTCAGATGAAGTGTGTTCAGTTTATCTTTGTCAGAGTCTTAAACTTGGCTCGCTTTCCTAGCAAGTGTGAGACAGTACAAATACAACGTGATTTGACGTAAGACTCAACGATACACCATTCAATGGATTTATTAACATATCAAATACAGAATGATGATCACAACAATATATAATGGATACTTTACAACTTACATCCACAATACAGTTCACAAGTCTGACTCGCAAGATGTCCAGACACTCGCCTTTCAATACAGAAACCATACAACGCCTTTCTCTCAATCACACGTCCGTCCTGTACCGTGTCCCCAGAGCTGTCTGGACCTGGTTCGCAACTTGCCTCCTGCCTGACGTGGCGTCACGTGGCAGGCGTGCGTCTTGCGTTGGCGGCCTGACCGCTGGTCAGCCAGCGATCTCGCAGGCCGGTAACTCCTATTCGCCTGGCGGCGCAACGAAGTTGTTGCATCCCTTACTGGGAGCTAAGTCGCCTGGCGGTCGTAACGATGTCCCTGCATCGCTGTCCCCTGTTAGACTCTGACACGCTCCCCCGGTAAAATCCATGAAAGATGTCGTCTTTCGTGTATAATGTCTGTACCTGTTGGGTTAATAGTATACCCTTGTCAGAGTCTACCTTTCTATTGTTATACACAACGTTATCAAAATACACACATGGCATAGAAATATATAAGCACTGGAAGTTGGGTACAAAGACATGTGGTGCTTCATGTTTAACACATATCAGGCTTCACCCTCTCGATGGCTGGTTACCTCAATTGTATTATCACCCAGTCAGATCAGTAGTACCAGCTTCACGCATCTACCTCGCAGCAATTTGAAAAAAAAGAATATGGTTCTTGGAACAAAAACCATCTAGCCAGACTGAAATACGGCTTTATATAAGTCGTATAAAACACTCCAACCCTGTCCCTACTTGGCCAGGAGTTCTTGTGTTGGCATACAATGTTGGCAACACTCTGCCATGCCCAGTAGATGCCTGCCTGTGGTGTCAACACTTTAACAACAACATGTTATATTACACACAACACATTAGCATATACATTTCAAATTATGGCCCTTTGTGTGAAAATGTAATAAACGAAAGGGAAGTAATTTTAACATTAGTGACACACAATAATTTACAATAACTATTTAATTTCTTAGTGTCATTGCTTGACGTTTCTTCATATTAACGAGAAAAAAGTCGGTAATATGAATACGTTAATCAAGATATGATTCTAAGATTACATTAGAGAAATAAATAAACACACAATTCGTGTATTCAATTTTATAGAATCCTAAACATTTTAGAATCGTCAAAACTTTTTTTTCTTTTATATGTTGTCTGCTATTTTTGTTCTAAATTTCTAATTAATCCGGAAGTACACACGAACACTAAAATCAGCTGATGGTAAAGCTTGTAGAACACACCTGTTCCGGTTTGATGTAGTTTAAGGAAGGTACAATGTTCTCAAAGTTCGTGTTAGATGTTGCTACACAATCTTCTGGATTAGGATCGAATGTTCATGTGTTAGATGTTTCAGTCGAACATTAAAGATTTCGGTTCACTGCAAAGGTGTAGAAAAGTCGTCACTGTTCAGTTTTTACTTTCACACTCGTAATTAAAATGTTCCTGGAAAATTCCACACGAAGTTGTCACTGTGAAGTTGGATAATTCGCTTCAGGTAAGTGCGAATGTGACACTGTTCTTGTACGTATTATCTACAATTAATATAGTTCGCTTTCTACCACATACTGCACATTTATACACGACAATCACTACATGAACTAGTAAAATAAGAACACTATATATAACGGGAGTAATCCCTATCACAATATTGTAGACATTACACAGCTTTTTGTGAATGAAAAACCACTATTCACTGCTAAATGGCTGTGTCGGTCTGAGTGTATTTCTACATACTGCACTCAGACATTGGTGCTCACTGGGTCGGTCGGGCAACGTGACAAAAGATCGGCAATTGAATTGGTTTTGCCTGGGATGTGTCGAACCTCAAAGCTATAATCTTGGAGTTTCAAAGACCAACGCGCTACCATATGGTTCGACGGCACTCCTGAATTCATCCATCGTAAGGGGCTGCTGTCCGATTCTACGATGAAATGGCGTCCTAGAAGAAATCTAGACAATTTTGTAATACCTACTACTAAAGCTAGGGCTTCCAATTGAGGAATGGACCATGCCCGCTCTCGGGCCTTCAGCTTCCTGGATACAAAATAAACGGGGTGGAGAATGTTGTTATACTCCTGCAACAGGACTGCTCCAATCGCCACGGAGCTAGCATCTGTGCGTAATCTGAATGGTAAACGGATATCGGGCAATTTACGGATAAGATTGCGTTCATTCTTATCAGAAAAACATGATAGAACTTTATGAAATGCAATTTTTAGGCATTGATCGTGTACAATTTTCTCTGGTTTATCTTTTGTTAGTAGATTAGTAAATACCTCGGTCAATTCAGAAAAATCAGGAATAAACTGCCGGTAGTAATTTATTAAGCCCAACAAACTTCTGACTTGTTTTTTAGTAGTCGGAAGTGAGAGTTTTAGTATCTTGGACACAATTTTATCGTCTGTCGTGACAAAGCCATTGGATATTTTGTAACCCAAGAATGTTATTTCCTGGTAGGCTATGTCTACTTTTGCAGGCTTCACTGTCAGTCCGTGCTGTCTGATCCGTTCAAATGTCTGGTCTAAAGTCTTAATGTGCTCAGTCATTGTCTCTGTGTGAATACATATGTCGTCGATATAGCAGATTATGTTAGGAATGTCTACTAGAAGTAGTCGTGTCATCCGTACAAATGTGGCTGGGGCGTTAACAAGCCCAAATGGAAGTTTGCACCATTCGTACAGTCCCCAAGGTGTGGCAAATGCTGTCAGATGTCTGCTCTGTTCGTCTACAGCAATCTGCCAATAACCTTTCGTCATGTCTACCGTCGTAAAGAACCTAGCGTCTGTCAGTTCTGTCAAAAGATCGTCAGTGTTTGCCATTGGCTCAAGATCTAGAACAGTTATTTTATTCAGTTTTCGGTAGTCGATGCAAAGTCTTATTGTATTGTCCTTTTTGCGTACTATGACCATGGGAGATGAGTAGTCTGATTGGGATCGTCTTATGATGTTATTTTTCTCTAAGTTGATGATTTCTAGATGTAACTGCTCTTTGTAATGTAATGGGATGGTGTATGGTCTGCATCTAATGGGTGTGTTTGATGTGAGTGTGATGTGATGCTGTACTAATTCTGTTTGTCCTGGGTTGTTGGAAAAGATGGTGTTGTACTGTTGTATAAGTTGTTTGCACCTGTCTGTCTCTGCTTGAGTTAACTTTGGGTTGATTTTGATCTCCTTCAAGCAGTCTGTCGTGTCTAATGCAGGTGTTGGAATTTCGTCACTAGCATCGTCGTCTTCGTGATCTATTATCACTGTACAAGCTGTCGTATCGTCCTGTTCGTTGTCTCTGTTGTGGTATGGTCTTAGCATATTTATGTGAAATATTTTGTGTTTGTCTTTTATAAGGATTTCGTAGTCTACAGGTGAAATCTGTCTCGTCACTTTAAAAGGTCCCTGCCAAGAATCAGTCAGTAGGTGTCTGTCACTAGGTAGTAGCAGAAGAATGTCCTGTCCAGGTGTCAATGTTATTGTCCGGTTACCTTTGTCAGCATACTGTCTATAAGTAGCACCAGATAGTTTTAGTGCATTCTTTGCAATAACACAAGATTTGATTATTCTTTCACGCAATGATGTAACATATAAGTATGATGATATGGGTTTAAGTATTGGTGTAGAGTTAGTTAACATTTGGTGGTAAATGGTCAATGGGCCACGTGGTTTGGCACCATAGATGAGTTCAAAAGGAGAGAAACCGGTGCTAGCATGTGGTACCTCGCGATAAGCAAAAAGAATAGCTGGTAGGTATACATCCCAGTTATTGGGGTGTTCTTGCGTTACTTTTGCAAGCATGTGCTTAAGATCCCCGTTAAACTTCTCTATTACTCCGCTACTGTGAGGATGGTAGGGTGAATTGAAACACTGCTTCACTCCCAACATTTTAATGAAAGCTTGGGTGGATGCGGCAATAAACTGAGTGCCCCTATCAGATTGGATAGTATCTGGAAAACCTATCCTAGAAAAAATATGGAAGAACACTTCCATTATGTCATTGGCAGTTATGTTCTTTAACGGAATAGCTTCTGGCCAGCGACTACATGTATCAATAACAGTTAGAATAAATTTATTCCCTCTAGTTGTTGTATGACTAAGAGGGCCCACTATGTCAACCGATAACTTTTCAAAAGGTCGACTGGCTAAGTCGGTAACTTGTAACTTTGCCTGTGGGTGTTTACCTTTTTTAACCAGTTTCTGGCAGGTGTCACAACTTCTGCAATATTCTTTAATGTCATTGCAAAATTTTGGCCAGTGAAATTGTGTCAATAACCTTGATCTGGTCTTAACGTATGCCATATGTCCTGCAAGAGGTATATCGTGTGCAAGATGTAAGGCTTGCTTGCGATAACTAGTTGGCAAAACAGTTTGCTCTGTGGTATTGTCACCTCTTGTGTAATACCTGGTGAGTATATCATTTTTCATAGCAAAATGCCATTTTGCATTCTTGGTTACTTTTGGCTTTCGGCCGATCAGGTCAAAGTATTTTGACAATGAAGGATCAGCTTTTTGGGCTGTTATAAATGCTTCCTTCATGGTGTTAGTAGGTAGTGAAACTGGGCTGAGCAATTGTATCGCCTCAGTTTGATTTATTTCATCTTGCACTCTAGCAGTAGCTCTCGTTACTGCGTTCACACACTCAATGATGTCAGATGATGATGGAACAACAGTTTCAATGATGTCATGAGAACTTAGTGCTACATTAGCTACTTTACAATCAATGGGTGGTATGACATTTTCAATGATGACATTTGATGGTGATGTTATGGTCTCATCAATACATACAGATGTTATGTCATGAGGTTTATCATTTACCTCAGGTAAATTACCAATAATTATATCACAAACTGGACTGGTTAGTGCAGCGCACTTTACTTTCCCAGTGAGGAAAGGTGTTTCAATATATGCCGATGCTAATGGGTATTTCTCAATATTGCCTGAGAATGTTCTACATGTTACGTGCCTGCCTGTATAGTCTGTAGGCATTATGAACGTTCTCTTCAGGCCAATGAGTGAACTCCCCGTGTCGCGAAGGACTGTAGCAGATTTGCCATTTACATATCCGTGATGGATGTTTATTCTGCCTTTTGAGTCTACTACCAAATTAGCTTCTTCATTGGCAATAGGGATGGCATGACCGCATGTTAAAATACCATCTTCATAGAAGGTGTTACAAACAGAGCAATGGTTTGCGTTGAATATGTCAAACGCCTGTGCTGAGTTCACAGGATGTTTCTCTGGCTCTTCTTCATCAGAAGACGAACTATCAAACAAGGCGGCATTTGCTTTGTTGGTCATATGCCTGCCCTTACAATCTTTCCGATGGTGTCCCCATGCCTTGCAGAGGAAACATTTTCGTGAGTTTTTAAAGGATTTACGTTCCTTGTCTTGTCTGTTTACCATGTTTAATAAGTAAGTATGGTACCCTGGGTTCTGATCGCACATTTCACCCTGATGATGTGAATATTTACAATAAATGCAATGATTAAATTTCTCAGAGGTAGGCCTATGAGGTTTCTGCCTACTATAGGGTTGTTTGTCATAATTAGCCGCTGCTACAAAGTTAATGTTAGTATCTTCAGTAGCAAAGCAATGTTTGTTGGCTGTGTAGTAAGCCGACCCACGTCTTTCAATCTCATCCACACTAGAGCATTCATTCTCTAACAAAAATTTAGCAAAGGCTGAAGGAATAGATGATACAATTTTGTCTCTAATGATTAGATCTTCCAATCTCTGATAACTTTTTTCAATTTTGGCTGCTGACGTCCATTTGGTGAAAATATCTCGGACTAAGCAGAGGTAGTCAGAGAACGTTTGAGTCGGTTTTGGGCTCAATTTACTGAATTGTTCTCTGTAACCTGCCTCATCTAACATAAAATGTGCCATAATCTTGGATTTCAGATAATGGTAATCTTTTCTGAGGTCTTTGGGGATGGTTTCAATAACTTTAAGAGGTTCCCCTGACAAACTCCTCATGTACACAATATTCCATTCAGACAGTGGAACTTGATAATGTTCCATTAAAGTTTCAAAATTTTGGGTAAAGGCTGCGATGCAGTCACCCGAGGTATAATTACGTACAATACCTTGATATTTCTTAAACTGGTTTTCTTTCTCCAGTCTTTCAGATTTCTTAGACTCTTTGTTAATGGCAGTCTCAGTGTCAAGTTGTTTTATCTTCAACTGAAACTCCAGTTCTTCTCTCTTACTCTGAGCTGCTATTTCTGCCTTCTTCAGCTCACTATCTATCTCAGCTTGCTTTGTCTTTGCAGCCAGTTCTGCTTCTGCTTGCTTTAAGGCTGTTTCTGCCTTCTTTAGTTCGCTATCCATCTCAGCTTGCTTTGTCTTTGCAGCCAGTTCTGCTTCTGCTTGCTTTAAGGCTGTTTCTGCCTCTACTTGCTTGGCAGCTCTTTCAGCTGCTCTTTCTTCCCGTTCATTCGCTTTTTCCTGAACTCGTAGGTATTCAGCGTACTTCTGCTCACTCCACTGTGTTAGTTCATCACCATGTAACTGTAACTTTATGCCCATATCAATGAAATCAAATAATGAAGACATGATGGAAAAATGTCAATGAAATACCAGCCACACACAATATGTAATAAGTGGTTAGTAATCAACAATTTACAATTTGTTTATATGTACGATATGTGCCTAAAACTGCATTTTTAAAGTATACGAAAAGGAAAAATTATATTCAAGTGCCCTGGATGCGGTGAAGAACGGTTGAAAATCGGGCTAGGAACTGTAGGGTCGCTACTTCGAATCGTAAATGACCTCTACGGCAAGGTTTCGGATGGTACGGAAAAACCTGCTTTTATTTTGGAAGAAGATAAATTAGCGTCTATTTGTTGGTGTGTGCCTGCTTGTCACTAAGTGTTGATTAGGTTTGTATGGCGTTGAGTGTAATTGTATGTCGTAAGTTTGTCCGTCAACAGTTTTTTTTTTTTTCAATACACGTTACTTTCTTTCCAAACACTTTTCGCGTTCCACAAACTCAATGCACAAAGACAATCTACAAGTATCTTAACACTCTACAACATTGATGACACATCACTTACATCAAGATGACATTCAGTAAGGACATAGACATCAAGTTTACAAGATGGCGACAAGGTCAAAATGGCGACAAGATCACAATGTCGACAAGGTCAAAACGGTGACAAGTTTCACAAATCACAAATGTTTTACACGCTTACAGGATCAAACAAAATGTATGCATTGTACGTTTACAAATGGTCTTACACATGTTTAAATAATGTAGTAACAATCAAAATGAGCCTTCCATGATCACATTTAGGTTTAAATCTAACTAAATTAAAGCTAGACGAGACCTTCACGTTCAAAAAGGACGAGTTACGTTCAAATCTAACTAAATTAAAGTGGGACGAGCCCTCCACGTTCACACATGTCAGAGTCTTAAACTTGGCTCGCTTTCCTAACAAGTGTGAGACAGTACAAATACAACGTGATTTGACGTAAGACTCAACGATACACCATTCAATGGATTTATTAACATATCAAATACAGAATGATGATCACAACAATATATAATGGATACTTTACAACTTACATCCACAATACAGTTCACAAGTCTGACTCGCAAGATGTCCAGACACTCGCCTTTCAATACAGAAACCATACAACGCCTTTCTCTCAATCACACGTCCGTCCTGTACCGTGTCCCCAGAGCTGTCTGGACCTGGTTCGCAACTTGCCTCCTGCCTGACGTGGCGTCACGTGGCAGGCGTGCGTCTTGCGTTGGCGGCCTGACCACTGGTCAGCCAGCGATCTCGCAGGCCGGTAACTCCTATTCGCCTGGCGGCGCAACGAAGTTGTTGCATCCCTTACTGGGAGCTAAGTCGCCTGGCGGTCGTAACGATGTCCCTGCATCGCTGTCCCCTGTTAGACTCTGACAATCTTGCACACTATCATAATGACAAGAAAACGTTGAAACGCATTCAAGCGCAGGCGGCGGTACATGTTGTTACTTAATTCATATGCGTGCGAGTATATGTATATGATTGAGCAACGTTCTGCAAATTAAATAGTTTCAGGAATGTTGCTAGATTACTCATCGCTAAATGATCGTGAAAATTGATTGTATCAGACGATAGTTACAGACATCTCAAGGGGACATAATCTAGTTTTACTTATAATATACCAAGAAAGACAACTCCCTTTTTTTTTTTTTTACATTTGATAAGTTTATTTATCAAACCATGAATTTTTGTGTCTCATGCCTGGCCTTATATTATGTTCTCAAACAAGCTGGGGGTGCCCTCCAACAAACGTTGGGGTCGGCTGGTACCAATCAATCAATCAATCAATCAATCAATCCCTTCTCTCTTCCCTCTCTTTCTCCTGAAGTTTAATAGAAATAATCCTCATCAGACGTGTCACAAATACAACAATGTTATTCCTCAGCTAGGGATAATTGCGATCTCTTCACAAACACACTTGTTTGTGTGGAAGTCGCTGGTCATTTTGATGTCATATTCCTCAATAATTACACGGGAAGCCTTCTTCCCTATCTTGGAATAGAGAGAAAAAGCATAAGAAACGGGAATCCTATACTGACAGGCAATGTTTGCATAATAGATTACTCATAACGGTAAGTCCCAATGTATACATTTTTAGACCTAGTTGTTGTGACCTCCGATGAAGTGTGTTCAGTTTATCTTGCACACTATCATAATGACAAGAAAACGTTGAAACGCATTCAAGCGCAGGCGGCGGTACATGTTGTTACTTAATTCATATGCGTGCGAGTGTATATGATTGAGCAACGTTCTGCAAATTAAATAGTTTCAGGAATGTTGCTAGATTACCCATCGCTAAATGATCGTGAAAATTGATTGTATCAGACGATAGTTATAGACATCTCAAGGACTTCCATCCATCGATCAAATTCACCACAGAAATTTCTACCACCTCTGTCAATTTCCTTGACACCACCATTAAGTTAAACCCTACAGGCCTGACGACCTCCGTGTACTATAAACCTACTGATGCTTACGGTTTCCTCCTGTACAGCTCATCCCACCCCATCCCATATTCCCAGCTACTCCGCCTTCGTCGTATCTGTCAGGACGATAATGACTTCCTCGAGAGGGCCCACGAAATGCTGGACTTTTTCCGCAGACGGTCCTACCCAGAGGACGTCTTGTCGACAGCTTTCAGCCGCATAACCCAGGTCTCGCGGGAAATGTCCCTCGCCAAGCATACGCGACCTCCGAACAATGAACCCAAGCTTATCCTCACCTTCCACCCACATGCCTATGCCATCAAGCACATTTTCCTGAGACACTGGTCCATCTTGGAATCCGATCCTACCACTCGTGAGGTATTCTCCAATGGCCCCAGGGTAATTTTCCGCCGTAACCAGAGCCTCAGAGACCACCTTGTGCATAGTCGCCTCCCCACGGTTACTTCATCCGTGGGCACATTCGAATGCCATCGTAGGAACTGTCTGACATGCCCATACGTTGTTCAGACACCTGAGATTGCATTTCCCCGAGGTACCTTCACCTTGAAAGATTCTTTCACTTGCACATCCCGCAATCTGATTTATGTTATCATCTGCAAACGATGTGACATGAAATACATTGGCCAAACGGGCAGACGTCTTGCGGATCGTTTCAGGGAACACCTCAGGGACATCAATCAGGGCGCTGACAAACCTGTCCCCAACCATTTCAATTCCTCCAACCATAATGGAACCGACGATGCGTGTGTCACCGCATTAAAACCCTGCTTCTCCAATAGCTGTGTCAGACTTAAAATTGAATGCCAGCTAATCAACAATCTGGGATGCATCCACCCAGCCGGAATTAATACGGTTGTGGACGCTACAGTATAACTGTGGCATCTTCCCCAATTGTTCACACTATCTATCACTATGCTGCCCCCCCCCCCCTATCTAGACTTAATTGTCCTCACTTTCCTATATTTTCATAGCAGACTGTTCACATATTTTTGGCTACTCAAATCCTTTTTGGCAACCCATTTTTAATTCATCTGGCCAAGTCACCTTTTCGGCCTCACGTGGCTAAGTTATAGCTCGTGTGTTAGTGTATTGTGGTCTTTCGTTTGCTGTATCTAGTTGTTAGCTGTGTTGTCATTGACAAAGATTATGAAAATCGAAACGTCTGTGTGTAGTATTGTATGCGATCGTGTGTATTTTATCTTATTTTATTATTCATTTTTATATTTATTGAGTGCTTCTGATTTCGGATTTTTCACCTGTATTTCGCGACACGTGGATCTCCTTGTAAGGTATGTGCAACGTTTGTTGATGTTTAGTTTGTTTTTTCTCGCAGGAGTTTAAAATACCTATTTGTTTCCATTCCCTATCTTGGTACGTACACGAGCCATTTTCGGCGCTACATCCAAAAATGTTTCAAATAAATAACGATAGATCCACTTTCCACAGAACGTGTGGCTTCCTTCATTACCAAGGAACTATTGAATCGCTTCAAGGTTTACAAAGTAATCGAACTTGGGGAATATTTTAGTGGTTTGAAGATTGCATTCAACCAGAAATGGTTGAAAACAAAATATATGTGGTCTCCGCGGCAACCGCAATCTTAGTCTGTGTACTTGAGTCCGCCAATCAAATTACTAAAGGAAGCGTCTTGATTGCTAGCAACATTTGCTCGCTCGACAAGGGAGATGATAAGTTCAAAGGAGTAATCTCTTTCTATTATACGAGTAATTTAGACTGAACTCACGTAACGTCTAGAAGTAAACAGTTGCATTGCTATCACTGTAAAATAGTTGCAGAATACTGGGAAAAGATATAACTTTGGATGGTGAGTGTTTCGGAGTGAGTTGCTAACAACATTTGCTCGTCAAGTGAGAAGTTCTAACACGGAATCTCTATTATAAATAAAGTTACACTCGCGTAACATCTAGGAGTAAAAAAATAGTCCCAATATAAATAGTTGCAGAAGATTGAGAATATAACCCATTTGCCTATGCCAATAACCGTTTCTTTGCTGTAGAATTCTAACGCTTTCCAGAATTCTAATGTATGGTACATGCCCAAGTTAATTTTGCGAGACTGGGTGTTGTCGTGTGGCGGCAGATGAAATTACTGTAGGAGACGACAGCAGTAGAATAAAGTATGTCACAGTAGGGAGAACAGTAACCAGGTTCAATAACACTAAAATCCCCTAATGTTAAGAAATTATGCCCCTGAAAATTCAGTACCGTGGTTCACGATCGATCTGGTACAGAAAGGTATCATTGTAGTGGAGACATTCGAAGATGTTAAAGGATTTAGATATTTGATCATCATCTACTTCTTCCAAATTTGTCGTAGAGCCTCTTGGGGAGGAATATATGACGTTCCAGCGCCGGATGGGTAGCACTGGATAGTTTCATTCCGTGTGATTGTACAATGTCTTTGATGTCAATCCATTTTCTTCTCTGGCACCCTCTTGCTCATGAATCAGATCTTCTTTTGTGTAGCGCCACTGTTGGTAGTTTATAGTCTTGCTTTCTAACGAGATGGCTGAACCATTTGATAGTCTGCCAGTCAGTATATGTGGCACAAGGTGTTGATCCCATTGTCTGTCTGATAACATCATTTTCACTCAGTTTCAGATATAGTTAAGGTGGCAGCTTTCCTTAAGCATTTCATCCTGTAGGTGTTGATTTTGCCTAATCGTGATTAGATATTCAATAAAGATATAAACTAGAAGATATTACATCATTTAGATATTCAGTAAAATTAAAAAGTAGAAGATATTAAAGAATTGAGATTTTCATTAAAGATAAAAATGATTAAAAAAAATTGAGATATTCATTAAAGATAGAATGTTGAAGATATTACATATTTTAGATATTCAAGAAAGATGGAAAGAGTAACGAAGGTATCGTGAAAAACGTTGACTCACAAAGTGAACAGGTTACTCGCATCAGACGAAGACAGTTCACATATTTCTGGCGCGTCATGAGAAGAGGGAAGATAAAGTGTGTCGCTCTACAGGAAAGCTAGACGGAGAAGAGGCAAGGGTGACCAAGAGAGAAGATGCTGCAGAGTTTCATATCATGATATGGAGGAACACCAGTGTCAGATATTACTGGCAGTACACCAGACAGAAGGCTGTGGACAGACATGATCACCAACGTCACACGGCATGGACTATGAGAAGAAGATATTTAATGAATTAGATGTAATGGAGTGAAGTTGGTGTAGAGAATTCCTGCTAGACCCGGTACCTAAGTATGCAAAACTGGTACTGAATCTTCACACTAGAAGACAGGCATATCATGATAAACTAGGTATTGATTCACTACAACACAGAGGGATTGGAAGGGAATCGGACTAGCCTGTTAATGTGTCCTCCACAGGTCATGTGTATGTTAATGTTAACAGATTGCAGCCAGATGACAAGGAACTAACATAGATTATGAGCAGTGGCGTGCAAAGGGGGGTGCGGGGGTTCGACGGCCCCGGGCATCCAGCCGGGGAAGGGGCATCCAATTAGGGAGAGTGGGCAGCACAGTGCAGTTGGAGGGGAGGGGGAATGAATTAGGGAAAAAACAATTTAGGGGCATCCAATTAAGGGGTTGGCCCCGGGCATCAAAGAACCTCTGCACGCCACTGATTATGAGACATACATTTTAATTAATATGGAGTTCCAGTCGCACACTACAAGGTACTATAGGCGGTAAATGACAGATGACAGTAGAGCTTCAGTTGATGTGCAACATTTTGTGGACTGTACACAGTGAGCAACTAGGGATATTATTAAACTGCACGACGACAGAGATTATGGTCGTCGTTAAGAAGAAAGAAATACCACAATGTAATATACGGGTAAATGGGGCCATATGCAAGATGGAAAACATACTGACCAATAAAAAAGATGTCAATTGCAGCAAGAAAAAGGATGTTGAAGTGCTACATGGAACCTGTACGAATGTGAAACGTGGACAATGAGCAAACAAGCTGAAACACTTTTAATGACAGTGGAAATGGGATTTCTGATAAAAAAAAATCTGAAGAATATCATGAGCAGACAGAAAAAAAATACATTGAGCAGCAAATCCTTCAAGAAACAAATGAAAACTGTAAATTGATTAGAAAAATTAAACGTTGACATTGATTATTTGAGCACTTCATGAGAAGGCATACACTGGAGAACTTTGTGACAACTAACAAATTGAGGGGGGGGGGACACGGGGAAGACACAGAAATAAATAAATATATGGATGGCTTGGCCACATGGCATAAGGGAGACAAAAACACAATTGATTGAAGACTCTTGCGAGATCTTGAGAGATGATGAAACATGACCACCCATGCTCATTGGCATGACACGTGATGATGATGATCAGAGCTTCAATTAAAGAAGCCACTCTAAATGGACTTTGGTAAATGGGAGCCCCTATTCACAAAATTTTGTGAATAGTACGAACCCCTATGCACAAAAATTTGTAGAAGACTATTATTCTCTCTTCTTGTCAGTCTTTTTTTTTTTTTTTTGCAAGTTCTTTTTCTTCAAAACTCACAAAGACAATATTTGTCGACAAGGACACACTACATTAATCATGTAGTCAAAAGGAAGTAGACAACACGTGACCAGGCGAATAATCACGTCACCAGCCACAAATTTTTGTGTATAGCGGCTCGTACTAATCACAAAATTGTATGTAGTCACTCCGTTGGTAAATTTTGAAAGACTGTCAGCGATTCAAGTGATTCGTTGTATAAAAGTAAACATTTAATTAAAATGGTTAAAAGAATACCATTTCTGAAGAAGCACTGGTCTAAAAAAAATCTATTTGCAAAATATGTGTCGGAAAAATTCATAAACTTCTGCCCTTTGCAATCACATGAAACGCTGCTGATGACAGAAATTTCCGTAACAATAACGCGGGTTTTTAACTTAGTGATTGATTTTTCTACAAAATAAGTAACTAATTAACCGTTTCTAAAAAGATTTAATTAGCACAGCTGCCTTGTTGGTAAAATGAGTTAGATGCCCGAATATTTTATCAACTCTGAGTGAATGAATATTTTCAAGAGAATAAATCACTGAGTTAATGAATAAATAATAAGCACGATGTCGCGACGACATGCACTGCAGTTAACTGCGATAAAACTCAGGACATGCGCAGAATAATAGAACAGGCGAGAAGCGGAAACTGTCAGCTGTACAACCGCAGATCACTGAAACAGGAGAGTGTTGTGTCGACAAGCCTTCATGAGCAAGTATAAATAAATAAGTTAGTTGGTTGCATATCCTTTACAGGATGTCGTAGTCAACTCGCGGTATTTTTTGGCTGTTGGTGATTTCTTGGCAAGTTTACGTTCATTAGTTTTCCATTGCTTTCTGGACGATCAGAACTCATATCATTGTATAAAAACCAACGCAAGGTGGTCTGCTTCCAAATCGCCCGCAGCTGTGTTTCAAACGCGGTATGCGGGATTTCGAATTGCACGCCTGAACCCTTCGCCACAGAGCCGAAACAAGATGGCAGCGGTGCTGAGATAACTATTCTGATGCATATTACTACGTTCATTCATTCATTCATTCATTCATTCATTCATTCAGTAGCATGTCCTTTGCAGAACCTCGCTCCCATAACAACCTTATATTACTACGTACAAATGTATAATTTAAAAACAAAAACCACGAAACAGATGGGGCAGCAAAAAAACAAGGCTAAAATTAAGGTTCTAACGATTTATTTTAGCGTCGGCTACAAGGACCTGTACTTTCGATGTTTTACTGTTGAGACTGTCCTACACAGGAGCAGCTGTGGCGAGGTTGCTAGCACTCTTGCCTGGCAGCCCAGTGGTGTTTTCTAATTCCTCCATCGTGTCGGGTATAATATACACTGTACCAGATTACATTAACTCAGCCACAGCAACTTATTCTACACGGTTTCAGAATATATTAATTCAACCACAGGGATCTATTCTACACTGTATTAGATAATACTACACAACCCTAGCGGTGAGTATACATTACATCTGCTTGACCATACTCGTCAATGTTGACATTAGCTACATTACTAAACACCAACTACATTATTAAAAGTGAGCTACGTTACTAAACGTTAGCTACATAATTACACTTCAGCTACATTACTGAACGTTAGCTACATTACTAAACGTTATCTACATTACTAAGCGTTAGATACATTACTAAACGTTAGCGATATTACTAAACGTTAGCGATATTACTAAAAATTAGATATATTACTAATGGTTAAGTACCTACGTTACAATGACATTCATATACTTTTATTCAAGCTCACACAGAAAGATTCGGGTGAGCCTGAAAACATCATAACGTCAGTCAGTTATTCAGTTATCAGTTATCAGTTGGGGTATCTTCATTGCACTCCGGACATGTCCATAGGTGCTCAGATCCTCCCCCCCCCCTCCCCAGCATATGCATCAGCGTCCGGTGGCTAATACTGCCAGTTCTGTGTTGGTTGACGAGGCGCTTTGTTTTCCCGATGGACCTCTCGCGTCTGGCTGTGCCGATTCTTACTCCCAGGTCTTTCATCCTGGACAGCGATGTGGAATCACTGACGTCAAAGTCCTCTGTTCTCTCCATATCTTTAAGGACGTTAATAACATCGGCACGATCCATGGGCTGGCCATCTACATGGGGTGCAGAGCCAGCCAGTTTGTCAGCTCGTTCATTTCCCTCGACTCCCGCATGTCCCGGGACGAAGATGAAAGTGACTTTACGGGTAACAGACTTCCGCAGCGATTCAGTCCACTGTCTACGTACAGATCCAGCTTCGACCTTCTGAATCATGCTCATTGAATCACTTAGTACACACACGTTGGTATAACGCTGTGATTCCAGCCATATGAAAGCCAGTGTAACTGCCATCACCTCCATCGTCATGCTGCTCGTGGTCATAGAGTGGGCATCAATGGATTCTTGAACGGTTCGGCCGGCTGTACGGGCTGTAAATGCCCACGCACTTCTCTGCTGCTTTACAACAGATCCATCTGTATAGATGAGCACTTCGGGGCTATCTGAGTGTTCATAGATGAGCGCGTTAACCTCTGCATTGACAGCGGCAGGGTTCTGCTCTCTGCACCGTCTGTCGAGTGTGATAATGCAGGAGAAAGTGCACTTAAAAGCTGGAGGCACCGGCACCCATTCCTTGCCGGGGTTGATACTGGTAAGACTGCAGACCTGTCTGACGACATCTTCCGCCCGACCCATCCATGACTTGCCCCTCTTTAGCCTGTCACCCTTTTCTCTGAATATAGCGTCATGCAGAGGGTGCTGCTCATCTGCATTTATTTTTAAGTATGCACGAGCTCTCCAGATCTTGATCCTGTGTTCCATTGTCGGGAAGTCAAGGAGGTATCTCATTGCTACACAGCTGGTGTCTCTCGTGCAGCCCAAAATGATGCGCATGGCTTCGTTTTGTACCTTTTCAAGTCTTCCAATCTGTGTAGGGCTGACAGTGAGGATGGCCAGGGCATACTCGATGCGTGAAAGCACAAGTCCCTGGAACAGAAGTATTAGCAGTCTTTGCTCGATATTGGCAGTCGCCATGACTCTCATTGCTGACAAACCTTTTCGAGCCTTCGTTATGACATAATCGACATGATCTCTGAAGGACAGGCTACGATCAAGCCTCACGCCAAGATATGTCATTGACTGGGTTCTACTCAAACTGCTCCCATCCATTCTTACTGCCGGCAGGTCTGTTTTCACAATATGTTTGTTTAGTGAGAACCATGTAACCGTTGCCTTTGCAGGGTTGACAAGGGCGCCGGCATCAGCACACCATGAGGAAATTCGATCTAGTTCGCCCTGCATATCATTGGCAACCGCCTGTCTATCTCGACCTTGTCGATACACGAGGATGTCGTCAACGAATGACAGAGTCCTACCCCTCCCGTCCAACTGTTGTTCAGTGATCGACACCGTATACACGTTGAATAGTACTGGTGACAGTGGTGAACCCTGCGGCAATCATCGAACATATCGTTATCGGCTCAGAAGACCAACTCCCGCATCTTAGTACCACCTTCCTTTGGAGCAGAACTGCAGCTATCCATCGTACAAGGTGAGGGTGCACTTTAAATCTGAGGAGGGTTTGCATCAAGTGCTCGAAAGATACTCTGTTGTATGCGTCCTCTAAGTCTATGGCGGCCGCACATGTCTCTTCTCAGACCTGAAATCCTTCGTAAACATCTTGAGCAAAGACCGCCGCATTCAGCCATGACTCTTTGTTGCGTCTGTATCCTCCAAGTGTGGGCGGGAAGCAGCCGAGCTGTTCCAAGTCACAAGCAAGTCTGTGTGCTACAATTTTCTCCAGTAGCTTGCCAACAGTATTCTGCATCGTAATGATTCTGTAGCCGCTTATCTTGGAATGGTCTTTGTTCGGTTTTGGCAGCGGCAGCAAGTAGCTGTGTAGCCATTCTTCTTTGACCTGACCCCTCTGGATACTGGTGTTGAATTCTCTGGCTAGTTCTTCCATGTCATCATCTGATATCACCAGTAGGTCACCATATCGGATGCCGTCTGGGCCTGGGGCGGTGTTAGGTGATTTCTTGAGTATCGCACGCAATATCTCAGCTGTGATTGTCCATTCTTCGTCTGTCCCGACCCCCTCGCACAACTGAGAGAGTGTCGTTGTGGTCCTCTGTCTGGCGGGCTCGTCTTTCTGGTCAGTCTGTTCTATGTAGCGTGCAAGAAGGGCCTTACCTTTATCCACATCCGACTTTTTCCATGCGAGGTCTGTGCTTTGAAAGTCTGGAATACCCCTACGTTGTGCAGCACCGTTCATGCTCTTGTGGAGGCGCCAGAATGTCGTAAGAGATCGCTCGGAGCACACCTTCCTGCAGAACTCGTCCCATTTCTCGGCCTTGGCCTGTTTGGCGCAGGATTTGAATAAAGTCGTCGTCTTATCGACCTCAGTCTTCAGGTTCGCCAACTCAACCTGTGGCATGTTAGCCTTTCTGGCCTTTTGCCAGTCTTTGACAGCCTTCCTCTTTCCCAGCCATGCCTTCTCGACCTCTCCATTCCACCATGGTGGCTGCAACCATCTTTCTTGTCTCCTGCGGGAGGAAGTTAGTTTTCTTCTTCTGATCTTGCTTATGGCGTCTTGACCAGTGTTGTCGTACGGGAAGGCATTTGTCTTGTTTCTTTGACTCATGGCCCCGTCTTTCTTGATCAGGATGACACAAGGGTACTGGTCACTATCGTGGTATCCCAGTGTGCCCCCGGCACCTTGGTGCGATGGTGGGCGACACCAGAGCCAAGTCAATGACGCTGTCAGAGTCACCTGGTCGAGTGGCTATTCTAGTGACCTTCCCATCATTCAGACAGATTAGGGCAGCAGATGCCAGGGCGTCCTCCAGATCTTCTCCCTGTCTATTGGTGATACAATTCCCCCATTGACTGCCTCTGGCATTGAAGTCCCCACAGTAGATGATATGCCTTTCATCCATATCGAACAAACTCTGCCATTGTCGCACGTCGACCTTCCCATTTCGCGCATAAACTTTCACGATTACAAGCTGCACTGATGTCATTATTCTTAATGCCTTCACTTGCAGGGCATCACTGTTCCAGGAAGACATATCGATCTCAGACACTAGTATGTTGTCGCGGACCAGAATGGCCTGTCCGAGGTGCCGCCTGTTAAAGAATCCCTGAAATCCCGCGACATTGACTGTCCGTCGCCGAGCTGTGTTTCTTGTAAGACTACAATATCGTTTCCGTACAGTAGTTTTTCAAGAATGGGTCGGCGTTGACTAAATGATGCACAGTTCCAGTACAGTACTCGAACGTGTCCGATGCCCAATCTGTCACATTTTAAACGCCTTCTGCGTGTGCCCGCCCTCTTAACATAACGTATCACGAATTAATGAAGATTTACAGAACACAATTACGAAAAACATAGGGCGTCGCGGCGACTAGCCTTCATCAGCAAACAAATACACAAACCACAACATATAAACACGGAGAAGATAGTCCAGTGACCACATCAAAGTATAATAACAGAAAAGGTGTGGAGAATAATCTGAGTGAATGGTGCAAGGAAACTGGACCCGTCACCAACCCTGATAAAGCAGATGTGTTGTGGTGCTCTTTAAATAACAGAATTGATGCTCGGATGAGGTCCCGAGCATCGCTGTAAATGACAGTCAGGCACTATTCGCCGCGCTTATCCAGCTAGGGGTGTGGGTGGGTGGGAGGGCGGGAGAGAACTGTCGCTACTGATGAAGATAACGATGATGCTGGTTACTGAGAATCATGACCGACATACAGAGAGGAAGGGAGGGAGGGAGGGAGAGGCGGGCAGACGGACGTATAGACAGACGGATGGATGGATGGAGGGAGACATGGGAGAGAGAGAGAGAGAGAGAGAGAGAGAGAGAGAGAGAGAGAGAGAGAGAGAGAGAGAGAGAGTAAGAAATGATACATTAGTGATGAACAGATGAATTTGTAGAGGGCAGTGTAAATGGTTGTAGAAATACTGAGCATTAAAGATGGCTTGCTCTGTATCATTCACCAGTTTGTAGGCTGCGATTTAAAATTCACTTCCATCTTGTCTGTCTATCACAATGTCTGTCTGTAACAAGCACCGCCCTTCCGTGTTATGTTTATCTCTCTTCCCATCCAAATGCTGTGTATTTTTAATGACTATGCAGTGTTTGAAAATATTACCAGTCCAAGTTTTATATCCACCCTCTGTAAAGTTCATGCAACATAATAATACAAAACTACAAAAGCGTTCACATCGTCGGGGAGGGGGGGGGGGGAAGAAGAGAGAGAGAGAGAGAGAGAGAGAGAGAGAGAGAGAGAGAGAGAGAGAGAGAGAGAGAGAGAGAGAGAGAGAAATGTATAAAGTTTAATAATCTGTCCTCACCTTCATTGAAATCTCTTGGCATTAAGTCTATGGCAGATCCCAAAACTCGTCATCCCCGAATCTGCCCCCCCCCCCCCCAAACCCCACAAGAGAGCAAGCCCGCCCATTTTGGGAATCACTGCAGAACATTATATTATTGCTTGAAAGCGTAGAAGACTATGTTGATCAAATCTAGAAGAAAAATTCAACTCTCGTACCGCCCCATGACACGGGGTGATCATATTGCCAGCTTGAAAGTATAAATTAATCATTACACCCTGTTAATGCAGAAAAATCACGTATACATGGCTAGCGGAGTGTTTCTTCTTACGGACAAACCAAACTGTCTGGATTTAATTTCTTGAAAAAATAAAAAAAGGTTTTTTCATCTAAATGTCCTCAGTTTGTCCACTGTGATATTTATACCCTGAGGAAATCAATAAAACCTTCGATTTTAAATTGATAGTGAGCCTCTGGCGCGTTTTCTGAACGAACGAACGAACGAACGAATAAACTTTATTTTAAAAGGGTAACAAATTGGGCACGCAGGCCCGTCTTACATTCGGCCCTTTCAATCACTCATCTTTCATTCATCAAATGTGCATGTTACATTAACATAGAGGAAAAAACATTGACAAATGGATTTTGTAAGCATAAACAATGCATATTACGCATGATACATGCACATGAGAAAACATAAAAAACATTATCAAATGAAAGTTGTAAACATAAACAGTGCATATTGCAATGTTGTGAGACACATCCCCCATCCACCCTCATATCCCGCAGCCACCAACACATCCCCCACCCACCAAACTTCCCCCACCCACCCACCCACACATACCTCCACGCACTCACACAGAACCAGGCAAACATACATGCCGCCACCCACCCACTGATCCCCCACCCACACACATTTACCCACCCACACACACATTCTCACACACCAAGAAGAAGAAGAAGAAGAAGAAGAAGAAGAAGAAGAAGAAGAAGAAGAAGAAGAAGAAGAAGAAGAAGAAGAAGAAGAAGAAGAAGAAGAAGAAGAAGAAGAAGAAGAAGAAGAAGAAGAAGGAGGAGGAGGAGGAAGAGGAGGAGGAGGAGGAAGAGGAGGAGGAGGAGGAAGAGGAGGAGGGGAAGAAGAAGAAGAAGAAGAAGAAGAAGAAGAAGAAGAAGAAGAAGAAGAAGAAGAAGAAGAAGAAGAAGAAGAAGAAGAAGAAGAAGAAGAAGAAGAAGAAGAAGAAGAAGAAGAAGAAGAAGAAGAACGAACGAACGAACGAACGAACGAACGAACGAACAAACTTTATTTTCAAAGGGTTAAGAATTGGGCACGCAGGCCCGTCTAACATTCTGCCCTTCTATCACTCTCTTTCATACATTATTTCATTCACACATCATTCAAGGCTAACAAAGAACAGCAACAATATAAAAGATATGCATTACAAAGTCATGGGCAAAATGCGAACATCAAAACTACACGACACAGTAATATTAGATAATGATCTGACACTTGTTATTAGCCATGTGGAATATACTGACCTACAAAAAGGGGACTGGCTGTTATACTAGGGTTTTGTTATTATTATTATTATCTCTATTATTAAGGGGGAAGGTAATCCGTATCGAGATAGTGTTCGAATAATTTGCGATTATATGAATAGGGATTGGTGATGTCTTTGATTTCTTGTGGAAGATTGTTCCACAGCTGAGCTGCAGAGTACGTTAAGCTTGTTTTGTACAAGTCAATCCTAGGCTTCGGAATGTGTAGTATATTTAAACGTTTACTGTGTCTAGCATTATATTTAAACAATGGCCAAAGGTAATTTGGGGCATTCCGATGCAGGATTTTGTGAATTAGTTTAGTTTTATTGAAAAGTAGGCGATTGCGGAATGGTAGTAACTGAAGGCGTTTATACAGGCTAGGATTGTCAGATAAATGTTTGCTATAAATTAGACTCATGGCCCGTTTCTGGAGTGAATAAAGTCGCTTGGTGTTTGAATTAGAACAACCGTCCCAGATATTGTGGAGCAGTAGTCAAAGTGTCTGTATATGAGAAGTATAGAATATTTTCCGTGTGTCCTCATCAAGGAAGTTTTTAATTTTGGCGAGTTGGTAGACTTTTATCGCTGTTTGTTTAATGAGCGCTTGAACGTGGGAATTAAAGGTTAGGTTTCTATCAATGATTAGGCCTAATGTTTTGTGCTCAATTACACTTTCTACAGGCATGTTATCGATGTGAAGTTGAAGTGATGTGTGTGAGCTTAGAGTTTGAAGTGTTTGTCTGGTTGTTAATAACATTGCTTTTGTTTTAGTGATGTTAATTTACATACGGTTTGAATAGCTCCACCTAACTACATTATTTAATTCTTGTTGTAAAGACGACTCCAGTAAAGTACAGTTTTCAGCGTTTGTGTACACTGTACAGTCATCTGCAAATAGATCGCAGGACGACGAAAGATGCAAAGGTAGATCGTTAATATATATGGCAAATAATAGAGGGCCAAGAATAGAGCCTTGCGGTACTCCAATATTGAAGGTAGTGGTTTGAGACATAGATTCATTATGTGATACTACTTGCTTTCTGTTTGATAGAAAAGATGATATTAGAGTGACTACATTAGGGCCAATTTTCATTGTCTCAAGTTTTTTTTAAATTAAAATAACATGGTCTATCATATCAAATGCTTTCTTGAAATCAATAAACACAGTTCCACATAGACTGTTGTTGTTTATATTCTGGTGCCAATTTTCTATCATGTTTGTTAGGGCCGTATGGCAAGAATATTTTGTTCGAAATCCTGATTGGCTGTCAATAATAAGCTTGTTGCGAACTAAATACTGTAATGTTACTTTATGGATGTGTTTTTCTAGTGGTTTAGATAGTGATGATAGTAAGGAAATAGGTCTGTAATTGTTCGGGAGACCATTGTCCAATGAACCAGATTTAAGAAGAGGGTACACTTTAGCGATTTTGAGAGCTGATGGAAAGTGGCCTTTGGTGAGACACTGATTATATACATAGGTTAGTGATGTACAGATCACTGGCGCAGCACAACGGAGAATCCGGTTGCTGATTCTATCTAACCCAGATGAGGTTGTGTTTTTTTTAGGTTACTGAGGTAAGTGAATACTTCAGTGATTGTCATTAGCGGTATGTCGGAAAGAATATCGCCGGAGCATCTATTCTCGCAAAACGATGACAATAAAGATAAGTTGCAAGGAGAATTAGGTATTGAAGCCTTCAACTGGTCTATGTCAGTTTGAAAAAAAATAACTGAATTGGTCGCATGTAATATGATTTGATGGTAAAGAATTTCGGAAGTTATACTTGTTTGTCAAGGTGTTAATTGCCTTCCATATATCCTTACTATTTGTTTTATCCATTACTAAGTTCTTAAAGTAATTTTTCTTTTCCTGTCGTATGTTATATTGAACTTTGTTTCTAAGAGTACGGTATGCACTGAGATCCCGCTTTTTATGTGCTTTATCTCTGTCTCTCATAATTTGAAGTATTTCCTGGGTGATCCAAGGTGGCTTGAAGTGGTGTTTTACTCGAACTTCCTTGACTGGCACATGTCTATCAAAAACATCAATAAAGGTTTTCATCCAGAATTCCAGAGCATCATCCGGGTCAGGAAGCTGATAAACATTGTCTAGAGGTGAACTGAGCAAGTCCTGTAAAAATGCGTTTGGTTGAAATTTTTGTAATTTCTATAGTTTACACTTATGTGTTTATGTTTAGGAGTTTTAATTCCTTTTTTAGACCACGTGCAGCATATTGGGTAGTGATCGCTCATTGCACAATTGGGTACGGTGCAGTCTATGATGTTGTCTGAGCAAGTTACATAAATGTGATCTATGACTGTTGAAGATGACTTTGTTACTCTAGTAGCTTGTTGTACTATTTGTTGGAAATTGTATGATGCAATTATATTTCCCCATATTATGTTGGATTTGTTGGTGTCAATGTTAAAGTCTCCGAGTAGTATAATTTCCTTCCCAGAAGAGAAAACCACATCCATCATGGTAGTGAAGTTTTCGTACCAGACGTGTCCAGCACTGGGATTTCGATAGAGGTAGCCAATTATCAGGGGTGTGCGGTTTTGAAGTTTTAGCTCTAACCAAATACATTCTATTTCGCAAGTTTCAAAGTCTAGCCTACAGAAGAAGAAGAAGAAGAAGAAGAAGAAGAAGAAGAAGAAGAAGAAGAAGAAGAAGAAGAAGAAGAAGAAGAAGAAGAAGAAGAAGAAGAAGAAGAAGAAGAAGAAGAAGAAGAAGAAGAAGAAGAAGAAGAAGAAGAAGAAGAAGAAGAAGAAGAAGAAAAAAAACCACACACACACATACCCCCGCCAACCCACACATCCCGCACCTATCCACACATATCCCGCACTCTCACAATTTTCCCCACCCACCCACACACACATCAGCCAACCTACACCCACTCACCCACCCAATATTCGCCACCTCTCAACTACACATCACCACCTATACACACATCCCCACCCATAAACACATCTCCCCACCTGCCCACACATATCCCCCACCCATAACCCCAAAACACACACCTCCCACCCACACACACCCCGCCACCCACATATACCCCACCCACACACATCCGCCGCTCACACACATCTTCTCACAACTATCTTCTGCCGCTGATTCAATCTAATGCAATGAACAGCAAGCGCCTAAATTTGTTACATGTCTCAAAGCCTAGATTGGACCTATACAAAACATGTTTCGCCTATTCTGGTGCTCACTTATGGAATGATCTGCCTCCAGATCTGAAAACTCCAATGAGTCCCTACACATTTAACCGAAAACTCTTTCAATACTTAATCCATACCGACTATATGCCACCATAATTCATTTACTGGTATAATTGTTCAGTATAATTGTTCATTATAATTGTTTAACTATAATTGTTCACTATATATGTGTGTGCGTGTGGGGGCGAGAGAGAGAGAGAGAGAGAGAGAGAGAGAGAGAGAGAGAGAGAGTGGGTGTCAGTGAGAGGGAGAGAGTGAATGCGTGTGTGCGCACGTGCATGCATGTGGGTGGAGAGAGTGATTGAGCGAGAAATGGTGGGGGAATGTGTCAGTGCATGCATTCGTACGTGTATGTGCGAGAGGGAGTGTATGCGTGCGTGCATGCGTTCATGTATATGTGTATGTGTGAGAGAGTGTGATTGAGAGAGTGAGTGTGTGTGTGAAGGATTGTGTGTTAGAGAGTGAGACAGTGGGAGAGTTGATGTGTTTGTGTGTGTGAGCGCGCGCATGCGTGTGAGTGTGTGTATATGAAAGAATACAGAGAGAGAGTAAGAGAGAGAGAGAGAGAGATAGAGAGAGAGAGAGAGAGAGAGAGAGAGAGAGAGAGAGAGAGCTGAGCAGATGCATGTCATGTAACACGCATGTTATGTAACACGCGAATCCATATGTTTGTGTATTCTCATGTGTCATATTATCAGTTAAATACCATTTGATTTTATCATGCATAATATAAACTCATGTTCATTACTGTAGTTTGAGTGAGTGAGTCAGTGAGTGTGAATGAGAGACAGAACGAGTGAGAGTGAATGAGTGAGCGGGAGAGTGAATGAGTGAGCGGGAGAGTGAATGAGTGCGCGGGAGAGTGAATGAGTGAGCAGGAGAGTGAATGAGTGAGCTTGAGAGTGAATGAGCGGAAGAGTGAATGTGTGAGCGTGAGAGTGAATGTGTGTGTGAGAGAGAGAGAGAGAGAGAGAGAGAGAGAGAGAGAGAGAGAGAGAGAGAGAGAGAGAGAGAGCATCACTATTTTTACGTCACATACATTTTATGTACACATTTTTCTCCATGTTTAACATTTTTATGAGACTGCTCATGACAAGTGTCAGTGTATGTGTGTGAGTAAAGTGTGGGAGTTTGTTCATACTAGTTTCAATACTAACGTGAGACATTTTGTAGGTGTCTAGATGTGAGGAAGTGTGAGTGTATGTGGAGGATGTGTGTGAGTGTGGGGATATGTGTGGGTGGGGGTGTGTGGGTGGGGGTATGCATTTGGATGGGTTGTGGTGTGTGGGTTTTGGTGGGTAGTGGTATTTGTGGGTGTTGGTGGGATGTGTGGATGGATGTGTGGGGGTGAAAGTAGAGGTGTTGGAATGGGTGTGGGGGATGTGTGTATGGGTGGAGGATATGTGTATGGGACGGATGCAGGGGATGTGTGTTTATGTGGGTGGAGATGTGTGGATGGTTTGAGAAAGTATGTGTGGGAGGCGGGGTTGTGTGGGTAGGGGATTGTGTTGGGTGGATTTGGGATGGAAGGGCGGGTGGGGAGAAGTGTATGGTGTGTGGGTTTGAGATATGTGTGCGGTGTGTTGGTGGGGGATGTGTGAATGATGTGTGGGTGGAGGGTATGTTTGTGGTGGTATGGGTGGAGGATAGTGTGTGGTGTGGGGGATGTGTGTGATGGGTGCGGGGAATGTGCGTATGGGTGGGGTATATGTGTGGGTGAGCAGGAGATTGTGGTGGTTGGGGGAAGCATGTGGGGGAGTGTGGGTGGGAGATGTGTGTGTGGGTGGGGAATGTGTGGGTGGGGGTGTGTGAGTGGCTTAGGGATGTGTAGGTGGGTGAGGGAGTTGTATGTGTCGGGGTGGGATGTGTGAGTGGGTGGAGGATGTGTGTGGGGGTAGGGGTATTGTGATCGAGTGATGTTTGGTTGGGGGTGGGTGGGGGTGTGTAGGTGCGTAGTGGAGGATGTATGCGTGAGTGAGTGTGTGTTGATGGACGGGTAGGGAATGCGTGTGTGGGTGGGGAGAGGTGTGTGGTGTGTTGGTTGGGGATATTGTGTGGGTGAGGTATGTGTGTGTGGGTGGGGGATTTTTGTGGTGTGTGAGTGGGGGTATGTGGGGTGGATGGGTAAGGGTATCTGTGTGGGTGTGGGTGGGAATATTGTGTGGTATCTGGGTGGGGGATATGTGTGTGGTGTGTAAGTGGGGATGTGTTGGTGAGGGATATGTGTGTGTGTGGTGCGTGGGTTGGGAATAGTGCGTGGTAGGGGGTGTATGTGATGTGCGGGTGGGAGATTGTGTGGTGGGGGATTAGGTTAAGGCATGTGTGGGTGGGTGGAAGTTGTATGTGTGGGTGGTGGGGTGTGTGTGAGTGGATTGGGGATGTATGGGTGGTTAGGGAGATGTGTGTGTGTGTGGGGGGGGGGGGGGTAGGGACATGTCAGTTGGTAGGGATGTGTGTGTATGGTTTGGGGATGTGTGAGTGGATGTGCGATGTGTGGGTTGGTGGGGGATTGTGTGTGTGGGTGGGGAATATGTTGTCGATGGAGATGTGGCTGGGGGATGGGTGGTTTGAGGTGTGGGTGGGGAGAGGATGTGTGGGGTAGGATGTGGATGGGCGTCGGATGTGTGGGTTGGTGGGGGAATGTTTGTGGGTTGCGAGTGTGTTTTGGTTGGGGGATCAGGTGAGGGCAGTGTGTGTGGGTGGGGGATGTGAGGGAGGGGGATGGGTCAGTTGGTGGGGTATGTATGTGTCCCTTGGTGTGCGTGTGTGTCGGTAGGTGGGGGTGTGTATGTGTCCCTTGGTGCGCGCGTGTGTGGGTAGGTGGGGGTGTTGTGTGGGTGGGGTGATGTATGGATAGGTGGGAGATGGACCTCATAACATTGTAATTAGCCTTGTTTATGTTTACAACATTCATTTCACAATGTTTATTTTTCGAACAGGGGGCACTGATTTCGTGTGTGGGACAGGGGGAGGGCAGTCATGTCGTGAGTGGGACAGGAGGACACTGATGTCGTGTGTGGGATAGGGGGCACTGATGTCGTGTGTGGGACAGGGGGACAATGATGTCGTGTGTGGGACAGGGGGCACTGACGTCGTGTGTGGGACAGGGGGACACTGATGTCGTGTGTGGGACAGGGGGAGGGCAGTCCTGTCGTGTGTAGGACAGGGGGACACTGATGTCGTGTGTGGGACAGGAGGAGGGCAGTCATGTCGTGTGTGGGACAGGGGGACACTTATGTCGTGTGTGGGACAGGGGGACACTGATGTTGTGTGTGGGACAGGGGGCACTGAAGTCGTTTTTGGGACAGGGGGACACTGATGTCGTGTGTGGGACAGGGGGACACTGATGTCGTGTGTGGGACAGGGGGAAGGCAGTCATGTCGTCTGTCGGACAGGGGGACACTGATGTCGTGTGTGGGACAGGGAGACACTGATGTCGTGTGTCGGACAGGGAGACACTGATGTCGTGTGTGGGACAGGGGGACACTGATGTCGTGTGTGGGACAGGGGGACACTGATGTCGTGTGTGGGACAGGGGGACACTGATGTCGTGTGTGGGACAGGGGGACACTGATGTTGTGTGTGGGACAGGGTGCACTGATGTCGTGTGTGGGACAGGGGGAGCGCAGTCATGTCGTGTGTGGGACTGGGGGACACTGATGTCGTGTGTGGGACAGGGTGAGGGCAGTCATGTCGTGTGTGGGACAGGGGGACACTGATGTCGTGTGTGGGACAGGGGGACACTGATGTTGTGTGTGGGACAGGGGGCACTGACGTCGTGTGTGGGACAGGGGTCACTGATGTCGTGTGTGGGACAGGGGGACACTGATGTCGTGTTTGGGACAGGGGGACACTGATGTCGTGTGTGGGACAGTGGGAAGGCATTCCTGTCGTGTGTCGGACAGGAGGACACTGACGTCGTGTGTGGGACAGGGGGACACTGATGTCGTGTGTGGGACAGGGGGATGGCAGTCATTGCCGTGTGTGGGACAGGGGGCACTTATGTCATGTGTGGGACAGGGGGACACTGATGTCGTGTGTGGGACAGGGGGCACTGATGTTGTGTGTGGGACAGGGTGGCACTGATGTCGTGTGTGGGACAGGGGGACACTGATGTCGTGTGTGGGACAGGGGGAGGGCAGTTATGTCGTGTGTGGGACAGGGGGCACTGATGTCGTGTGTGGGACAGGGGGAGGGCAGTCATGTCGTGTGTGGGACAGGGGGCACTGATGTCGTGTGTGGGAGAGAGGGACACTGATGTCGTGTGTGGGACAGGGGGAACTGATGTTGTGTGTGGGACAGGGGGACACTGATGTCGTGTGTGGGACAGCGGGACATTGATGTCGTGTGTGGGACAGGAGGACACTGATGTCGTGTGTGGGACAGGGGGACACTGATGTCGTGTGTGGGACAGGGGGACACTGATGTCGTGTGTGGGACAGGGGGACACTGATGTCTTGTGCGGGACAGGGGGACATTGATGTCGTGTGTGGGACAGGGGGACACTGATGTCGTGTGTGGGACTGGGGGAGGGCAGGCATGTCGTGTGTGGGACAGGGGGCACTGATGTCATGTGTTAGGACAGGGGGACACTGATGTCATGTGTGGGACAGGGGAACACTGATATCGTGTGTGGGACAGGGGGACACTGATGTCGTGTGTGGGACAGGGGACACTGATGTCGTGTGTGGGACAGGGGGACACTGATGTCGTGTGTGGGACAGGGGGAGGGCAGTCATGTCGTGTGTGGGACAGGGGGACACTGATGTCATGTGTGGGACAGGGGACACTGATGTCGTGTGTGGGACAGGGGGACACTGATGTCGTGTGTGGGACAGGGGGACACTGATGTCGTGTGTGGGACAGGGGGACACTGATGTCGTGTGTGGGACAGGGGGCACTGATGTTGTGTGTGGGACAGGGGGACACTGATGTCGTGTGTGCGACAGCGGGAAACTGATGTCGTGTGTGGGACAGGGGGAGGGCAGTCATGTCGTGTGTGGGACAGGGTCACTGATGTCGTGTGTGGGACAGGGGGACACTGATGTCGTGTGTGGGACAGCGGGACACTGATGTCGTGTGTGGGACAGGGGGAGGGCAGTCATGTCGTGTGTGGGACAGGGGGACACTGATGTCATGTGTGGGACAGGGGGACACTGATGTCGTGTGTGGGACAGGGGGACACTGATGTCGTGTGTGGGACAGGGGGACACTGATATCGTGTGTGGGACAGGGGGACACTGATGTCGTGTGTGGGACAGGGGACACTGTTGTCGTGTGTGGGACAGGGGGACACTGATGTCGTGTGTGGGACAGGGGGCACTGATGTTGTGTGTGGGACAGGGGGACACTGATGTCGTGTGTGGGACAGCGGGAAACTGATGTCGTGTGTGGGACAGGGGGAGGGCAGTCATGTCGTGTGTGGGACAGGGGGACACTGATGTCATGTGTGGGACAGGGGACACTGATGTCGTGTGTGGGACAGGGGGACACTGATGTCGTGTGTGGGACAGGGGGACACTGATGTCGTGTGTGGGACAGGGGGACACTGATGTCGTGTGTGGGACAGGGGGAGGTCAGTTATGTCGTGTGTGGGACAGCGGGCACTGATGTCTTGTGTGGGACAGGGGGAGGGCAGTCATGTCGTGTGTGGGACAGGGTCACTGATGTCGTGTGTGGGACAGGGGCACACTGATGTCGTGTGTGGGACAGCGGGACACTGATGTCGTGTGTGGGACAGGGGGAGGGCAGTCATGTCGTGTGTGGGACAGGGGGACACTGATATCATGTGTGGGACAGGGGGACACTGATGTCGTGTATGGGACAGGGGGACACTGATGTCGTGTGTGGGACAGGGGGACACTGATGTCTTGTGTGGGACAGGGGGACATTGATGTCGTGTGTGGGACAGAGGGACACTGATGTCGTGTGTGGGACGGGGGACACTGATGTCGTGTGTGGGACTGGGGGAGGGCAGTCATGTCGTGTGTGGGACAGGGGCACACTGATGGCTTGTGTCGGACAGGGGGCACTGATGTCGTGTGTGGGACAGGGGGCACTTATGCTGTGTGTGGGACAGGGGGGCACTGATGTCGTGTGTGGGACAGGGGTAGGGCAGTCATGTCGTGTGTGGGACAGGGGAACACTGATGTCGTTTGTGGGACAGGGGGACACTGATGTCGTTTTGGGACAGGGGGACACTGATGATGTGTGTGGGACAGGGGCATTGATGTCGTGTGTGGGTCAGGGGAGGGCAGTCATGTCGTGTGTGGGACAGGGGGACACTGATGTCGTATGTTTGACAGGGGGACACTGATGTTGTGTGTGGGACAGGGGGACACTGATGTCGTGTGTGGGACAGGGGAAAACTGATGTCGTGTGTGGGACAGGGGGACACTGATGTCGTGTGTGGGACAGGGGGAGGGCGGTCATGTCGTGTGTGGGACAGGAGGACATTGATGTCGTGTGTCGGACAGGGGGCACTGACGTCGTGTGTGGGACAGGGGGACACTGATGTCGTGTGTGGGACAGGGGGAGGGCAGTCATGTCGTGTGTGGGACAGGGGGCACTGATGTCGTGTGTGGGACAAGGGGACACTGATGTCGTGTGTGGGACAGGGGGCACTGATGTTGTGTATGGGACAGGGGGACACTGATGTCGTGTGTGGGACATCGGGACACTGATGTCGTGTGTGGGACAGGGAGAGGTCAGTCATGTCGTGTGTGGGACAGGGGGACACTGATGTCATGTGTGGGACAGGGGGACACTGATGTCGTGTGTGGGACAGGGGACACTGATATCGTGTGTGGGACAGGGGGACACAGATGTCGTGTGTGGGACAGGGGGACACTGATGTCGTGTGTGGGACAGGGGGACACTGATGTCGTGTGTGGGACAGGGGGCACTGATGTTGTGTGTGGGACAGGGGGACACTGATGTCGTGTGTGGGACAGCGGGAAACTGATGTCGTGTGTGGGACAGGGGGAGGGCAGTCATGTCGTGTGTGGGACAGGGGGACACTGATATCGTGTGTGGGACAAGGGGACACTGATGTCGTGAGTGGGTCAGGGGGCACTGATGTTGTGTGTGGGACAGGGGGACACTGATGTCGTGTGTGGGACAGCGGGACACTGATGCCGTGTGTGGGACAGGGAGAGGTCAGTCATGTCGTGTGTGGGACAGGGGGACACTGATGTCATGTGTGGGAAAGGGGGAGGGCAGTCATGTCGTGTGTGGGACAGGGGGACACTGATATCGTGTGTGGGACAGGGGGACACTGATGTCGTGTGTGGGACAGGGGACACTGATGTCATGTGTGGGACAGGGGGACACTGATGTCGTGTGTGGGACAGCGGGAAACTGATGTCGTTTGTGGGACAGGGGGAGGGCAGTCATGTCGTGTGTGGGACAGGGGGACACTGATGTCATGTGTGGGACAGGGGACACTGATGTCGTGTGTGATACAGGGGGACACTGATGTCGTGTGTGGGACAGGGGGACACTGTTGTCGTGTGTGGGACAGGGGGACACTGATGTCGTGTGTGGGACAGGGGGACACAGATGGCGTGTGTCGGACAATGGGCACTGATGTCGTGTGTGGGACAGGGGGCACTGATGTTGTGTGTGGGACAGGGGGACACTGATGTCGTGTGTGGGACAGGGGGACACTGATGTCGTGTGTGGGACAGGGGGACACTGATTTCGTGTGTGGGAATGGGGGACACAGATGGCGTGTGTCGGACAATGGACACTGATGTCGTGTGTGGGACAGGGGGCACTGATGTTGTGTGTGGGACAGGGGGACACTGATGTCGTGTGTGGGACAGGGGGACACTGATGTCGTGTGTGGGACATGGGGAGGGCAGTCATGTCGTGTGTGGGACAGGGGGACACTAATGTCGTGTGTCGAACAGGGGGCACTGATTTCGTGTGTGGGACAGGTGGAGAGCAGTCATGTCGTGTGTGGGACAGGAGGACACTGATGTCGTGTGTGGGACAGGGGGCACTGATGTCGTCTGTGGGACAGGGGGACACTGATGTCGTGTGTGGAACAGGGGGCACTGACGTCGTGTGTGGGACAGGAGGACACTGATGTCGTGTGTGGGACAGGGGGAGGGCAGTCATGTCGTGTGTGGGACAGGGGGACACTGATGTCGTGTATGGGACAGGGGGAGGGCAGTCATGTCGTGTGTGGGACAGGGGGACACTGATGTCGTGTGTGGGACAGGGGGACACTGATGTTGTGTGTGGGACAGGGGGCACTGAAGTCGTGTTTGGGACAGGGGGACACTGATGTCGTGTGTGGGACAGGGGGAAGGCAGTCATGTCGTCTGTCGGACAGGGGGACACTGATGTCGTGTGTGGGACAGGGAGACACTGATGTCGTGTGTGGGACAGGGAGACACTGATGTCGTGTGTGGGACAGGGGGACACTGATGTCGTGTGTGGGACAGGGGGACACTGATGTCGTGTGTGGGACAGGGGGACACTGATGTTGTGTGTGGGACAAGGGGCACTGATGTCGTGTGTGGGACAGGGGGAGCGCAGTCATGTCGTGTGTGGGACAGGGGGACACTGATGTCGTGTGTGGGACAGGGTGAGGGCAGTCATGTCGTGTGTGGGACAGGGGGACACTGATGTCGTGTGTGGGACAGGGGGACACTGATGTTGTGTGTGGGACAGGGGGCACTGACGTCGTGTGTGGGACAGGGGTCACTGATGTCGTGTGTGGGACAGGTGGACACTGATGTCGTGTTTGGGACAGGGGGACACTGATGTCGTGTGTGGGACAGGGGGAAGGCATTCCTGTCGTGTGTCGGACAGGGGGACACTGACGTCGTGTGTGGGACAGGGGGACAATGATGTCGTGTGTGGGACAGGGGGATGGCAGTCATTGCCGTGTGTGGGACAGGGGGCACTTATGTCATGTGTGGGACAGGGGGCACTGATGTTGTGTGTGGGACAGGGGGACAGTGATGTCGTGTGTGGGACAGGGGGACACTGATGTCGTGTGTGGGACAGGGGGAGGGCAGTTATGTCGTGTGTGGGACAGGGGGGCACTGATGTCGTGTGTGGGACAGGGGGAGGGCAGTCATGTCGTGTGTGGGACAGGGGGCACTGATGTTGTGTGTGGGACAGGGGGACACTGATGTCGTGTGTGGGACAGGGGGCACTGATGTTGTGTGTGGGACAGGGGGACACTGATGTCGTGTGTGGGACAGCGGGACATTGATGTCGTGTGTGGAACAGGGGGACACTGATGTCGTGTGTGGGACAGGGGGACACTGATGTCGTGTGTGGGACAGGGGGACACTGATGTCGTTTGTGGGACAGGGGGACACTGATGTCTTGTGTGGGACTGGGGGAGGGCAGGCATGTCGTGTGTGGGACAGGGGGCACTGATGTCGTGTGTGGGACAGGGGGCACTGATGCTGTGTGTGGGACAGGGGGACACTGATGTCGTGTGTGGGACAGGGGGACACTGATGTCTTGTGTGGGACAGGGGGACATTGATGTCGTGTGTGGGACAGAGGGACACTGATGTCGTATGTGGGACACGGGGAGGGCAGTCATGTCGTGTGTGGGACAGGGGGACACTGATGTCATGTGTGGGACAGGGGGAGGGCAGTCATGTCGTGTGTGGGACAGGGGGCACTGATGTTGTGTGTGGGACAGGGGGACACTGATTTCGTGTGTGGGACAGGGGGCACTGATGTTGTGTGTGGGACAGGGGGACACTGATGTCGTGTGTGGGACAGCGGGACATTGATGTCGTGTGTGGAACAGGGGGACACTGATGTCGTGTGTGGGACAGGGGGACACTGATGTCGTGTGTGGGACAGGGGGACACTGATGTCGTGTGTGGGACAGGGGGACACTGATGTCTTGTGCGGGACAGGGGGACATTGATGTCGTGTGTGGGACAGGGGGACACTGATGTCGTGTGTGGGACTGGGGGAGGGCAGGCATGTCGTGTGTGGGACAGGGGGCACTGATGTCGTGTGTGGGACAGGGGGCACTGATGCTGTGTGTGGGACAGGGGGACACTGATGTCGTGTGTGCGACAGGGGGACACTGATGTCTTGTGTGGGACAGGGGGACATTAATGTCGTGTGTGGGACAGGGGGAGGGCAGTCATGTCGTGTGTGGGACAGGGGGACATTGATGTCGTGTGTCGGACAGGGGGCACTGACGTCGTGTGTGGGACAGGGGGAGGGCAGTCATGTCGTGTGTGGGACAGGGGGCACTGATGTCATGTGTGGGACAGGGGGACACTGATGTCGTGTGTGGGACAGGGGAACACTGATGTCGTGTGTGGGACAGAGGGACACTGATGTCTTGTGTGGGACAGGGGGACATTGATGTCGTGTGTGGGACAGAGGGACACTGATGTCGTGTGTGGGACAGGGGCATTGATGTCGTGTGTGGGTCAGGGGAGGGCAGTCATGTCGTGTGTGGGACAGAGGGACACTGATGTCGTGTGTTTGACAGGGGGACACTGATGTTGTGTGTGGGACAGGGGGACACTGATGTTGTGTGTGGGACAGGTGGACACTGATGTCGTGTTTGGGACAGGGGGACACTGATGTCGTGTGTGGGACAGGGGGAAGGCATTCCTGTCGTGTGTCGGACAGGGGGACACTGACGTCGTGTGTGGGACATGGGGACAATGATGTCGTGTGTGGGACAGGGGGATGGCAGTCATTGTCGTGTGTGGGACAGGGGGCACTTATGTCATGTGTGGGACAGGGGGCACTGATGTTGTGTGTGGGACAGGGGGACACTGATGTCGTGTGTGGGACAGGGGGACACTGATGTCGTGTGTGGGACAGGGGGAGGGCAGTTATGTCGTGTGTGGGACAGGGGGGCACTGATGTCGTGTGTGGGACAGGGGGAGGGCAGTCATGTCGTGTGTGGGACAGGGGGCACTGATGTTGTGTGTGGGACAGGGGGACACTGATGTCGTGTGTGGGACAGGGGGCACTGATGTTGTGTGTGGGACAGGGGGACACTGATGTCGTGTGTGGGACAGCGGGACATTGATGTCGTGTGTGGAACAGGGGGACACTGATGTCGTGTGTGGGACAGGGGGACACTGATGTCGTGTGTGGGACAGGGGGACACTGATGTCGTTTGTGGGACAGGGGGACACTGATGTCTTGTGTGGGACTTGGGGAGGGCAGGCATGTCGTGTGTGGGACAGGGGGCACTGATGTCGTGTGTGGGACAGGGGGCACTGATGCTGTGTGTGGGACAGGGGGACACTGATGTCGTGTGTGGGACAGGGGGACACTGATGTCTTGTGTGGGACAGGGGGACATTGATGTCGTGTGTGGGACAGAGGGACACTGATGTCGTGTGTGGGACACGGGGAGGGCAGTCATGTCGTGTGTGGGACAGGGGGACACTGATGTCGTGTATGGGACAGGGGGAGGGCAGTCATGTCGTGTGTGGGACAGGGGGACACTGATGTCGTGTGTGGGACAGGGGGACACTGATGTTGTGTGTGGGACAGGGGGCACTGAAGTCGTGTTTGGGACAGGGGGACACTGATGTCGTGTGTGGGACAGGGGGAAGGCAGTCATGTCGTCTGTCGGACAGGGGGACACTGATGTCGTGTGTGGGACAGGGAGACACTGATGTCGTGTGTGGGACAGGGAGACACTGATGTCGTGTGTGGGGCAGGGGGACACTGATGTCGTGTGTGGGACAGGGGGACACTGATGTCGTGTGTGGGACAGGGGGACACTGATGTTGTGTGTGGGACAAGGGGCACTGATGTCGTGTGTGGGACAGGGGGAGCGCAGTCATGTCGTGTGTGGGACAGGGGGACACTGATGTCGTGTGTGGGACAGGGTGAGGGCAGTCATGTCGTGTGTGGGACAGGGGGACACTGATGTCGTGTGTGGGACAGGGGGACACTGATGTTGTGTGTGGGACAGGGGGCACTGACGTCGTGTGTGGGACAGGGGTCACTGATGTCGTGTGTGGGACAGGTGGACACTGATGTCGTGTTTGGGACAGGGGGACACTGATGTCGTGTGTGGGACAGGGGGAAGGCATTCCTGTCGTGTGTCGGACAGGGGGACACTGACGTCGTGTGTGGGACAGGGGGACAATGATGTCGTGTGTGGGACAGGGGGATGGCAGTCATTGCCGTGTGTGGGACAGGGGGCACTTATGTCATGTGTGGGACAGGGGGCACTGATGTTGTGTGTGGGACAGGGGGACACTGATGTCGTGTGTGGGACAGGGGGAGGGCAGTTATGTCGTGTGTGGGACAGGGGGGCACTGATGTCGTGTGTGGGACAGGGGGAGGGCAGTCATGTCGTGTGTGGGACAGGGGGCACTGATGTTGTGTGTGGGACAGGGGGACACTGATGTCGTGTGTGGGACAGGGGGCACTGATGTTGTGTGTGGGACAGGGGGACACTGATGTCGTGTGTGGGACAGCGGGACATTGATGTCGTGTGTGGAACAGGGGGACACTGATGTCGTGTGTGGGACAGGGGGACACTGATGTCGTGTGTGGGACAGGGGGACACTGATGTCGTTTGTGGGACAGGGGGACACTAATGTCTTGTGTGGGACTGGGGGAGGGCAGGCATGTCGTGTGTGGGACAGGGGGCACTGATGTCGTGTGTGGGACAGGGGGCACTGATGCTGTGTGTGGGACAGGGGGACACTGATGTCGTGTGTGGGACAGGGGGACACTGATGTCTTGTGTGGGACAGGGGGACATTGATGTCGTGTGTGGGACAGAGGGACACTGATGTCGTATGTGGGACACGGGGAGGGCAGTCATGTCGTGTGTGGGACAGGGGGACACTGATGTCATGTGTGGGACAGGGGGAGGGCAGTCATGTCGTGTGTGGGACAGGGGGCACTGATGTTGTGTGTGGGACAGGGGGACACTGATTTCGTGTGTGGGACAGGGGGCACTGATGGTGTGTGTGGGACAGGGGGACACTGATGTCGTGTGTGGGACAGCGGGACATTGATGTCGTGTGTGGAACAGGGGGACACTGATGTCGTGTGTGGGACAGGGGGACACTGATGTCGTGTGTGGGACAGGGGGACACTGATGTCGTGTGTGGGACAGGGGGACACTGATGTCTTGTGCGGGACAGGGGGACATTGATGTCGTGTGTGGGACAGGGGGACACTGATGTCGTGTGTGGGACTGGGGGAGGGCAGGCATGTCGTGTGTGGGACAGGGGGCACTGATGTCGTGTGTGGGACAGGGGGCACTGATGCTGTGTGTGGGACAGGGGGACACTGATGTCGTGTGTGCGACAGGGGGACACTGATGTCTTGTGTGGGACAGGGGGACATTAATGTCGTGTGTGGGACAGGGGGAGGGCAGTCATGTCGTGTGTGGGACAGGGGGACATTGATGTCGTGTGTCGGACAGGGGGCACTGACGTCGTGTGTGGGACAGGGGGAGGGCAGTCATGTCGTGTGTGGGACAGGGGGCACTGATGTCATGTGTGGGACAGGGGGACACTGATGTCGTGTGTGGGACAGGGGAACACTGATGTCGTGTGTGGGACAGAGGGACACTGATGTCTTGTGTGGGACAGGGGGACATTGATGTCGTGTGTGGGACAGAGGGACACTGATGTCGTGTGTGGGACAGGGGCATTGATGTCGTGTGTGGGTCAGGGGAGGGCAGTCATGTCGTGTGTGGGACAGAGGGACACTGATGTCGTGTGTTTGACAGGGGGACACTGATGTTGTGTGTGGGACAGGGGGACACTGATGTTGTGTGTGGGACAGGTGGACACTGATGTCGTGTTTGGGACAGGGGGACACTGATGTCGTGTGTGGGACAGGGGGAAGGCATTCCTGTCGTGTGTCGGACAGGGGGACACTGACGTCGTGTGTGGGACATGGGGACAATGATGTCGTGTGTGGGACAGGGGGATGGCAGTCATTGTCGTGTGTGGGACAGGGGGCACTGATGTCGTGTGTGGGACAGGGGGCACTGATGCTGTGTGTGGGACAGGGGGACACTGATGTCGTGTGTGGGACAGGGGGACACTGATGTCTTGTGTGGGACAGGGGGACATTGATGTCGTGTGTGGGACAGAGGGACACTGATGTCGTGTGTGGGACACGGGGAGGGCAGTCATGTCGTGTGTGGGACAGGGGGACACTGATGTCATGTGTGGGACAGGGGGAGGGCAGTCATGTCGTGTGTGGGACAGGGGGCACTGATGTTGTGTGTGGGACAGGGGGACACTGATTTCGTGTGTGGGACAGGGGGCACTGATGTTGTGTGTGGGACAGGGGGACACTGATGTCGTGTGTGGGACAGCGGGACATTGATGTCGTGTGTGGAACAGGGGGACACTGATGTCGTGTGTGGGACAGGGGGACACTGATGTCGTGTGTGGGACAGGGGGACACTGATGTCGTGTGTGGGACAGGGGGACACTGATGTCTTGTGCGGGACAGGGGGACATTGATGTCGTGTGTGGGACAGGGGGACACTGATGTCGTGTGTGGGACAGGGGGCACTGATGTTGTGTGTGGGACAGGGGGACACTGATGTCGTGTGTGGGACAGCGGGACATTGATGTCGTGTGTGGAACAGGGGGACACTGATGTCGTGTGTGGGACAGGGGGACACTGATGTCGTGTGTGGGACAGGGGGACACTGATGTCGTTTGTGGGACAGGGGGATACAGATGTCTTGTGTGGGACTTGGGGAGGGCAGGCATGTCGTGTGTGGGACAGGGGGCACTGATGTCGTGTGTGGGACAGGGGGCACTGATGCTGTGTGTGGGACAGGGGGACACTGATGTCGTGTGTGGGACAGGGGGACACTGATGTCTTGTGTGGGACAGGGGGACATTGATGTCGTGTGTGGGACAGAGGGACACTGATGTCGTGTGTGGGACAGGGGCAGGGCAGTCATGTCGTGTGTGGGACAGGGGGCACTGATGTTGTGTGTGGGACAGGGGGACACTGATTTCGTGTGTGGGACAGGGGGCACTGATGTTGTGTGTGGGACAGGGGGACACTGATGTCGTGTGTGGGACAGCGGGACATTGATGTCGTGTGTGGAACAGGGGGACACTGATGTCGTGTGTGGGACAGGGGGACACTGATGTCGTGTGTGGGACAGGGGGACACTGATGTCGTGTGTGGGACAGGGGGACACTGATGTCTTGTGCGGGACAGGGGGACATTGATGTCGTGTGTGGGACAGGGGGACACTGATGTCGTGTGTGGGACAGGGGGCACTGATGTTGTGTGTGGGACAGGGGGACACTGATGTCGTGTGTGGGACAGCGGGACATTGATGTCGTGTGTGGAACAGGGGGACACTGATGTCGTGTGTGGGACAGGGGGACACTGATGTCGTGTGTGGGACACGGGGAGGGCAGTCATGTCGTGTGTGGGACAGGGGGACACTGATGTCATGTGTGGGACAGGGGGAGGGCAGTCATGTCGTGTGTGGGACAGGGGGCACTGATGTTGTGTGTGGGACAGGGGGACACTGATTTCGTGTGTGGGACAGGGGGCACTGATGTTGTGTGTGGGACAGGGGGACACTGATGTCGTGTGTGGGACAGCGGGACATTGATGTCGTGTGTGGAACAGGGGGACACTGATGTCGTGTGTGGGACAGGGGGACACTGATGTCGTGTGTGGGACAGGGGGACACTGATGTCGTGTGTGGGACAGGGGGACACTGATGTCTTGTGCGGGACAGGGGGACATTGATGTCGTGTGTGGGACAGGGGGACACTGATGTCGTGTGTGGGACAGGGGGCACTGATGTTGTGTGTGGGACAGGGGGACACTGATGTCGTGTGTGGGACAGCGGGACATTGATGTCGTGTGTGGAACAGGGGGACACTGATGTCGTGTGTGGGACAGGGGGACACTGATGTCGTGTGTGGGACAGGGGGACACTGATGTCGTTTGTGGGACAGGGGGATACAGATGTCTTGTGTGGGACTTGGGGAGGGCAGGCATGTCGTGTGTGGGACAGGGGGCACTGATGTCGTGTGTGGGACAGGGGGCACTGATGCTGTGTGTGGGACAGGGGGACACTGATGTCGTGTGTGGGACAGGGGGACACTGATGTCTTGTGTGGGACAGGGGGACATTGATGTCTTGTGTGGAACAGAGGGACACTGATGTCGTGTGTGGGACAGGGGGAGGGCAGTCATGTCGTGTGTGGGACAGGGGGCACTGATGTTGTGTGTGGGACAGGGGGACACTGATTTCGTGTGTGGGACAGGGGGCACTGATGTTGTGTGTGGGACAGGGGGACACTGATGTCGTGTGTGGGACAGCGGGACATTGATGTCGTGTGTGGAACAGGGGGACACTGATGTCGTGTGTGGGACAGGGGGACACTGATGTCGTGTGTGGGACAGGGGGACACTGATGTCGTGTGTGGGACAGGGGGACACTGATGTCTTGTGCGGGACAGGGGGACATTGATGTCGTGTGTGGGACAGGGGGACACTGATGTCGTGTGTGGGACTGGGGGAGGGCAGGCATGTCGTGTGTGGGACAGGGGGCACTGATGTCGTGTGTGGGACAGGGGGCACTGATGCTGTGTGTGGGACAGGGGGACACTGATGTCGTGTGTGCGACAGGGGGACACTGATGTCTTGTGTGGGACAGGGGGACATTAATGTCGTGTGTGGGACAGGGGGACATTGATGTCGTGTGTCGGACAGGGGGCACTGACGTCGTGTGTGGGACAGGGGGAGGGCAGTCATGTCGTGTGTGGGACAAGGGGGCACTGATGTCATGTGTGGGACAGGGGGACACTGATGTCGTGTGTGGGACAGGGGAACACTGATGTCGTGTGTGGGACAGAGGGACACTGATGTCTTGTGTGGGACAGGGGGACATTGATGTCGTGTGTGGGACAGAGGGACACTGATGTCGTGTGTGGGACAGGGGTATTGATGTCGTGTGTGGGTCAGGGGAGGGCAGTCATGTCGTGTGTGGGACAGAGGGACACTGATGTCGTGTGTTTGACAGGGGGACACTGATGTTGTGTGTGGGACAGGGGGACACTGATGTCGTGTGCGGGACAGGGGGAAACTGATGTCGTGTGTGGGACAGGGGGACACTGATGTCGTGTGTGGGACAGGGGGAGGGCAGTCATGTCGTGTGTGGGACAGGGGGCACTGATGTCGTGTGTGGGACAAGGGGACACTGATGTCGTGTGTGGGACAGGGGGCACTGATGTTGTGTGTGGGACAGGGGGACACTGTGTGTGGGACAGCGGGACACTGATGTCGTGTGTGGGACAGGGAGAGGTCAGTCATGTCGTGTGTGGGACAGGGGGACACTGATGTCATGTGTGGGACAGGGGGACACTGATGTCGTGTGTGGGACAGGGGGACACTGATATCGTGTGTGGGACAGGGGGACACTGATGTCGTGTGTGGGACAGGGGGAAACTGATGTCGTGTGTGGGACAGGGGGACACAGATGTCGTGTGTGGGACAGGGGGCACTGATGTTGTGTGTGGGACAGGGAGACACTGATGTCGTGTGTGGGACAGCGGGAAACTGATGTCGTGTGTGGTACAGGGGGAGGGCAGTCATGTCGTGTGTGGGACAGGGGGACACTGATGTTATGTGTGGGACAGGGAACACTGATGTCGTGTGTGGGACAGGGGGACACTGATGTCGTGTGTGGGACAGGGGCACACTGATGTCGTGTGTGGGACAGGGGGACACTGATGTCGTGTGTGGGACAGGGGGACACAGATGGCGTGTGTCGGGCAATGGGCACTGATGTCGTGTGTGGGACAGGGGGCACTGATGTCGTGTGTGGGACAGGGGGACACTGATGTCGTGTGTGGGACAGGGGGACACTGATGTCGTGTGTGGGACATGGGGAGGGCAGTCATGTCGTGTGTGGGACAGGGGGACACTAATGTCGTGTGTCGAACAGGGGGCACTGATTTCGTGTGTGGGACAGGTGGAGAGCAGTCATGTCGTGTGTGGGACAGGAGGACACTGATGTCGTGTGTGGGACAGGGGGCACTGATGTCGTCTGTGGGACAGGGGGACACTGATGTCGTGTGTGGAACAGGGGGCACTGACGTCGTGTGTGGGACAGGAGGACACTGATGTCGTGTGTGGGACAGGGGGAGGGCAGTCATTTCGTGTGTGGGACAGGGGGACACTGATGTCGTGTATGGGACAGGGGGAGGGCAGTCATGTCGTGTGTGGGACAGGGGGACACTGATGTCGTGTGTGGGACAGGGGGACACTGATGTTGTGTGTGGGACAGGGGGCACTGAAGTCGTGTTTGGGACAGGGGGACACTGATGTCGTGTGTGGGACAGGGGGGAAGGCAGTCATGTCGTCTGTCGGACATGGGGACACTGATGTCGTGTGTGGGACAGGGAGACACTGATGTCGTGTGTGGGACAGGGAGACACTGATGTCGTGTGTGGGACAGGGGGACACTGATGTCGTGTGTGGGACAGGGGGACACTGATGTCGTGTGTGGGACAGGGGGACACTGATGTCGTGTGTGGGACAGGGGGACACTGATGTCGTGTGTGGGACAGGGGGACACTGATGTCTTGTGCGGGACAGGGGGACATTGATGTCGTGTGTGGGACAGGGGGACACTGATGTCGTGTGTGGGACTGGGGGAGGGCAGGCATGTCGTGTGTGGGACAGGGGGCACTGATGTCGTGTGTGGGACAGGGGGCACTGATGCTGTGTGTGGGACAGGGGGACACTGATGTCGTGTGTGCGACAGGGGGACACTGATGTCTTGTGTGGGACAGGGGGACATTAATGTCGTGTGTGGGACAGGGGGACATTGATGTCGTGTGTCGGACAGGGGGCACTGACTTCGTGTGTGGGACAGGGGGAGGGCAGTCATGTCGTGTGTGGGACAAGGGGGCACTGATGTCATGTGTGGGACAGGGGGACACTGATGTCGTGTGTGGGACAGGGGGACACTGATGTCGTGTGTGGGACAAGGGAACACTGATGTCGTGTGTGGGACAGGGGGACACTGATGTCGTGTGTGGGACAGGGGGACACTGATGTCGTGTGTGGGACAGGGGGACACTGATGTCTTGTGCGGGACAGGGGGACATTGATGTCGTGTGTGGGACAGGGGGACACTGATGTCGTGTGTGGGACTGGGGGAGGGCAGGCATGTCGTGTGTGGGACAGGGGGCACTGATGTCGTGTGTGGGACAGGGGGCACTGATGCTGTGTGTGGGACAGGGGGACACTGATGTCGTGTGTGCGACAGGGGGACACTGATGTCTTGTGTGGGACAGGGGGACATTAATGTCGTGTGTGGGACAGGGGGACATTGATGTCGTGTGTCGGACAGGGGGCACTGACGTCGTGTGTGGGACAGGGGGAGGGCAGTCATGTCGTGTGTGGGACAAGGGGGCACTGATGTCATGTGTGGGACAGGGGGACACTGATGTCGTGTGTGGGACAGGGGAACACTGATGTCGTGTGTGGGACAGAGGGACACTGATGTCTTGTGTGGGACAGGGGGACATTGATGTCGTGTGTGGGACAGAGGGACACTGATGTCGTGTGTGGGACAGGGGCATTGATGTCGTGTGTGGGTCAGGGGAGGGCAGTCATGTCGTGTGTGGGACAGAGGGACACTGATGTCGTGTGTTTGACAGGGGGACACTGATGTTGTGTGTGGGACAGGGGGACACTGATGTCGTGTGCGGGACAGGGGGAAACTGATGTCATGTGTGGGACAGGGGGACACTGATGTCGTGTGTGGGACAGGGGGAGGGCAGTCATGTCGTGTGTGGGACAGGGGGCACTGATGTCGTGTGTGGGACAAGGGGACACTGATGTCGTGTGTGGGACAGGGGGCACTGATGTTGTGTGTGGGACAGGGGGACACTGTGTGTGGGACAGCGGGACACTGATGTCGTGTGTGGGACAGGGAGAGGTCAGTCATGTCGTGTGTGGGACAGGGGGACACTGATGTCATGTGTGGGACAGGGGGACACTGATGTCGTGTGTGGGACAGGGGGGACACTGATATCGTGTGTGGGACAGGTGGACACTGATGTCGTGTGTGGGACAGGGGGAAACTGATGTCGTGTGTGGGACAGGGGGACACAGATGTCGTGTGTGGGACAGGGGGCACTGATGTTGTGTGTGGGACAGGGGAACACTGATGTCGTGTGTGGGACAGGGGGACACTGATGTTGTGTGTGGGACAGGGGGCACTGACGTCGTGTGTGGGACAGGGGTCACTGATGTCGTGTGTGGGACAGGTGGACACTGATGTCGTGTTTGGGACAGGGGGACACTGATGTCGTGTGTGGGACAGGGGGAAGGCATTCCTGTCGTGTGTCGGACAGGGGGACACTGACGTCGTGTGTGGGACAGGGGGACAATGATGTCGTGTGTGGGACAGGGGGATGGCAGTCATTGCCGTGTATGGGACAGGGGGCACTTATGTCATGTGTGGGACAGGGGGCACTGATGTTGTGTGTGGGACAGGGGGACACTGATGTCGTGTGTGGGACAGGGGGACACTGATGTCGTGTGTGGGACAGGGGGAGGGCAGTTATGTCGTGTGTGGGACAGGGGGCACTGATGTTGTGTGTGGGACAGGGGGACACTGATGTCGTGTGTGGGACAGGGGGACACTGATGTCGTGTGTGGGACATGGGGAGGGCAGTCATGTCGTGTGTGGGACAGGGGGACACTAATGTCGTGTGTCGATCAGGGGGCACTGATTTCGTGTGTGGGACAGGTGGAGAGCAGTCATGTCGTGTGTGGGACAGGAGGACACTGATGTCGTGTGTGGGACAGGGGGCACTGATGTCGTCTGTGGGACAGGGGGACACTGATGTCGTGTGTGGAACAGGGGGCACTGACGTCGTGTGTGGGACAGGAGGACACTGATGTCGTGTGTGGGACAGGGGGAGGGCAGTCATGTCGTGTGTGGGACAGGGGGACAGTGATGTCGTGTGTGGGACAGGGGGAGGTCAGTCATGTCGTGTGTGGGACAGGGGGACACTGATGTCGTGTGTGGGACAGGGGGACACTGATGTCGTGTGTGGGACAGGGGGACACTGATGTCGTGTGTGGGACAGGGGGCACTGAAGTCGTGTTTGGGACAGGGGGACACTGATGTCGTGTGTGGGACAGGGGGAGGGCAGTCATGTCGTGTGTGGGACAGGGGGACACTGATGTCGTGTATGGGACAGGGGGAGGGCAGTCATGTCGTGTGTGGCACAGGGGGACACTGATGTCGTGTGTGGGACAGGGGGACACTGATGTTGTGTGTGGGACAGGGGGCACTGAAGTCGTGTTTGGGACAGGGGGACACTGATGTCGTGTGTGGGACAGGGGGAAGGCAGTCATGTCGTCTGTCGGACAGGGGGACACTGATGTCGTGTGTGGGACAGGGAGACACTGATGTCGTGTGTGGGACAGGGAGACACTGATGTCGTGTGTGGGACAGGGGGACACTGATGTCGTGTGTGGGACAGGGGGACACTGATGTCGTGTGTGGGACAGGGGGACACTGATGTTGTGTGTGGGACAAGGGGCACTGATGTCGTGTGTGGGACAGGGGGAGCGCAGTCATGTCGTGTGTGGGACAGGGGGACACTGATGTCGTGTGTGGGACAGGGGGAGCGCAGTCATGTCGTGTGTGGGACAGGGGGACACTGATGTCGTGTGTGGGACAGGGTGACACTGATGTTGTGTGTGGGACAGGGGGCACTGACGTCGTGTGTGGGACAGGGGTCACTGATCTCGTGTGTGGGACAGGTGGACACTGATGTCGTGTTTGGGACAGGGGGACACTGATGTCGTGTGTGGGACAGGGGGAAGGCATTCCTGTCGTGTGTCGGACAGGGGGACACTGACGTCGTGTGTGGGACAGGGGGACAATGATGTCGTGTGTGGGACAGGGGGATGGCAGTCATTGCCGTGTGTGGGACAGGGGGCACTTATGTCATGTGTGGGACAGGGGGCACTGATGTTGTGTGTGGGACAGGGGGACACTGATGTCGTGTGTGGGACAGGGGGACACTGATGTCGTGTGTGGGACAGGGGGAGGGCAGTTATGTCGTGTGTGGGACAGGGGGGCACTGATGTCGTGTGTGGGACAGGGGGAGGGCAGTCATGTCGTGTGTGGGACAGGGGGCACTGATGTTGTGTGTGGGACAGGGGGACACTGATGTCGTGTGTGGGACAGGGGGCACTGATGTTGTGTGTGGGACAGGGGGACACTGATGTCGTGTGTGGGACAGCGGGACATTGATGTCGTGTGTGGAACAGGGGGACACTGATGTCGTGTGTGGGACAGGGGGACACTGATGTCGTGTGTGGGACAGGGGGACACTGATGTCGTTTGTGGGACAGGGGGACACTGATGTTGTGTGTGGGACAGGGGGCACTGACGTCGTGTGTGGGACAGGGGTCACTGATGTCGTGTGTGGGACAGTTGGACACTGATGTCGTGTTTGGGACAGGGGGACACTGATGTCGTGTGTGGGACAGGGGGAAGGCATTCCTGTCGTGTGTCGGACAGGGGGACACTGACGTCGTGTGTGGGACAGGGAGACAATGATGTCGTGTGTGGGACAGGGGGATGGCAGTCATTGCCGTGTGTGGGACAGGGGGCACTTATGTCATGTGTGGGACAGGGGGCACTGATGTTGTGTGTGGGACAGGGGGACACTGATGTCGTGTGTGGGACAGGGGGACACTGATGTCGTGTGTGGGACAGGGGGAGGGCAGTTATGTCGTGTGTGGGACAGGGGGGCACTGATGTCGTGTGTGGGACAGGGGGAGGGCAGTCATGTCGTGTGTGGGACAGGGGGCACTGATGTTGTGTGTGGGACAGGGGGACACTGATGTCGTGTGTGGGACAGGGGGCACTGATGTTGTGTGTGGGACAGGGGGACACTGATGTCGTGTGTGGGACAGCGGGACATTGATGTCGTGTGTGGAACAGGGGGACACTGATGTCGTGTGTGGGACAGGGGGACACTGATGTCGTGTGTGGGACAGGGGGACACTGATGTCGTTTGTGGGACAGGGGGACACTGATGTCTTGTGTGGGACTTGGGGAGGTCAGGCATGTCGTGTGTGGGACAGGGGGCACTGACACGGGGACATTGATGTCGTGTGTGGGACAGGGGTACACTGATGTCGTGTGTGGGACTGGGGGAGGGCAGGCATGTCGTGTGTGGGACAGGGGGCACTGATGTCGTGTGTGGGACAGGGGGCACTGATGCTGTGTGTGGGACAGGGGGACACTGATGTCGTGTGTGCAACAGGGGGACACTGATGTCTTGTGTGGGACAGGGGGACATTAATGTCGTGTGTGGGACAGGGGGAGGGCAGTCATGTCGTGTGTGGGACAGGGGGACATTGATGTCGTGTGTCGGACAGGGGGCACTGACGTCGTGTGTGGGACAGGGGGAGGGCAGTCATGTCGTGTGTGGGACAGGGGGCACTGATGTCATGTGTGGGACAGGGGGACACTGATGTCGTGTGTGGGACAGGGGGACACTGATGTCGTGTGTGGGACAGGGGGCACTGATGTCTTGTGTGGGACAGGGGGACATTGATGTCGTGTGTGGGACAGAGGGACACTGATGTCGTGTGTGGGACAGGGGCATTGATGTCGTGTGTGGGACAGAGGGACACTGATGTCTTGTGTGGGACAGGGGGACATTGATGTCGTGTGTGGGACAGAGGGACACTGATGTCGTGTGTGGGACAGGGGCATTGATGTCGTGTGTGGGTCAGGGGAGGGCAGTCATGTCGTGTGTGGGACAGAGGGACACTGATGTCGTGTGTTTGACAGGGGGACACTGATGTTGTGTGTGGGACAGGGGGACACTGATGTTGTGTGTGGGACAGGTGGACACTGATGTCGTGTTTGGGACAGGGGGACACTGATGTCGTGTGTGGGACAGGGGGAAGGCATTCCTGTCGTGTGTCGGACAGGGGGACACTGACGTCGTGTGTGGAACAGGGGGACAATGATGTCGTGTGTGGGACAGGGGGATGGCAGTCATTGCCGTGTGTGGGACAGGGGGCACTTATGTCATGTGTGGGACAGGGGGCACTGATGTTGTGTGTGGGACAGGGGGACACTGATGTCGTGTGTGGGACAGGGGGACACTGATGTCGTGTGTGGGACAGGGGGAGGGCAGTTATGTCGTGTGTGGGACAGGGGGGCACTGATGTCGTGTGTGGGACAGGGGGAGGGCAGTCATGTCGTGTGTGGGACAGGGGGCACTGATGTTGTGTGTGGGACAGGGGGACACTGATGTCGTGTGTGGGACAGGGGGCACTGATGTTGTGTGTGGGACAGGGGGACACTGATGTCGTGTGTGGGACAGCGGGACATTGATGTCGTGTGTGGAACAGGGGGACACTGATGTCGTGTGTGGGACAGGGGGACACTGATGTCGTGTGTGGGACAGGGGGACACTGATGTCGTTTGTGGGACAGGGGGACACTGATTTTGTGTGTGGGACAGGGGGCACTGACGTCGTGTGTGGGACAGGGGTCACTGATGTCGTGTGTGGGACACGTGGACACTGATGTCGTGTTTGGGACAGGGGGACACTGATGTCGTGTGTGGGACAGGGGGAAGGCATTCCTGTCGTGTGTCGGACAGGGGGACACTGACGTCGTGTGTGGGACAGGGAGACAATGATGTCGTGTGTGGGACAGGGGGATGGCAGTCATTGCCGTGTGTGGGACAGGGGGCACTTATGTCATGTGTGGGACAGGGGGCACTGATGTTGTGTGTGGGACAGGGGGACACTGATGTCGTGTGTGGGACAGGGGGACACTGATGTCGTGTGTGGGACAGGGGGAGGGCAGTTATGTCGTGTGTGGGACAGGGGGGCACTGATGTCGTGTGTGGGACAGGGGGAGGGCAGTCATGTCGTGTGTGGGACAGGGGGCACTGATGTTGTGTGTGGGACAGGGGGACACTGATGTCGTGTGTGGGACAGGGGGCACTGATGTTGTGTGTGGGACAGGGGGACACTGATGTCGTGTGTGGGACAGCGGGACATTGATGTCGTGTGTGGAACAGGGGGACACTGATGTCGTGTGTGGGACAGGGGGACACTGATGTCGTGTGTGGGACAGGGGGACACTGATGTCGTTTGTGGGACAGGGGGACACTGATGTCTTGTGTGGGACTTGGGGAGGGCAGGCATGTCGTGTGTGGGACAGGGGGCACTGACACGGGGACATTGATGTCGTGTGTGGGACAGGGGTACACTGATGTCGTGTGTGGGACTGGGGGAGGGCAGGCATGTCGTGTGTGGGACAGGGGGCACTGATGTCGTGTGTGGGACAGGGGGCACTGATGCTGTGTGTGGGACAGGGGGACACTGATGTCGTGTGTGCAACAGGGGGACACTGATGTCTTGTGTGGGACAGGGGGACATTAATGTCGTGTGTGGGACAGGGGGAGGGCAGTCATGTCGTGTGTGGGACAGGGGGACATTGATGTCGTGTGTCGGACAGGGGGCACTGACGTCGTGTGTGGGACAAGGGGAGGGCAGTCATGTCGTGTGTGGGACAGGGGGCACTGATGTCATGTGTGGGACAGGGGGACACTGATGTCGTGTGTGGGACAGGGGGACACTGATGTCGTGTGTGGGACAGGGGGCACTGATGTCTTGTGTGGGACAGGGGGACATTGATGTCGTGTGTGGGACAGAGGGACACTGATGTCGTGTGTGGGACAGGGGCATTGATGTCGTGTGTGGGACAGAGGGACACTGATGTCTTGTGTGGGACAGGGGGACATTGATGTCGTGTGTGGGACAGAGGGACACTGATGTCGTGTGTGGGACAGGGGCATTGATGTCGTGTGTGGGTCAGGGGAGGGCAGTCATGTCGTGTGTGGGACAGAGGGACACTGATGTCGTGTGTTTGACAGGGGGACACTGATGTTGTGTGTGGGACAGGGGGACACTGATGTTGTGTGTGGGACAGGTGGACACTGATGTCGTGTTTGGGACAGGGGGACACTGATGTCGTGTGTGGGACAGGGGGAAGGCATTCCTGTCGTGTGTCGGACAGGGGGACACTGACGTCGTGTGTGGAACAGGGGGACAATGATGTCGTGTGTGGGACAGGGGGATGGCAGTCATTGCCGTGTGTGGGACAGGGGGCACTTATGTCATGTGTGGGACAGGGGGCACTGATGTTGTGTGTGGGACAGGGGGACACTGATGTCGTGTGTGGGACAGGGTGACACTGATGTCGTGTGTGGGACAGGGGGAGGGCAGTTATGTCGTGTGTGGGACAGGGGGGCACTGATGTCGTGTGTGGGACAGGGGGAGGGCAGTCATGTCGTGTGTGGGACAGGGAGCACTGATGTTGTGTGTGGGACAGGGGGACACTGATGTCGTGTGTGGGACAGGGGGCACTGATGTTGTGTGTGGGACAGGGGGACACTGATGTCGTGTGCGGGACAGCGGGACATTGATGTCGTGTGTGGAACAGGGGGACACTGATGTCGTATGTGGGACAGGGGGACACTGATGTCGTGTGTGGGACAGGGGGACACTGATGTCGTTTGTGGGACAGGGGGACACTGATGTCTTGTGTGGGACAGGGGGAGGGCAGGCATGTCGTGTGTGGGACAGGGGGCACTGATGTCGTGTGTGGGACAGGGGGCACTGATGCTGTGTGTGGGACAGGGGGACACTGATGTCCTGTGTGGGACAGGGGGACACTGATGTCTTGTGTGGGACAGGGGGACATTGATGTCGTGTGTGGGACAGAGGGACACTGATGTCGTGTGTGGGACACGGGGAGGGCAGTCATGTCGTGTGTGGGACAGGGGGACACTGATGTCATGTGTGGGACAGGGGGAGGGCAGTCATGTCGTGTGTGGGACAGGGGGCACTGATGTTGTGTGTGGGACAGGGGGACACTGATTTCGTGTGTGGGACAGGGGGCACTGATGTTGTGTGTGGGACAGGGGGACACTGATGTCGTGTGTGGGACAGCGGGACATTGATGTCGTGTGTGGAACAGGGGGACACTGATGTCGTGTGTGGGACAGGGGGACACTGATGTCGTGTGTGGGACAGGGGGACACTGATGTCGTGTGTGGGACAGGGGGACACTGATGTCTTGTGCGGGACAGGGGAACATTGATGTCGTGTGTGGGACAGGGGGACACTGATGTCGTGTGTGGGACTGGGGGAGGGCAGGCATGTCGTGTGTGGGACAGGGGGCACTGATGTCGTGTGTGGGACAGGGGGCACTGATGCTGTGTGTGGGACAGGGGGACACTGATGTCGTGTGTGCGACAGGGGGACACTGATGTCTTGTGTGGGACAGGGGGACATTAATGTCGTGTGTGGGACAGGGGGAGGGCAGTCATGTCGTGTGTGGGACAGGGGGACATTGATGTCGTGTGTCGGACAGGGGGCACTGACGTCGTGTGTGGGACAGGGGGAGAGCAGTCATGTCGTGTGTGGGACAAGGGGGCACTGATGTCATGTGTGGGACAGGGGGACACTGATGTCGTGTGTGGGACAGGGAACACTGATGTCGTGTGTGGGACAGAGGGACACTGATGTCTTGTGTGGGACAGGGGGACATTGATGTCGTGTGTGGGACAGAGGGACACTGATGTCGTGTGTGGGACAGGGGCATTGATGTCGTGTGTGGGTCAGGGGAGGGCAGTCATGTCGTGTGTGGGACAGAGGGACACTGATGTCGTGTGTTTGACAGGGGGACACTGATGTTGTGTGTGGGACAGGGGGACACTGATGTCGTGTGCGGGACAGGGGGAAACTGATGTCGTGTGTGGGACAGGGGGACACTGATGTCGTGTGTGGGACAGGGGGAGGGCAGTCATGTCGTGTGTGGGACAGGGGGCACTGATGTCGTGTGTGGGACAAGGGGACACTGATGTCGTGTGTGGGACAGGGGGCACTGATGTTGTGTGTGGGACAGGGGGACACTGTGTGTGGGACAGCGGGACACTGATGTCGTGTGTGGGACAGGGAGAGGTCAGTCATGTCGTGTGTGGGACAGGGGGACACTGATGTCATGTGTGGGACAGGGGGACACTGATGTCGTGTGTGGGACAGGGGGACACTGATATCGTGTGTGGGACAGGGGGACACTGATGTCGTGTGTGGGACAGGGGGAAACTGATGTCGTGTGTGGGACAGGGGGACACAGATGTCGTGTGTGGGACAGGGGGCACTGATGTTGTGTGTGGGACAGGGGGACACTGATGTCGTGTGTGGGACAGCGGGAAACTGATGTCGTGTGTGGTACAGGGGGAGGGCAGTCATGTCGTGTGTGGGACAGGGGGACACTGATGTCATGTGTGGGACAGGGAACACTGATGTCGTGTGTGGGACAGGGGGACACTGATGTCGTGTGTGGGACATGGGCACACTGATGTCGTGTGTGGGACAGGGGGACACTGATGTCGTGTGTGGGACAGGGGGACACAGATGGCGTGTGTCGGGCAATGGGCACTGATGTCGTGTGTGGGACAGGGGGCACTGATGTCGTGTGTGGGACAGGTAGACACTGATGTCGTGTTTGGGACAGGGGGACACTGATGTCGTGTGTGGGACAGGGGGAAGGCATTCCTGTCGTGTGTCGGACAGGGGGACACTGACGTCGTGTGTGGGACAGGGGGACAATGATGTCGTGTGTGGGACAGGGGGATGGCAGTCATTGCCGTGTTTGGGACAGGGGGCACTTATGTCATGTGTGGGACAGGGGGCACTGATGTTGTGTGTGGGACAGGGGGACACTGATGTCGTGTGTGGGACAGGGGGACACTGATGTCGTGTGTGGGACAGGGGGAGGGCAGTTATGTCGTGTGTGGGACAGGGGGGCACTGATGTCGTGTGTGGGACAAGGGGAGGGCAGTCATGTCGTGTGTGGGACAGGGGGCACTAATGTTGTGTGTGGGACAGGGGGACACTGATGTCGTGTGTGGGACAGGGGGCACTGATGTTGTGTGTGGGACAGGGGGACACTGATGTCGTGTGTGGGACAGCGGGACATTGATGTCGTGTGTGGAACAGGGGGACACTGATGTCGTGTGTGGGACAGGGGGACACTGATGTCGTGTGTGGGACAGGGGGACACTGATGTCGTGTGTGGGACAGGGGGACACTGATGTCTTGTGCGGGACAGGGGGACATTGATGTCGTGTGTGGGACAGGGGGTCACTGATGTCGTGTGTGGGACTGGGGGATGGCAGGCATGTCGTGTGTGGGACAGGGGGCACTGATGTCGTGTGTGGGACAGGGGGCACTGATGCTGTGTGTGGGACAGGGGGACACTGATGTCGTGTGTGGGACAGGGGGACACTGATGTCTTGTGTGGGACAGGGGGACATTGATGTCGTGTGTGGGACAGAGGGACACTGATGTCGTGTGTGGGAAACGGGGAGGGCAGTCATGTCGTGTGTGGGACAGGGGGACACTGATGTCATGTGTGGGACAGGGGGAGGGCAGTCATGTCGTGTGTGGGACAGGGGGCACTGATGTTGTGTGTGGGACAGGGGGACACTGATTTCGTGTGTGGGACAGGGGGCACTGATGTTGTGTGTGGGACAGGGGGACACTGATGTCGTGTGTGGGACAGCGGGACATTGATGTCGTGTGTGGAACAGGGGGACACTGATGTCGTGTGTGGGACAGGGGGACACTGATGTCGTGTGTGGGACAGGGGGACACTAATGTCATGTGTGGGACAGGGGGAGGGCAGTCATGTCGTGTGTGGGACAGGGGGCACTGATGTTGTGTGTGGGACAGGGGGACACTGATTTCGTGTGTCTGACAGGGGGCACTGATGTTGTGTGTGGGACAGGGGGACACTGATGTCGTGTGTGGGACAGCGGGACATTGATGTCGTGTGTGGGACAGAGGGACATTGATGTCGTGTGTGGGACAGGGGGAGGGCAGTCATGTCGTGTGTGGGACAGGGGGACATTGATGTCGTGTGTCGGACAGGGGGCACTGACGTCGTGTGTGGGACAGGGGGAGGGCAGTCATGTCGTGTGTGGGACAGGGGGCACTGATGTCATGTGTGGGACAGGGGGACACTGATGTCGTGTGTGGGACAGGGGGACACTGATGTCGTGTGTGGGACAGGGGGACACTGATGTCTTGTGTGGGACAGGGGGACATTGATGTCGTGTGTGGGACAGAGGGACACTGATGTCGTGTGTGGGACAGGGGCATTGATGTCGTGTGTGGGTCAGGGGAGGGCAGTCATGTCGTGTGTGGGACAGAGGGACACTGATGTCGTGTGTTTGACAGGGGGACACTGATGTTGTGTGTGGGACAGGGGGACACTGATATCGTGTGCGGGACAGGGGGAAACTGATGTCGTGTGTGGGACAGGGGGACACTGATGTCGTGTGTGGTACAGGCGGACGGCAGTCATGTCGTGTGTGGGTCAGGGGGACATTGATGTCGTGTGTCGGACTGGGGGCACTGACGTCGTGTGTGGGACAGGGGGACACTGATGTCGTGTGTGGGACAGGGGGAGGGTAGTCATGTCGTGTGTGGGACAGGGGGCACTGATGTCGTGTGTGGGACAAGGGGACACTGATGTCGTGTGTGGGACAGGGGGCACTGATGTTGTGTGTGGGACAGGGGGACACTGATGTCGTGTGTGGGACAGCGGGACACTGATGTCGTGTGTGGGACAGGGAGAGGTCAGTCATGTCGTGTGTGGGACAGGGGGACACTGATGTCATGTGTGGGACAGGGGGACACTGATGTCGTGTGTGGGACAGGGGGACACTGATATCGTGTGTGGGACAGGGGGACACTGATGTCGTGTGTGGGACAGGGGGACACTGATGTCGTGTGTGGGACAGGGGGACACAGATGTCGTGTGTGGGACAGGGGGCACTGATGTTGTGTGTGGGACAGGGGGACACTGATGTCGTGTGTGGGACAGGGGACACTGATGTCGTGTGTGGGACAGGGGGACACTGATGTCGTGTGTGGGACAGGGGCACACTGATGTCGTGTGTGGGACAGGGGGATACTGATGTCGTGTGTGGGACAGGGGGACACAGATGGCGTGTGTCGGGCAATGGGCACTGATGTCGTGTGTGGGACAGGGGGCACTGATGTTGTGTGTGGGACAGGGGGACACTGATGTCGTGTGTGGGACAGGGGGACACTGATGTCGTGTGTGGGACAGGGGGACACTGATGTCGTGTGTGGGACAGGGGGACACTGATGTCGTGTGTGGGACAGGGGGACACAGATGGCGTTTGTCGGACAATGGGCACTGATGTCGTGTGTGGGACAGGGGGCACTGATGTTGTGTGTGGGACAGGGGGACACTGATGTCATGTGTGGGACAGGGGGACACTGATGTCGTGTGTGGGACAGGGGGAGGGCAGTCATGTCGTGTGTGGGACAGGGGGACACTAATGTCGTGTGTCGAACAGGGGGCACTTATTTCGTGTGTGGGACAGGGGGAGGGCAGTCATGTCGTGAGTGGGACAGGAGGACACTGATGTCGTGTGTGGGACAGGGGGCACTGATGTCGTGTGTGGGACAGGGGGACACTGATGTCGTGTGTGGGACAGGGGGCACTGACGTCGTGTGTGGGACAGGGGGACACTGATGTCGTGTGTGGGACAGGGGGAGGGCAGTCATGTCGTGTGTGGGACAGGGGGACACTTATGTCGTGTGTGGGACAGGGGGACACTGATGTTGTGTGTGGGACAGGGGGCACTGAAGTCGTTTTTGGGACAGGGGGACACTGATGTCGTGTGTGGGACAGGGGGACACTGATGTCGTGTGTGGGACAGGGGGACACTGATGTCGTGTGTGGGACAGGGGGAAGGCAGTCATGTCGTCTGTCGGACAGGGGGACACTGATGTCGTGTGTGGGACAGGGAGACACTGATGTCGTGTGTCGGACAGGGAGACACTGATGTCGTGTGTGGGACAGGGGGACACTGATGTCGTGTGTGGGACAGGGGGACACTGATGTCGTGTGTGGGACAGGGGGACACTGATGTCGTGTGTGGGACAGGGGGAGGGCAGTCATGTCGTGTGTGGGACAGGGGGCACTGATGTCGTGTGTGGGACAGGGGGACACTGATGTCGTGTGTGGGACAGGGGGCACTGATGTTCTGTGTGGGACAGGGGGACACTGATGTCGTGTGTGGGACAGCGGGACATTGATGTCGTGTATGGGACAGGAGGACACTGATGTCGTGTTTGGGACAGGGGGACACTGATGTCGTGTGTGGGACAGGGGGACTGATGTCGTGTGTGGGACAGGGGGACACTGATGTCTTGTGCGGGACAGGGGGACATTGATGTCGTGTGTGGGACAGGGGGACACTGATGTCGTGTGTGGGACTGGGGGAGGGCAGGCATGTCGTGTGTGGGACAGGGGGCACTGATGTCGTGTGTGGGAGAGGGGGCACTGATGCTGTGTGTGGGACAGGGGGACACTGATGTCGTGTGTGGTACAGGGGGAGGGCAATCATGTCGTGTGTGGGACAGGGGGACACTGATATCGTTTGTGGGACAGGGGGACACTGATGTCGTTTTGGGACAGGGGGACACTGATGATGTGTGTGGGACAGGGACACTGATGTCGTGTGTGGGACAGGGGAGGGCAGTCATGTCGTTTGTGGGACAGGGGGACACTGATGTCGTGTGTGGGACAGGGGGACACTGATGTTGTGTGTGGGACAGGGGGACACTGATGTCGTGTGCGGGACAGGGGGAAACTGATGTCGTGTGTGGGACAGGGGGACACTGATGTCGTGTGTGGGACAGGGGGAGGGCAGTCATGTCGTGTGTGGGACAGTGGGAGACTGATGTCGTGTGTCGGACAGGGGGCACTGATGTCGTGTGTGGGACAGGGGGACTCTGATGTCGTGTGTGGGACAGGGGGAGGGCAGTCATGTCGTGTGTGGGACAGGAGGCACTGATGTCGTGTGTGGGACAGGGGGACACTGATGTCGTGTGTGGGACAGGGGGACACTGATGTTGTGTGTGAGACAGGGGGACACTGATGTCGTGTGTGGGACAGCGGGACACTGATGTCGTGCGTGGGACAGGGGGAGGGCAGTAATGTCGTGTGTGGGACAGGGGGACACTGATGTCGTGTGTGGGACAGGGGGACACTGATGTCGTGTGTGGGACAGGATGACACTGATATCATGTGTGGGACAGGGGGACACTGATGTCGTGTGTGGGACAGGGGGACACTGATGTCGTGTGTGGGACAGGGGGCACTGATGTCGTGTGTGGGACAGGGGGACACTGATGTCGTGTGTGGGACAGGGGGACACTGATGTCGTGTGTGGGACAGGGGGATACTGATGTCGTGTGTGGGACAGGGGGACACTGATGTCGTGTGTGGGACAGGGGGAGGGCAGTCATGTCGTGTGTGGGACAGGGGGACACTGATGTCGTGTGTGGGACAGGGGGACACTGATGTCGTGTGTGGGACAGGGAGACACTGATGTCGTGTGTGGAACAGGGAGACACTGATGTCGTGTGTGGGACAGGGGGACACTGATGTCGTGTGTGGGACAGGGGGAGGGCAGTCATGTCGTGTGTGGGACAGGGGGACACTGATGTCGTGTGTGGGACAGGGGGACACTGATGTCGTGTGTGGGACAGGGAGACACTGATGTCGTGTGTGGGACAGGGAGACACTGATGTTGTGTGTGGGACAGGGGGAGGGCAGTCATGTCGTGTGTGGGACAGGGGGACACTGATGTCGTGTGTGGGACAGGGAGACACTGATGTCGTGTTTGGGACAGGGGGACACTGATGTCGTGTGTGGGACAGGGAGACACTGATGTCGTGTGTGGGACAGAGAGCCACTGATGTCGTGTGTGGGACAGGGGGAGTGCAGTCATGTCGTGTGTGGGACAGGGGGACACTGATGTCGTGTGTGGGACAGGGGGACACTGATGTCGTGTGTGGGACAGCGGAACACTGATGTCGTGTGTGGGACAGGGAGACACTGATGTCGTGTGTGGGACAGGGGGCACTGATGTTGTGTGTGGGACAGGGGGACACTGATGTCGTGTGTGGGACAGGGGGACACTGATGTCGTGTGTGGGACAGGGGGACACTGATGTCGTGTGTGGGACAGGGGGACACTGATGTCGTGTGTGGGACAGGGGGACACAGATGGCGTTTGTCGGACAATGGGCACTGATGTCGTGTGTGGGACAGGGGGCACTGATGTTGTGTGTGGGACAGGGGGACACTGATGTCATGTGTGGGACAGGGGGACACTGATGTCGTGTGTGGGACAGGGGGAGGGCAGTCATGTCGTGTGTGGGACAAGGGGACACTAATGTCGTGTGTCGAACAGGGGGCACTTATTTCGTGTGTGGGACAGGGGGAGGGCAGTCATGTCGTGAGTGGGACAGGAGGACACTGATGTCGTGTGTGGGACAGGGGGCACTGATGTCGTGTGTGGGACAGGGGGACACTGATGTCGTGTGTGGGACAGGGGGCACTGACGTCGTGTGTGGGACAGGGGGACACTGATGTCGTGTGTGGGACAGGGGGAGGGCAGTCATGTCGTGTGTGGGACAGGGGGACACTTATGTCGTGTGTGGGACAGGGGGACACTGATGTTGTGTGTGGGACAGGGGGCACTGAAGTCGTTTTTGGGACAGGGGGACACTGATGTCGTGTGTGGGACAGGGGGACACTGATGTCGTGTGTGGGACAGGGGGACACTGATGTCGTGTGTGGGACAGGGGGAAGGCAGTCATGTCGTCTGTCGGACAGGGGGACACTGATGTCGTGTGTGGGACAGGGAGACACTGATGTCGTGTGTCGGACAGGGAGACACTGATGTCGTGTGTGGGACAGGGGGACACTGATGTCGTGTGTGGGACAGGGGGACACTGATGTCGTGTGTGGGACAGGGGGACACTGATGTCGTGTGTGGGACAGGGGGAGGGCAGTCATGTCGTGTGTGGGACAGGGGGCACTGATGTCGTGTGTGGGACAGGGGGACACTGATGTCGTGTGTGGGACAGGGGGCACTGATGTTCTGTGTGGGACAGGGGGACACTGATGTCGTGTGTGGGACAGCGGGACATTGATGTCGTGTGTGGGACAGGAGGACACTGATGTCGTGTGTGGGACAGGGGGACACTGATGTCGTGTGTGGGACAGGGGGACACTGATGTCGTGTGTGGGACAGGGGGACACTGATGTCTTGTGCGGGACAGGGGGACATTGATGTCGTGTGTGGGACAGGGGGACACTGATGTCGTGTGTGGGACTGGGGGAGGGCAGGCATGTCGTGTGTGGGACAGGGGGCACTGATGTCGTGTGTGGGAGAGGGGGCACTGATGCTGTGTGTGGGACAGGGGGACACTGATGTCGTGTGTGGTACAGGGGGAGGGCAATCATGTCGTGTGTGGGACAGGGGGACACTGATATCGTTTGTGGGACAGGGGGACACTGATGTCGTTTTGGGACAGGGGGACACTGATGATGTGTGTGGGACAGGGGCACTGATGTCGTGTGTGGGACAGGGGAGGGCAGTCATGTCGTTTGTGGGACAGGGGGACACTGATGTCGTGTGTGGGACAGGGGGACACTGATGTTGTGTGTGGGACAGGGGGACACTGATGTCGTGTGCGGGACAGGGGGAAACTGATGTCGTGTGTGGGACAGGGGGACACTGATGTCGTGTGTGGGACAGGGGGAGGGCAGTCATGTCGTGTGTGGGACAGTGGGACACTGATGTCGTGTGTCGGACAGGGGGCACTGATGTCGTGTGTGGGACAGGGGGACTCTGATGTCGTGTGTGGGACAGGGGGAGGGCAGTCATGTCGTGTGTGGGACAGGAGGCACTGATGTCGTGTGTGGGACAGGGGGACACTGATGTCGTGTGTGGGACAGGGGGACACTGATGTTGTGTGTGAGACAGGGGGACACTGATGTCGTGTGTGGGACAGCGGGAATGTGATGTCGTGCGTGGGACAGGGGGAGGGCAGTAATGTCGTGTGTGGGACAGGAGGACACTGATGTCGTGTGTGGGACAGGGGGACACTGATGTCGTGTGTGGGACAGGATGACACTGATATCATGTGTGGGACAGGGGGACACTGATGTCGTGTGTGGGACAGGGAGACACTGATGTCGTGTGTGGGACAGGGGGCACTGATGTCGTGTGTGGGACAGGGGGACACTGATGTCGTGTGTGGGACAGGGGGACACTGATGTCGTGTGTGGGACAGGGGGATACTGGTGTCGTGTGTGGGACAGGGGGACACTGATGTCGTGTGTGGGACAGGGGGAGGGCAGTCATGTCGTGTGTGGGACAGGGGGACACTGATGTCGTGTGTGGGACAGGGGGACACTGATGTCGTGTGTGGGACAGGGAGACACTGATGTCGTGTGTGGAACAGGGAGACACTGATGTCGTGTGTGGGACAGGGGGACACTGATGTCGTGTGTGGGACAGGGGGAGGGCAGTCATGTCGTGTGTGGGACAGGGGGACACTGATGTCGTGTGTGGGACAGGGGGACACTGATGTCGTGTGTGGGACAGGGAGACACTGATGTCGTGTGTGGGACAGGGAGACACTGATGTTGTGTGTGGGACAGGGGGAGGGCAGTCATGTCGTGTGTGGGACAGGGGGACACTGATGTCGTGTGTGGGACAGGGAGACACTGATGTCGTGTTTGGGACAGGGGGACACTGATGTCGTGTGTGGGACAGGGAGACACTGATGTCGTGTGTGGGACAGAGAGCCACTGATGTCGTGTGTGGGACAGGGGGAGGGCAGTCATGTCGTGTGTGGGACAGGGGGACACTGATGTCGTGTGTGGGACAGGGGGACACTGATATCGTGTGTGGGACAGCGGAACACTGATGTCGTGTGTGGGACAGGGAGACACTGATGTCGTGTGTGGGACAGGGAGACACTGATGTCGTGTGTGGGACAGGGAGACACTGATGTCGTGTGTGGGACAGGGGGAGGGCAGTCATGTCACGTGTGGGACAGGGGGACACTGATGTCGTGTGTGGGACAGGGAGACACTGATGTCGTGTGTGGGACAGGGAGACACTGATGTCGTGTGTGGGACAGGGGGACACTGATGTCGTGTGTGGGACAGGGGGACACTGATGTCGTGTGTGGGACAGGGGGACACTGATGTCGTGTGTGGGACAGGGAGACACTGATGTCGTGTGTGGGACAGGGAGACACTGATGTCGTGTGTGGGACAGAGAGCCACTGATGTCGTGTGTGGGACAGGGGGAGGGCAGTCATGTCGTGTGTGGGACAGGGGGACACTGATGTCGTGTGTGGGACAGGGGGACACTGATGTCGTGTGTGGGACAGCGGAACACTGATGTCGTGTGTGGGACAGGGAGACACTGATGTCGTGTGTGGGACAGGGAGACACTGATGTCGTGTGTGGGACAGGGAGACACTGATGTCGTGTGTGGGACAGGGGGAGGGCAGTCATGTCACGTGTGGGACAGGGGGACACTGATGTCGTGTGTGGGACAGGGAGACACTGATGTCGTGTGTGGGACAGGGAGACACTGATGTCGTGTGTGGGACAGGGGGACACTGATGTCGTGTGTGGGACAGGGGGACACTGATGTCGTGTGTGGGACAGGGGGACACTGATGTCGTGTGTGGGACAGGGAGACACTGATGTCGTGTGTGGGACAGGGAGACACTGATGTCGTGTGTGGGACAGGGGGAGGACAGTCATGTCTTGTGTGGGACAGGGCGCCAGTGATGTCGTGTGTGGGACAGGGAGACACTGATGTCGTGTGTGGGACAGGGGGACACTGATGTCGTGTGTGGGACAGGGGGAGGGCAGTCATGTCGTGTGTGGGACAGGGCGCCAGTGATGTTGTGTGTGGGACAGGGAGACACTGATGTCGTGTGTGGGACAGGGGGACACTGATGTCGTGTATGGGACAGCGCGCCAGTGATGTCGTGTGTGGGACAGCGAGACACTGATGTAGGCAAGGTCCAGATAATCAATCTGTTCTGTCTAAATCCATTAAATCCCATTTCTGGTGGTAATTATTGCTGCTTTATAATCTAATGTATAGTTAGCATGAATAATAAAGATGGCAGGTGGCATTCCTGTCGCACACCTGTTCTGATTTCAAATAAATCTTTTCGTTTTCCCTCATGAAGACCTCTGCAGTGCATGTCTCTATATTTTTCTCTTTTTAAGTTAATGGCTTTCTCTCGGATACCATACTGCCTCATCAGTTTCTAAAGAGATTCCCTATAATGGCTGTAAAATGTTCGGAGTTTGTGTAGTGAGGTATTGAGCAGACTTGACTCTACAGTGGGACTTCGGACGTAAACCTCTTTTCAAACTATACACGTCGTCTATAACAGCATGACTGACCACACGGGAACGAAGAGGGTAAACGGACACGTAGACGACACACTTAACACAGAGACGGACGCATTTATAACATAGACATGGATGTGGTAGCAGAATAAGAAACGTTAGGAGGCGGGCGATGAATTTTGTCTTTCTTATGAGTGGATACCAACTCATACAACATAACGTTTGGCAGCAGTAATCAATAGAAAAGCAACGACTTGTTACAGGCCAAGAGATGAAGAGCACGGTGCAGATTAGATTTAACAGATTAAAGTTTAGATCAACAAATGTTGATATAAAGTCATTGCGAACCCCATATAGTTTACCGACTGCTCA
>OY992876.1:28069684-28119684 GCA_963921405.1 Cepaea hortensis | reverse complement strand
TCCTTGTCTATCAAGCCTGTGTCCTTAGTACTCTTCTTTATGACAGTGAACCCTGGACAACTTACTCACAGCAAGAGAAACGTTTAAACAGCTTTCATATGCGGTGTCTGCGAAGAATTCTTGGTATTAAGTGGCAAGACAAAATCACAAATGCTGAAGTATTGGAAAGATCAGGTTGTTTTACAGTTTATTCCATGCTCAGTCTTCGTAGACTTAGATGGATAGGACACCTTAGGAGGTTGGATGATGGTAGTATACCAAAGGACATCTTTTTTGGTGAATTACAGATGGGTAAGAGATCTCAGGGTCGGCCTCTACTACGATACAAAGATGTGTGTAAGCGGGACATGATTGATACAGGCATTGATAATGCATATTGGGAGCAAGTCGTCGCTGAACGTGTTGCATGGAGGGCAAACATCAGAAATGGAATAAGAACAAAGGAGAAAATTATTGCAGATAAGTCACACACCGAGCGTGTGAGACGTATTATGGTGCATGATGGTGGAAATGACCACGTGTTCACATGCACCCACTGTGAACGGACATTTACAGCGCAAATTGGCCTTTACAGTCACATTCACTACCGCCATACTTAAAAGTTATTATGCCTTTTTAAAGCACAAACTATCGTCTGTCAAGACGGCAAGGTGCCAATGTAGTAGGTTTTGATGATGATGATGATGATGATGATGATGATGATGATGATGATGATGATGATGATGATGATGATGATGATGATGATGATGATGATGATGATGATGATGATGATGATGATGATGATGATATTTACGATGATGATAATTACTTATAAGAGAGCGAGACAGACAGACAGGCGGACATACAGACAGACAGACAGAGACAGAGAGAGAGATAGATAGATAGAGAGAGAGAGAGAGAGAGAGAGAGAGAGAGAGAGAGAGAGAGAGAGAGAGAGAGAGAGAGAGAGAATATAAAATCATAATAGTGATGGTCAGATATATCAAAAAGTAAACAAGTCGGAGGACCTGGATGCAATAATGAGGAAAGAGATACAGTCACTTGTGAATGCGTGACTCATCAGTGAGGCCACTGCAAAAACGCTCACACCACGTGGCCCCCAAACTCCTCAGATGTACGGTCTACCCAAACTTCACAAGCCCGGCATCCCGCTAAGACCTATCCTGTCCATGGTTAACTCTGCACAACACCGAATGGCGAGATGGCTAGCCGAAATTTTAAAGCCATATTATAGTGTAGAGATGTTACACACACAGGTTAGAAGGCACGTGATGATCGTACAGCACACAAGACTCCGCGTTGTTTAGATCATTCTTTATTTGTCGAATCGTTCAACTACAGCATCATGATGTTATGCTCAAATTCGGATGTTTACATGTTTTCCTACCTCCTTGCTAGCTGGGCCCCAAGTGACGTGTGTGTCAGCCTAGATACACTTCTTCATTCGTGCACACACGTTCACTAGCTATGGTTTTCCCACTAGTCAAGGAATGCGCAGCATTCCTTAACTCTTTACTCCTAAGCTACTCCCTTTACTGTTACAGCCAGTACGACAGTCCTTCGATCCAAAAATACTCAGAGATACATTCCAAATGGTGGAATTATTGGATACTATGGACATAAATAACAAACACGTGGCATCCATGGATATAGCCTCCCTATTCACTAACGTTCCGTTAGAGGAGACAGTGAAAATAATAAGGGTACGCATTGAAGACAAACAACTAAAATTAGGCATACCATCACCTATTCTGGAGAGGCTACTACTACTATGTACCGCCAACATACAATTCAATTTTCTAACTAAGTCATACCGCCAGATTGACGGAGTGGCCATGGGGAGTCCTCTTGGTCCTATTCTAGCGGACATCTTCATGGCACATTTAGAAGAAAAGAGATCCTCAGACATCAACAACTTGGCCTTTTACCGTCGTTATGTGGACGATATACTAATTATCACCACAGACGAGCTACAAGCAACATCGTTCCAGGCCACAATGAACAAGACGCATAAAAACATCTCTCTATCTATGGAACACGAACACAACGAAGCGTTACCGTTCCTAGATATTCTAATGAGACGTAGAGCAGACGGCACAATTCAAAGATCGGTGTATCGCAAAGGAACATGGACTGGCCAATACCTAAATTTTCAGAGCTTCACACCTGTCCAGTACAAACGGAGCTTAGTACGGACCCTGTTTGACCGTGCTAGAAAGATATGCACCCAGGACACACTGACAGAGGAATTTGAAACTCTGAAGAATGTCTTAAACCTGAATGGGTACTCCACAGGATTTATAAAGCACCACTGCCAACAGCCTAAACCAAAACCAGACGTAACTGCAGTCCCTAAACTCAAGGTATTCATCCAGCTAACCTTTCGGGGGATGACGTAATGCAACGTCTACAAGACCGGCTTGCTACAGCAGTATACCGAACACTCTGTGCTGCAACTCCAGTCATTAGATATAAAACCGTACCGATTCCTACACCAGCAGTCAAAGAGCCTGTTCCACTGTACGCCACAAAAAAATTGTATTTACCAATTCACATGTAGATGCCAGGCCTTCTACATTGGTAGAACAGAGAGACAGCTTAACAAACGAGTGTCAGAACACATACCTCAATGGGTCAACAAGTTACAACACACAGGAGAAGCTAGCCTCGTGAGGTCGACACACCGGAAGCTCCCGGCGTCTTCAATTGGTAGGCATTTGTCGAGAGAGGCCATGTGGTTGACAGAGACACTGCCTTTCGCGTGTTGTTTAACACACAAAATACTCGCTTGTTAAAATTTGCAGAAGCAATTATGATCTATCAACGCAAGCCAGAATTGTGCAAACAGAAAGACATGTTAGTCAGCTTAAAATTACCATGGTAGATAAGTGACATTACTGTGCGAATGTGTGTATATTTCAACTTGAAGGATTTATCTAGTTAATTCACGTAAGTTGTGTGATTTCTGCAGTATGTACCTGACGAGATGCAGCGAAATATGCCAGGCAATAAATCGTGCAATCTATTGTTTGTGTCTTCGTTATTCAAATGAACAGATAGATTTGTAAAGGCAGTGTACAACGCCATATTCATTTCCTGTGCATTATTGCACAGGCCAAATATAGTAAAAGTAGTCTAGTTGAAATTACTGTTAGTGCGCTTGCTTGCCAAGGCAGTTGCCGGGTTTCTTAAATGTCCTAGCGCTATTGAAGTTCCTATTACTTTTCGTATTCTTATTCTGTTACCCTAATGTGTAGTTCCGACAGCAAGGCGGTGCAGGCATTCCTTGTCTGCCTTGCTACCTATTCAGTATTTGTGTCCTCTCCTTGAAGTGAGCTTTCACCGAGGGAGATCGGGTTGTCATTTACTTTGTTTATTCTCATTATCTTTGTCTTTTCCCTACGAATCTTTAGACCTAATTGTTGTCACCTCCCATTCAATATGCCAGTTTATCTTGCATCTGATTATGTGTGTGGGAGAGAAGGTAACAGTTGTTTTAGTTGATCTTAAATGTATTTATATGATATAGTTATTTTTACTAAAGTATGATTCCTCCAGCTGAGAATCAAACCCGAACCACAGTAATTATTAATCGAGCTCTAGCCTCGCCGTCTCTGTTATATGCTAGTTCAAAGTTCCCTACTGTGCGTGTATGAAACATTCATGGGCTGAGAATTCGTTCACCAACTTCAGAACAGATGAATATGAAGTCTTGAATAAAACTGCATAATTAGTTATTAGTGAGAAAATGTCATCTCTATAAAATCGAGACATTTTTACCATTTTACGACATCTCCGCACCTGCTCCTTCTCATGTGACTCCCAAGTGTCTTAGTTTTTGAACTTTCCGACACCAGTAGCAAATCATTTCTCCACGGACACCTTGTTTTTACACATCTTTGTTTCAACTGTTTGTTTCGTTATTCTACTCAAATATAGCCCAAGCAATGGCAGAATTTCACAAGATGAAGAATATTCTCTGCAATTTATCTTTGCGAAGAAAAGAGTTCTTAAGAGCTATATTGAGCCAAACGTGATGTACGGAAGCCAGGAATGGACAATTAAAAGACAATTGAGGAATTGTGTGGAAGCTTCGGAGATATGGAAGATTTATGAGAACACCGTGAACAGATTTAATAAAGAGCAATGAATATATCTTGAACGAAGTTAACCGACAAAGAGGACTGGCTACTCGCATCAGACGAAAACAGTCCACCTTCTGAATGCATGTCATCAGAAGAGGAAAGTTTGAATATGTCACAACAGAAAGCTTGAAGGGGAAGAGAGGAAAACGAGAAATGATGCTGGACAGTTTGACGTTATGGCGTGGAGGAACGTCGGTATCAGAAATGATTCGCAGCACAAAAGACAGAAGGTTAGGGACAGACATGATCACCAACGTTACACGACATGGACTATAAGAATAAGAATCAAATATCTAAACGTCTAAATAGATACCATCAGTGTAGATATGACGTGAGTGTTCGTGATACGTCACAATGAATAGACCGTGTAAATTGACATGGACAACGGTAACAGAACACGACTAGAGGAAACCGGACGACTGAATGAAGTGGAATAGCACCTCTACATTAACGAGTAATAACTGTTAAACACTCGGTGACGAGTGCGCGACATTCTTTCTCTTCGTATGTTTTCTGCCACTGTTGTTTCAGCTAAAGAACGAAAGAATAGGAGGGAAATATTAATTTATATTATTTTAATATTTCCCTCTATGTTGATTATTCTGCTTATCTCGACAAAGGCGATAGGTAGGTATGCACATGTGTTGGTTTTGATTGTGTGTTCGAAGGATCTGAAAGTAATTTTTGGGGTGTTATTTTTTCACTATATTTCCTGTGGATCAGTTGTTTCATCTGGAGTAAAGAATTCTAAATTTTCTGAAGCTGTTCTGTCGAGACTTGCTTCTTTGGAAATTTTGTCCATGTAGATATTAAATAGCAGGGGAGAGAGCACACATCCCTGTCTCACTCCTGTATTGACTGTGAACATATCTAATATACCTTCTTGTGTTCTTACTGCACTTCGGCTCAAGTGGTACATGGCTATGATGTTTTCTAGCAGTTGCCCTTGTATCCCATAGTCTTCAAGGATGGTCCATAATTTGTATCTGTCTTCTCTATCGAAAGCCTTTTCCTGATCTAAAAACACAATATTCTGCTACTTTTATTTGCAGACGATCTGTGCCTGTTTTATAGCGACGAGGGCAGACTGCAAAATCATATTAATAATCTGAGTTCAACATGCAGGCGTTACAATATGAGCATAAATACAGCCAAAAACGAAGTAAAGCAAGTTAGCAGATCGCCGGGCCCACTAATTATACAGTTAAATAGCACAACTCTGAAACAAGTTAAAGAATTCAAATATCTTGGAAGTATGATGACAGAAGATGGCAGATTAGACAGAGAAATTGAAATCAGATGTCAAAAAGCTAGTGCACTTACATATCAACTATCACCCTTACTAAAACATCAAAAATATACCTATGCCCGCAAAATGACAGATAATAAACAGCATATTCACACCAACCCTTTGCTACCAATCTCAGACTTGGACTTTATCCAAATTACACCTTCGCAAAATCAACACCTGCGAAATGAGATGCCTGAGGTGAGCTGCCAACTTAACAATCCGAGACCGAGTAAGAAATGCTATTATCAGACAGACTGTGGGATCACCTTTTGCCACATTTATTGAAAGACAGAAGATCAAGTGGTTTGGCCATGTTGTTAGAATGCAACACCAGCAACTACCATCACTGGCCTTACATCAAAGGTCATCTGCGACGAGACCACGAGGACGTCCAAGGAGAAAATGGATTGACGATATGAAAGACATTGTTCAGCCACACGGAATGACACTATCCAGTGCCGCCCACCGGGCGCTGGAACGCAAATCATTCCTCCCCACGACGCTTGACGGCAGAAGGGGAAGAAAGGGAGAAGAAGAAGAAGAAGAAGATTATGATGATGATAATGATGATGATGATGATGATGATGATGATGATGATGATGATGATGATGATGATGATGATGATGATGATGATGATGATGATGATGATGATGATGATGATTTTTTTTTCACTATATCAAGAACGAAATCAGAATCAAATGTCCAATAGCATGTGCGTTTATATATCAACTACCACCCATACTAAAACATCCAAATATACCTATGTTCACAAAACATCAGATAATAACTAGCATATTCACACGAATCTTGGTCCACCAATGTCAAACTTGGACATTATCCAAATCACATTTACGGAAAGCCAGCACCTGTGAGATGAGATGCTTGAAAACTGCCAAAGTTAACTATCCGAGACAGAATAAGAAATGATGTTATCAGACAGACAGTGGGGTCAACACCGTGTGTCACATATATTCAAAGATAGAAGATAATATGGTTTTTCTATCTCGTTAGAAGAGGATGCCAGAGAAGAAAATTGATTGACGACATCAAGGACATTTTACAATCACACGGAATGACACTATCCAGAGCCACCCATCGGGTGCTGGAGCGTCAATTATTCCTTCCCACGATGCTTTACTTCAAATGTGGTAGATGATGATGATGATATAAAGGACGAACGAACGAACGAACCAAAGAAAGAATTTTATTTCAATAAGTTTATAATTGGGTGCACGGAGTGTTAACGTACTATATAGAACCTATATATTTGTATACATGTGAAACACGGACAATTAAGCAGACTAGCTCAGAAATATCTAGCGCAGGAAATTAAAAAGAATACCATGGAGGGACCGAGAAACGAATGACGGTCCTCGAGAAACAAATGAAAACTGTAAACTGATTAGAGAAATTAAGAGTAGGTAGTCGCGGTTTTTTTTTTTTTTAATGCTGGCTTTGATAGGAAATTAACTGGAAAACTTTATGACAAATGCCAAACTAGATGGGAACAGAGTGTGGGGAAAGAAAGAGATACATAACCGCATAGCATGGCCACTTGACATAATCGGGGCATACAAACGGATCTAATCCCAGACTTTGTGAGAGATGGCGAACGATGACCGCCAACGCCTATCGACATGACACGAGATGATAATATTTTTTTTTCCAGCTTCAGATTAGGAAACGTTTGCAGAATAAGACCAATATACTTCTAGAAAATGTGTACATGTTTTTATTTTTCAAACAAGAGTATGGGTATCTTAAAGTCAATAACTTTAGTAAATGCAAAGTATTTGCAGAAGTATCCGTACAAATATCTTTCAATTCAGTCGCCAGGCGTCCCAGGGAATACACATGGCTATGTCGCAACGGTACAGCAGACACTTCTGGGATTCCGTCAGCATTTCCATTCTTTGTGGTGGATATATAAAACCTGGTTATTGTGTTAACTGACCAGTTCGCTGAAAATGAAAGACACAAGAAATGATAGTTATAATTGCAAAAGGAAGTCAAAACAAAGGATCTAGTCTGAAAAACAGAAGTAACGGTAATAACAAATTCAAAATGTCTCACACAATGTAACATCAAAGTAAGCAGATCCAATCTGAAACACCACAATGTGTATAAATATGTGGATACCTTAATAACAGAGATAAGATGTTTTAAAGAAGTTAATATCTCGTAGAATTTCCCTAGAAAAGGCAGCATTTCATAAGACGAATATTTTCTGCAATTTATCTTTGTCAATCGTGGTAAGGGAAAAGAGTTCTTAGGAGCGACTCTGTGCCAATCCTGATGTGCGGAAGCATATTATAGACTATTAGCGGACAGGTGAGGAATGATGTGGAAGTTACGGAGATGTGGTGTTATATAAGAATGGTGAGAACGCCGTGGATGGACAGACAGAACAATGAATATATACTGAAAGAGGGTAGCTCACAAAGAGAACTGCTTACTCACATCAGAAGAGGACTGTTCAATTCTGTGGGCATGTCATGAGAAGAGGAAAGCCGGGCTATGTCGTCATAACGGGAAGGCTGGATGAGCAGAGACTGGGAGGGGGTGTACAGTTTGACATCGTGACATCGAGGAAACAGAAGGCTGTGGACAGACATGATCACCAACGCCACACGGCATGGCCAATAAGAAGAATAATCCAATATTAAAAGGTATAATTAGATGATCCCGGGAAGGTTAACCCGGTCAACAAATGCCCGCAGAAGTCGGATGTGTCGGCCTAACGGCGCAAGAACGCAGCTCTGCTGTAAACAGGCACAACGCAACCACGTCCGAAAAAAAAACTCCGGATGAACGACGAAGAAGAAGATGCCATCGATGTAGAGATGCTATGAGTGCGATAAGCCAGTATGAAGAGACTGGGCACGCTGACCGCATAAAATGATATGGACAACGTTAATTGAACTTGACTGGAGGAGAGTGGACGATTGAATCAAGTGGAGTGCGCACCGTGTTGTACATTAACGGGATTTAGGGGAAAAAAACCATCTGTGTGCACGGCATGATTGTATCTCTTCATCTTTTTGCTGCCACATTTGTTTTAGTTACTCAAAGAACAAATATGTGCAAAGGCTTAAAGACTGGAATATTTAATTTCTATATAGAACCCATATTGTTGTATGTACACACAAAAACACGGACATTAAGCAGACAAGTTTAGAAACATATAATGCAGTGGAGATATGGTTTCTGAGGCAAGAACAAAGAATACCATGGACAGACAGATAAATGAAAGAAACAGTCTAAAAAGCAGGGGCGGGGAACGTCCGGCACACGGGCCTTATAAAGCACGCGAAATCATTTGGTCTTACCCTGTCAAAACAACCGCAGAGGGGACACAAAATTCAGTCAGTCTAAGAGCTTACTCAGATAGCAGTCCGGGTATAGTGATCTCGTATATCACCGTGAAGTACGGTGGCTGAGTCCCAGAAACATATGCATGTGTTCGTTCGTTCGTCCCCACTGCTTGAGTTCTAAACAATTTACCCAAGCAATGATCAAATGCCCACTTTGAGGAGATGTGCAATGAAACATGCATTTGTTTTCCCATCTTACTGCTGCGACCAGTTCTTTTCAAAACTTACCATCGCAAAGAGTTAATTGCGCTCCAGGCCGACCGACCGGAGCAAACCTGGAAAAGCAATTATCTCTATCACCAATACCAGCAAGCATCACACGCCTCACCAAAGAGAAGCAGTTGCGGCCATCACAATAGAGGCGAGTTAATTAAATAGTTAACCAAATATAGCAGGCAATTGCATTTTTTTAATGTTGTGTATGACCCGCGAATGTTGTTAAAAATAGCCAAATGGCCCCTGGCAGAAAGAAAAGTTTTCCATCTCTGCTGTACAGAAGCAAATAAGGTCCCGCCCACACTTGGAGGATACAGACGCAACAAAGAGTCATGGCTGAATGCGGCGGTCTTTGCTCAAGATGTTTACGAAGGATTTCAGGTTAGAGAAGAGACATGTGCGGCTGCCATAGACTTAGAGGACGCATATAACAGAGTATCTTTCGAGCACTTGATGCAAACCCTCCTCAGACTGAAAGTGCACCCTCACCTTGTACGATGGATAGCTGCAGTTCTGCTCCAAAGGAAGGTGGTGCTAAGATGCGGGAGTTGGTCTTCTGAGCCGATAACGATATGTCCAGGATTTCCGCAGGGTTCACCACTGTCACCAGTACTATTCAATGCGTATACGGTGCCGATCACTGAACAACAGTTGGACGGGAGGGGTAGGACTCTGTCATTCGTTGACGACATCCTCGTGTATCGACAGGGTCGAGATAGACAGGCGGTTGCCAATGATATGCAGAGCGAACTAGATCGAATTTCCTCATGGTGTGCTGAGGCCGATGCCGTTGTCAACCCTGCAAAGGCATTGGTTACATGGTTCTCCCTAAACAACCATATTGTGAAAACAGACCTGCCGGCAGTAAGAATGGATGGGAGCATTTTGAGTAGAACCCAGTCAATGACATATCTTGGCGTGAGGCTTGATCGTAGCCTGTCCTTCAGAGATCATGTCGATTATGTCATAACGAAGGCTCGAAAAGGTTTGTCAGCAATGAGAGTCATGGCGAGTGCCAATATCGAGCAAAGACTGCTAATACTTCTGTTCCAAGGACTTGTGCTTTCACGCATCGAGTATGCCCTGGCCATCCTCACTGTCAGCCCTACACAGATTGGAAGACTTGAAAAGGTACAAAACGAAGCCATGCGCATCATTTTGGACTGCACGAGAGACACCAGCTGTGTAGCAATGAGATACCTCCTTGACTTCCCGACAATGGAACACAGGATCAAGATCTGGAGAGCTCGTGCATACTTATAAATAAGTGCAGATGAGCAGCACCCTCTGCATGACGCGATATTCAGAGAAAAGGGTGACAGGCTAAAGAGGGGCAAATCGTGGATGGGTCGGGCGGAAGATGTCGTCAGACAGGTCTGCAGTCTTACCAGTATCAACCCAGGCAAGGAATGGGTGCCGTTGCCTCCATCTTTTAAGTGCACTTTCTCCTGCATTATCACACTCGACAGACGGTGCAGAGAGCAGAACCCTGCCGCTGTCAATGCTGAGGTTAACGCGTTCATCTATGAATACTCAGAAAGCCCCGAAGTGCTCATCTATACAGATGGTTCTGTTGTAAAGCAGCAGAGAAGTACGTGGGCATTTACAGCCCGTTCAGCGGGCCGAACCGTTCAAGAATCCAGTGGTACCCACTCTATGACCACGAGCAGCATGACGATGGAGGTGATGGCAGTTACACAGGCTTTCTTATGGCTGGGATCACAGCATTATACCAACGTGTGTGTACTAAGTGATTCAATGAGCATGATTCAGAAGGTCGAAGCTGGATCTGTACGTAGACAGTGGACTGAGTCGCTGCGGAAGTCTGTTGTCCGTAAAGTCACCTTCATCTTCGTCCCGGGACATGCGGGAGTCGAGGGAAATGAACGAACTGATAAACTGGCTGGCTCTGCACCCCCTGTAGATGGCCAGCACCTGGATCGTGCCGATGTTATTAACGTCCTCAAAGATATGGCGAGAACAGAGGACTTTGACGTCAGTGATTCCACATCGCTGTCCAGGATGAAAGACTTGGGAGTAAGAATCGGCACAGCCAGACGCGAGAGGTACATCGGGAAAACAAAGCGCCTCGTCAACCAACACAGAACTGGCACTATTAGCCACTGGACGCTGATGCATATGTTGGGGGGAGGATCTGAGCACCGATGGACATGTCCGGAGTGCAATGAAGATACCCCAACTGATAACTGAGATAACTGAGAAGCAAATAAGTTAAGTTAGTTGCATATCCTTTACAGGACGTAGCAGTCAACCCCAGCATTTTTTTTATGTTGTAATTCCTGAGCAAGTTTACGTTTAGTAGTTTGCCATTGCTTTCTGAACGATCGACACTCATACCATTTTATAAAAACAAACGCAAGGTGGTCTGCTGCCAAATAGCCCACAGCTGTGTTTCAAATGCGGTATGCGGAATTACGAACTGCGTCTGTATACCCTTCACCAAAGAGCAGGCACAGAAGCAAATAAAAACAGTAAAATTATTAGAGAAAGTCGACGTTGATAGTCAAGGCTGTTTTTTTAGCAGGTTATGAGAAAAAATAAACTTGAAAACTTGGTGAAAAATAGCAAGCTCGAAGAGGAAAAAAAGCAAAGGGAAGAGAAATAAACATGGGGCTGAATGTCTTGGCTACCTGGCAATAATCGGGACAATAATCCAAGATTCTGATGATCGCGAGATTATGAATCATGACTCCCCCGAACACATGTCCGGTATGGCACAGAATGATAATGTTTGTTGGCATCAGCTCTGGAACGGTGTGCAGAATAAGGCCAGTATATTTCCAACAAATTATGTACATAGTGTTTCAAACAAGAGTATCGGTATTTTCTAGTGAATAACTTTGTTAAATGTAACGTTACAAATAATTGGTTTGTAAAAACGGATCATTAAATTGCAAGTATTTGTTGAAAGTATCCATTAACAACTATTTGTCAATTCAACCAGCAGACGTCGCAGGGAATAAAAATGGCGTTACCACAACGGTTCCACGAATAGTCAGTATTTCCATTGATTAATGAAGTAATTATTTGTCCCGAATTAATTTTCTGCTATAGGTCTGTGATGTTATAGCGCCATCACATTTGTAGGAAGGAGGAATAGATCGCCAATCTTTTCCTCACTTTGACAAGCGACGAGAACAGACGTCGAACCCGCGTTTGACCCTGCTCATGACATTACATGAGGCGGTAAGTTGGCTATCAAGTTTAGTTTAGGTTAGTTTAGTTTTGTCGACGGATCAACATCACGGCAGACGGGTGTAACCCGTAAGTGCTCCGTTCTACTCCTAACTCAGTCCTGAGTCCGGAGAATCTCAGCTCAATGCACGAAATCCGTAGCACCAGCGAGGATCCTGAAATATTTTGGGTAGATTCTGAACTCGAAATTTTGCTCGGGCAGCGCCGTCAGGCTACTCTTTTTTCGATTTCCAACTGCCAACAATACACACAAGCGTCTGATCTCACTATCCAGAGACCAGGGGAAATGTTATTACTAGAAGTCCCCCCCCCTCCCCCCGGCTATCAAGTTTGCTACGCACCAGCCATTTCCGTTGCTTGCGGTGACCAAAAAAAAAAAAACATGTTCATTGTGGTAATTGATCAGTTTGCTGGAAATGAGACGCAGTTACAATAAGTGATATTTATAGTTTGAGACGCAGTTACAATAAGTGATTTTTATAGTTTGAGACGCAGTTATAATAAGTGATATTTATAGTTGTAACAGAAAGCCAAAAACAAAGAAAAACATGTTCATTGTGGTAATTAATCAGTTCGCTGGAAATGAGACGCAATTACAATAAGTGATATTTATAGTTTGAGACGCAGTTACAATAAGTGATATGTATAGTTGTTGCAGAAAGTCAAAACAAAGATAAACATTTTCATTGTGGTAAGTAATCAGTTCGCTGAAAATGAGACGCAGTTACAATAAGTGATATTTATAACTGCAGCAGAAAGCCAAAATAAAGGACTTAGTTGGAAAAACAGGAGAACAAAAGTAGTGGTAATTGCACAGATAAAACGTCTTCCAAAGAATGCAACATTAGAGTGAATGGAACCCATATGAAACAAGACAATGTATTTAAATAGCGGGTGCTTTAATAGAAGTAGATGGAAGATGTATTAAGGAAGTTAAATATAGAATAGCTAAAGCAAAATCAACATTTTACAAGATGAAGAAAGAACAGTAACGTAAATCATGGCTCCTGTCACACTAGAGACATCCGGGCATGAAAATGCATAAAGCAGAGGAACTGATGAAAGATCAAGAGTCTTTCCTGCGGGCCGTGATTATATCGGTGTTCTGTACAGGACCTACTGAATTACGGATGTCCAGTTGTTCTTCTGGCTTCTGCTGTGATTGTCTGTTTTTGTAGTTCCAATCCGGATCCTAATTAAGGCGTCTGTGCCATCCCCAATTTCTGCAGTTATTTCCTGCTTCTCATTGTACAAACCACACAACTGAAAGTTCAATCAAATTAAGTGCTATCTCCGCATTTAATGTTGGCTGTAATGATTCTCCGTCGTTCTTTGTTCTGCGTTTTTATTGTGCATTCATGTAAGCTTCTTTCAGTCTATCTCTTGGTGATGATGATAATGATATTGTGATGATGATGGTGATGGTGGTGGTGAAGCTTATGATGATGTGTGTGGTGATGATGAAGGTGCTGATAGTGATAAGGATAGGGATAGTGGTTGAGATGATGATGTTAGTGGTGATGATATTGATGATGATAATTAATTTATTAATGATGATTTGTTACTGCTTATGAACTGTTCATATACTAATATTCTCACTTTCTGAACATCAAAGAAAGTTCATAGCACCATGTCTGGGAAACTCGAAAAGGTCTCGGATATTAAGAGCAGAATAGGGCAAGCAAAAGATGCATTTCGGAAAATGAAGAGTATCCTATGCAATAAGTCACCATCATTGAATGTAAGAAAGAGAGTGCTGAAATGCTATATAGAACATGTATTGCTGTATGGCAGTGAATCTTGGAATCTAAATGAATAAATTAGGAAGAACTTGGAAGCAACAGAGATGTGGTTCCTATGACGAATGTTGCGAATTCATTGGACTGCCAAAGTGACTAACAACGACTGCTTGAAAGAGGCTAATGAAACTAGAACATTATATACAACAATAGGAAAGAGACAAACAGCTTTCTTTGGTCATGTGACGAGAAAAGAGGCAATTGAGAACATTGTGATAACTGAAAAGGTCGAGGGGAAGAGAGGCAGAAGCAGACGAAAAGAAATGATGCTGGATGTATTGAGACAGTGGCATGGAGGAATATGATCAGTAGAGCTGATCCAGAACACCAAAGACCGAGATCTATGGAAAGTCATGAACGCCTACGCCAGCTGGCAGGGCACTTGACGATGATGATTCTAAAGAAAAATGATCGTAACAAATGATGATGATGGTGATAATGATGCTGATGAAGATGGTGATTACGACGGTCACAAAGGTGATGATGGCGACGATGACGACGATGATAACGACGACTATGATGATCTTCGTGCTGGTGGTTGTTACGATAAGGGGATGATGTTGATGACAATGAGCACAGTTGTGGTGATTAAGATGAGAATGATGACGATCACAATGGTTGTGGTTACGATGTTAATGTTCATGATGATGATAGACTCATTGGCACCTTACCGTCTTGACAGACGATAGTTTGTGCTTTAAAAAGGCATAATAACTTTTACCTATGGCGGTAGCGCATGTGACTGATAAGGCCAATTTGCGTTGTAAATGTCCGTTCACAGTGGGTGCATGTGAACACGTGGTCATTTCCACCATCATGCACCATCTTTCGTCTCAAACGCTCGGTGTGTGACTTATCTGCAATAATTTTCTCCTTTGTCTTTATTCCATTTCTGATGTTTGCCCTCCATGCAAACACGTTCAGCGGCGACTAGCTCCCAATGTGCATTATCAATGCCTGTATCAATCATGTCCCGCTTACACACATCTTTGTATCGTAGTAGAGGCCGACCCTGAGATCTCTTACCCATCTGTAATTCACCAAAAAAGATGTCCTTTGGTATTCTACCATCATCCATCCTCCTAAGATGTCCTATCCATCTAAGTCTACGAAGACTGAGCATGGAATAAACTGTCACACAATCTGATTTTTCCAATACTTCAGTATTTGTGATTTTGTCTTGCCACTTAATACCAAGAATTCTTTGCAGACACCGCATATGAAAGCTGTTTAAATGTTTCTCTTGGTGTGACTAAGTTGTCCAGGTTTCACTGCCATAAAGAAGAGTACTAAGGACACAGGTTTCATAGATAAGGACTTTTGTTTTTGCAGTAAGCTTCCTGTTCTCCCAGACTATTTTTCTTAACCTGTTCATTGTTGTTGCTGCCTTACCACTCCGGATGTTGATTTCCTGATCTAGGGATAATTTGCTATTTACCACTTATCCTAGATATGTAAAATGGTCTACCATCTCTAGTTCGGCGTCGTCAATAAAGATTGATGGTACCCCATGTGCACCTTGTGACATAATCTGTGTCTTCTTTTTGCTAATTGTTAAACCAAATTCAGAACAAGCATTGGAGAATGCAGATAGTAGACATTGCAATTCTTCCTCAGAGTGGGTCGTAACTGCAGCATCATCTGCAAAAAGCAACTCTCTGATCAGTACCCTCCTAATTTTGGTCTTGGCCTTCAATCTTTGAGCATTGTAAAGGCCGCCATCTGAGCGTGAGTGAATGTATATACCAGTATATACCACCATCCTGATCACGAAAGGCATATTTCAGTAGAAGTGAAAAGTATATTCCAAAGAGGGTGGGAGCTAGTACACAACCTTGCTTAACTCCACTCTTGATTTCAAGTTCTTCAGAAGTTGCACCATCAAACTTGATTATACCTATCATGCCTGTGTGGAACGATTCCACAATGGACAGAAGAGTTGGTGGGCAGCCAATCTTCTTTAGTGCCTTGAATAGACCATCACGACTTACCAAATCAAATGCCTTTGTGAGGTCGATGAAGGCAATAAACAGTGGTTGATTCTGTTCACGGCATTTTTCTTGCATTTGTCGCAATGAGAATATCATATCAATGGTAGACCGGTTCTGTCGAAAGCCACACTGTGATTCGGGGTAGACTTGATCTCCTAGGACTTGAAGTCTGCGCAGAACAATTCTGGCAAATACTTTTCCAACAATACACAGAAGTGAGATACCCCTATAGTTGTTGCAGTCGCTCCGATCGCCCTTGTTCTTGTACAGTGTTATGATGCTTGAATCTTTGAAATCCTGTGGGACTTGTCCTTCTCGCCAGCATAGCTCTATTAACTGGTGGATCTGTAGAGTGAGTGTGTCTTGCCCACTCCTTATAACTTCTATTGGAATCCCATCCTTACCTGGAGCCTTGCCAGATGCAAGTTCATTTATAGCACACTTAACTTCTGTTATGGTGGGAAGTGTGTCCAGGTGGTCAAGAGTTGGTAGAGCCTCTATGGCGTTGAGGGCATCATCCGCTAGTTTGGTCTCACTTGAGTAAAGCTCCAAATAGTGCTCTACCCATCTGTCCATCTGCTGTTTCTTGTCAGTGATGATATCTCCAGTCAAGGTTTTCAATGGTGCACTTCTTTTGATCACTGGACCACAGGCTTTCTTTATTCCTTCATACATGCTTCTGATGTTTCCCTTATCACTTGCGATTTGAATGGACTCACATAACTTGATCCAATAATCATTTGCACACTGCCTGGCAGCCTTTTGCACATCCTTCCTAGCTTGCCTTAGTTCACTCAGAGTGTTACGCGTTGGTCTTTCCTTGTTTCTTAAGAGAGCTTTCTTCTTCTTATCAATCAAGGGCTGCAGAGTCTCGCTGTTTGCCGCAAACCAGTCCTGCCTCTTATGATCCACAGTGCCGTAAACCCCTACGGCAGTTTTATAAAGAGTTTCCTTAATTTGACCCCACTTTTCATTTACTGTACAATTTTTTCTGGTGTATCAGTGAAAGCGTCTTCAAGATGCTGTTGAAACTGAAAGCACTTTTCAGGATCGTGAGTGTTAATAATATTAATCCTGGGGCTAGATTTGTGTTTAGCTGTGTAGATTCTCTTTGGTCTCTGTCTAACCCTTGCAACAACCAAAGAATGATCCGTATCACAGTCAGCACTGTGGTAACTTCGAGTCAATGATATATGGTTCAGATGTTGTCTCCATGTGATGATGAAGTCCAGCTGGTGCCAATGGCCGGATCTTGGATGTTTCCATGTGACCTTATACATCTCTTTTGTTTTAAAAAAGGAGTTTGTAATACATAGGTCATTACTGGTGCAATGCTCCAGCAGCTTTTGCCCATTTTCATTCATACTACCGATGTTATATTTTCCAAGGCACACTGGCCATGAACTCGAGTCCTTGCCCACACGAGCATTGAAATCACCGAGCATATAAATGTAGTCAGTTTTTGGAACTACCTTGATCACGGAGTCTAACTCCTCATAGAACGCATCCTTCACATCATCAGAGGAATCGAGTGTCGGTGCATATGCAGTAATAATGGTGGCAAACCCACAAGAGGTTGCCAAGCGCAGGGATAATAGTCTTTCATTTCCTCCTGCTGGAATTTCAATCATTCCCAGTAACGAATTCTTCACTGCAAAGAACACACCGTGTTGCCTTTTTTCTGCCTGCCCTCTACCCTTCCCAAAAAAAAGGTGTAATTGTTTTCCCTGAGTGACCCTTCCTCAGCGAGGCGAGTCTCCTGCAGGCCAGCAATATCAATGTTAAGACGATTGAGTTCGGCATCAATCACAGCCGTTTTTCTCACATCGTCAATATTGGTCAAGTCAGTGGAAAATCCTGGACACATGGTTCTCACGTTCCAGGTTGCAAGCCGTAGCTTGAGGTTTCTATTTTTATTTTTGTTTGTACCTGGTGCATTGGTTTTACAGCCTGCGATTCAGATTTTGTCCTAGCCCCAAGCACCCATTGAAGCAGGCAGGCTGTGGCGGATCAGCACCCAATTGGCCGGGGGCTGCCCAGCTTGAGGCGGGCGGTAGCTAATCAGTGACACCTGTAGGTGTCTCCCATCGCCAGAGGCAACGCGTGACGCCCCATGTCTACGCCAGTTGACAGGGACTTATAACCCGTAACAGTTGCCTCTCGCTTTGATTCCGAGACCAGTTAAGACCAGGGATTGAGTAATTGCCTCTCCATAGCACAAAGCATGGGCTAAAATATAGAGATCATGTGTTGCCCATGCAGCATGATCCCTCTCTCGGCCTGCCTAGTTCACTCCAGAGGAAAGGTAACACCCCTGCATCTGGAACAAGACAAGCTGCAGAAGCTGCCGGATCATCAAAGCAATTCTCTAACTGTCCGCCTGTCGGAGCTTCGATCCTAGACCAGCTGCCAACCAAGGCTTAGGGCCTGGTCTGCCCTGCCATACATTTTGTCTTTAGCTTGCATTTCCTCGCACCAGGGTAAGGCTTGTACCCTCCCAATTGCGCTCTTCCGCCCGAAGCCGTTGGCACAATGTGGGGTGTCGGGTTTGGTAAGCGCCGCCCAACGTTCGGCGCTAACAGAAAGCAGGTAGTACCGTCTACTGTTATATGGTAGCTCAGTCATATCTGACTAAGACCTGACACACAAAGATGATGATTATAATGGTGTTTCTATAAAGACGATGATGATCATTTTCATGATGGTGGTGATTCTACAAAGACGATGATGTTCATCATCATGATGGTGGTGATTCTACAACGATGATGATGACGACAATGATGACGATGACGACAATGAAAAGAAATAATGATTTATAATGAGAGCAGAGTGTGCAATATGAGCAGCAAAGAACCAGTTCATCATCTCAAAAGGGCAGAACACGATAATCTAGCAAGGAAACGCGCGGCAGAAACGAGCCACATGTCTGAGGACAACAAAAGCAAACATGTTCAATGTACACACATAAATGAGCTTCATGTCTGAGGACAAAAAAGCAAATATGTTCGTCGTATGCGCACAGGGCAGAGAGACATAACAGATGAAAGAAATGTCCGACGATAAAACTGAACGATACCTGATAGCATAGCAACAAAGGCTTGCTGGCATATATCGGCTATAGAACTGGAAACGGTTAAATGAATTATCAAAACGGAATACCTCAGGGCCCAGAGTATAAAAGCCATGGAAAATTGAAGCCAATTGCGTAATTTTGAATAGCTGCGATAATGCTTAACAATATGCGTCTAGCACCATATACCCAAATCATTTCACGACCTGAACAAGCCTTCTTTCTTCTTCTGCTTTCACGCTGCATCTCACATGGGGAAATGTGCCTTCTACCAACTCACTCCAAGTCCTTCTATTCTTAGCTATTCTACCCAGTTCCGCTCATGTCCTCCCATGGGGATATAGGCCCTTTACCAACCCACTCCAAGTCCTTCTATTCCTAGCTATTCCACCCAGCTCCGCTCATGTCCTCCCATGGGGATATAGGCCCTTTACCAACCCACTCCAAGTCCTTCTATTCCTAGCTATTCCACCCAGCTCCGCTCATGTCCTCCCATGGGGATATAGGCCCTTTACCAACCCACTCCAAGTCCTTCTATTCCTAGCTATTTCACCCAGCTCCGCTCATGTCCTCCCATGGGGATATAGGCCCTTTACCAACCCACTCCAAGTCCTTCTATTCCTAGCTATTCTACCCAGCTCCGCTCATGTCCTCCCATGGGGAAATGTGCCCTCTACCAACTCACTTCAAGCCCTTCTATTCTTAGCTATTCTACCCAGCTCCGCTCATGTCCTCCCATGGAGAAATGTGCCCTCTGCCAACTCACTCCAAGCCCTTCTATTCTTAGCTATTCTACCCAGCTCCGCTCATGTCCTCCCATGGGGAAATGTGCCCTCTACCAACCCACTCCAAGCCCTTCTATTCCTAGCTATTCTACCCAGCTCCGCTCATGTCCTCCCATGGGGAAATGTGCCCTCTACCAACCCACTCCAAGCCCTTCTATTCCTAGCTATTCCACCCAGCTCCGCTCATGTCCTCCCATCCACGTGTTATTCATTTCTGTTTATACTTCTTTTCTTCGTGTATTTTTATGTTTTCCTCTATTTCTCTTGCCTTGTGGGTTCCTGACAACAGTTGTTCTAGATATATCATTCTCAGGTTTTCTCAATGCTTGTTCTTTCCAGCGCCAGCACCTCTTCTTTACCTATTGGTTCACCAGTATTTAAGTAGTTATCTCCATGGTCTGAATTTGATACATGAACCAGTGACAGCAGACACGGAAAATGACCCATCATTAGATGAAATTGTATAAAGAACATGAAGAAGGGTAAATCACCAGAATGTGATAAGATAACAGCTGAACTAATTAAAGCGGGAGAAGAAGAAAGCATACAAATCTATCACCCATTATATGAAAAGATTTGGAAATATGGTATATGGTCAAACGATTGGAAGAGAACAACTTCATTCCAATACTAAACAAGGGCAACTTGAAATTATGCACCAACTATAGAACTATTGCCTTTATCAGTTATGCAAGTAAAATTCTACACAACATTATAATGGGAAGACTTCGTAAGAAAATGGAAGAAGAGAGTAATGTGGTTCATGCTGAATTTAAGCAAGGAAGAGGAACAAGAGATCACATACTCAACAAGCGTTTAATAATTGAGAAGTGCAGATAATTTAATATAAACATATTTTCATGTTTTGTGGATTATTCAAAGGCATCAGAAACTTTGGGAAATCATGAGGAAAATGGGCTTTCCTTCACATGGAGTACAACTCATAAAAATGCTTTATCTAGGCCAGGGGTCACCAAACTACGGCCCGCGACGTCATTTCATCCGGCCCGCCGACGGTACTCGAACTTACTTGATATAACGTATGGAACACGAGAGGTTGTGATGCAATTTAAATGTAAATATTATGTTTTGAATAATAGGAGATCGTCACACGTGCGGAGACCTCCTGGCTGCTATGTGTCTTAAATTTACTATTTTCAGTTATAAATTATTGTATCTAGATGTACTTGTTTATTGTAATGATTGCTTATTTCGCGCTATCTCAAGTCCTTCCCCGGCTCGTGGTAGCGCCGCCTACGCTCTGACGTTACCATGGTTTCCATGGCCACACACAAATACACAGACACGCATCTTTCCCTCCCCCAGATGCGTCCGGCTGTCAACACAGGTCCAATGCTCCAGAAATATTCACTTTTTTTTGCCGGTCATCCATTTTATAGGTATGTAACAAGGATGTTTGACAGTGATATGTAAGTGAACTACAAGTGTGAATATAAGCAATAAAGTAGGAAACATAGCAATAAAAATGCCATAGAAGCCTCGTGTTATTACGAAAATATTATCCTCAGCTCAGAAGAATTCCCCGGTCAAGTTGTTAATCGAGCTGGTCTCTAGGCCAGTGTTTTTTAATCTTTCTGCTAGAACAGTTCTTACGCAAATGTTTACGTTGCTCAATGAGCTCTGTGTGATGATCCAAGTGTCTGTCCTATTTTATGTAATAAACCAGATGATCAGAAATGGTACATTTTGGCGATTTCGGTCTATGTCGGCGAAACCCCTGGCTGCCACTCGCGGAACCCCGGTTGGAAAACTCTGCTCTAGGCTGCTTATTTAGGCCGGCCCTATTAATATATTTTGCAAACCTTATTATGAGATATATTCTATTACCAAAGGTACCTATAAACTGCTTATGTACCTTTGGTGAGCCGTAGCCTCACCAGCGACCTCTAGTCAGCTGCTTTTCTTGTGTTTCAATGGGATATTAATTATGTTTCTAATTCAATATCTTTGTCATTTTCAGATCCCGTGTACTTCACCCTTCATTATGGCTACTATGAAAAGAAAAGTGGACACCGAGTGTCGCGTTTTCAATTAAGAAAGGGGAGTAAAGACTTCTTTGTAGAAACAAAGGACCAGAAAACCAATTGCGTAATATGCAGCGAAAGTGTTGCCGTTTTGAAAGAGTACAATCTTCGGTTTCACAAAAAATCTATAAACATATTCAAGGTTTTATGGAAAGTTACGCTCTGAGAAATATGAGTCCATGAAACGTGGTTTAGAAACACAAAGAGATCTTGTGGCATGATGTCTTCAGACGTTCGCATCCCCAGTCCATTTACATTTCTCAATACTCAGTAGTTAACCACGTAAGCCGTCTTGATACCCTAACTAAAAATCGAATCGTAGATTCTAGATCGAGAGAGGGTAGATGAATGGTGGGGATTCAATTTGATTGGGTAACCCTTGGGCTGGTAACGCTCCTTAATACATAATTAGCCCGCCAGTCGAAGCCTTGATTCCATCCCGTAAGGACGTGTTCAAGATGCAGTGGTAAAATTTGCCCAAAAGCATTCTTTAGGATGTGGTCATCTGCACATCAGGTACCTAAATCATTTAATATGTTATGTGTAACCCTGATGAAGTGAGAGAGAGACGAATGGCCGAGTATTTTCTTGAGAAAATGTAAAAAGAAGACAGGACTTCGGTACAGTGACTCTAAAACTGCCGCTCAAAACCTGTCATGTCTACCGCAGTAAAACATTCTTACCATGTCTATTGTCTGTCTGATTTGATGATTTGCATATGCTTATGACTGTAAACCACGCTCAATGCATATGGCAAAACCTTTGTGCGCTCTGAACATTCGTTGAGTGCCTATCATGACCATTCTTAACCAAACTGTACATCGCTATTGAGAGTTACCTTTGGCAGTTGTTTCAGAATGTCTGATGCTATATACTGCATGTAATTTCTCCCTTATAATGGCTGAGAATGTTTGAGTGAATGAGATGATAATTATATAATTAACTCCTCATATTTGTAAAACTAAAGACACTTATTAAATCCATGTTTGCAGGACTGCATTGCACTGTGGAAATTAACCTACAGTGTCTGTCAGATGAATACATGGGAAGGCTCATGCTATTTGTCAGGGAAAATTCATGTTTTCTTTCATTATGTGTATTCCACATGTGAAGGCAATTCTGGTGCATGATTTCTGCCATACAATGCCTACTTCTTGGTGCTTAATCACACTGTCTGTTCTCATGGTACACCGGTCCCTGTGATCTACTCATTGTGAGAATTTACAAGATAATTGTGTGAAGCTGCCTCTGATTAGGAGTATGTGCCTATGACTTCACGGTTTTGGGGATGAACCTGGAGAAAGGATATCACCCCAAACCCCCAAATAAAATTGCACTTCATCATCAGTGAGAGGCGGGTGTTCGAATATCACACTCCCCTTTCCCCTCCCATTCCTCTCTGAATCTGTGATAGTACTGTATAACTGTGACAATGGTTCAATAGATGTAAAACACATGTTGTGCCTTTGTTTATTAACAGAGAATGAGAAAGATGGGGGAGGCTTTTCAATCACCAGGACAACTCCAGGGAAGTCCTGAGCTCTAGTCTTCAACTCCAGCTGAAAAGTCAGACTCCAAAAAGACCAAAATGAACAACAAGTTGCAAAGATTCAGCCTGAATCCACTAATTCTGGCCTATACAGATGGCACTGAAGAAAAGTCTTTCTTAAAAGCCTAAGACAGGGATACTCTCCAATTTTGTAAAAGCCCAGGCTATATCTTCAAGATAAATTCAAGAAGAAACCTTAAGAGGAGAGATCACCTGGTTTTCAGCATGTCACTACTGGCTAAGAGTGGACATTAAAGGTGCACTTGGAGCAGACTATATCACAGTTATTATTAATATTGGCTGAAAGCTAAAGGAGCAGAAGTTAATACATAGAGCAAATTCCCAAAAATGGATTAGTGATAAGTCGGTGTGGTGATTCAATTACATCAGAACCTGTTGTGGGAGATAGACTGGCAGAGAAGAATGATGGGACATCATAGTTTTTAGATCTTCCTCTGCTGGAAAAGTAAAACTAATCCCAAATTATCAACTTTGCGAACAGTCTACTCACCCTTCGGAAGGACATGTTGTCACTTGCTTCGGACTAGTCAAAGTAGGGAATAGCCTAAACTGGAAAAACATTATGGGGAAAGCTGAAACCTGAGACATTCCCAACACCTTCATTGGTGCTAAAAGACGGTATACGGATCAGTATAGCAGTGTCTCCCTATACTTGTGCCCGGCTATAGGTTTATCATGTGTTTTCCTCATTTGACGGTTGGAAAAGTGATAGCATGATTAAAGTGTTGTGGTGTAGGATAACCTATGGTGTAGATATGTGAAGGAGGAGGGTTTATTTAGATTGATGTTTCTGTGGGGATATTGAGTGATGTGTTTGGGTTTTCATAGATAATGTCACTATAATTTGCATATAAACATATTTGAGATGTAAATTGTTGGCAGAATATGAAGCCTGAGTCTTCACTTGACCTCATCAGACATTAATAAAGTATTAGTAGTAAGAGAACAGTTTTTGAGATACATGTCTCTGTGATTGTCTTGTACATTGTTGAGAAAGAAATGTCCAACTGGTGTCAAGCATCTTCATGGTGACTGTTACTCTACTATTGTGGTTGGTTACAGAGATTGTGAAAGTCTGTGTGGTTGTTGTCAAGTATCTTCCATGATGTATGACTTGTCTAACCTGTTGGTGTGATCATTCTTTGTGAATGTTTGTCCAACTGTTGTCAAGATCTTCTCATGTTGTCTTGTTCAACCAGTGTAAAATACAGTTGTTGTTGTTTATGCTCACTACAATGGTACAATTGTCAATGTGATCATTTGTCCAAGTGTCTTGTGTCACTTGAAATAAGTAATGAGATCAAAAATGAGGTTGGCGATCAGAGCACAGTCAGCTGGAAGATGAGAGAACTGCTTTCATTGGTTACTGTGGCTAACTGCCAAGATCTATATATATATATATATATATATATATGGCCTAGAAGAGAAATCATCTATAAATAATTCTGTGTAGAACTTAACTTGTGTCTAATTTCTCACAGTGGGGGTACTCGGTGAGCCAAAATTCTGAATGGTTTCTCTACAAGGGTTATGCGAGAATAAATATCAATACCTCTAGACAACACTTGCTGTTACTAACCTGTATCTTTTATAGAGAGATATACTTTATAGAACTTCACTCATTGGAACTTCTGTAATTCTCTATAAACCCACAAAAAACCTCACAGATCTCTTCACGAGAAAGTTTGCTGAAAATGAATCTGTCACTCGTACAAGTTACAAAATAGTGCATACGATGGCAGAACGAGGAAAACCGTTTACTGATGGCAACTTCATCAAAGAGTGTGTGATGGAAGCAGCAAATGACTTGTGTCCTGAGAAAGCCGATTTGTTTCGAACTATCAGCCTTTAGGCAAGTTCCGGTGTGCGAAGAACAAAAGAACTTGGAGAGAATATAGTGCTCCAGATACGCGAGAAAACTATGAACTTGTTGTGGTATTCTCTGGCGCTGGATGAGTATACTGATGTCTCGAATACGTCGCAATTTTTCGTGTTCATTCGTGGTGTCAATTAAGACTTTCAGATAACGGAAGAGTTGGCATCCGTTTGCAGCATGCATGGAACAATAACTGGAAAGTGCAAATTGTTTGCAAGACTGTAACCTTCAGCGGAATCAGCTTCGATGTGTTACAGTTGATGGAGGAAAAAACATGGCTGGTGTGAGGAAAGGTCTGATGGGGCAGATCAGGACATAGTTGGAAGATTTGCAAATTCCGGGTGCTCTGTTCATACACTGCATCATACATCAGCAAGCTCTCTGTGGGAAAGACTTAGATAATTCTTGTGTACTGAAACCAGTCGTTTCTGCTGTGAAGTTCATTCGGGGACATGCACTCAATCGCCATCAGTTCCAGGCTTCTTCGTTTTTACAAGCTCCGAAACGAAATAGATGTTTCCCTCACTAAAACGGCAGAGCTGATCGACAGCTGTCAGATCCTACCTGGCTGTCAAAGTTGTCATTTTTGGTCGATATCATTTCCCACATAAATGAACAGAATTTGTAACTTGAGGGAAAGGATAACCTCGACTGTGATCTCTACAGAATCATCAAAGAATTTCGGAGAAAGCTGTAATTGTTTGAAGCACAACTGGAAAGAGAAAACTTTTCTCATTTTCACAGTTCCAAAGAGTTTTGCGCTATAATCTTCGAAGATGTCAAAATCGATTTTCCAAAAAAAAAAAAATTATTCTGTTCCAGAATCATTTCGATTTTAATCTTGATGATGTTCTAGTTGAACTACATTTGGAGCTCATTGATATGCAAGCAAATGACTTGTTGAAAGAGAAGCACAGAGAAGGAAACTTGTTGAATTTTACCGCTGCTTACTTGATGGTGAGTTTCCGAAGCTGAAGAAATTTGCCGCTGGTATGGCACCAGTGTTTGGAACAACTTATGTCTGTGAGCAAACATTTTAAAAAATGAAATATGTGAAGTCAACATATCGAACGAGATTGACTGATGAACATTTGAAAGCAATTCTCTTGATTGGATGCAGCAATTCCAAACCAAACATTGATATCTTGAAAGCCAAAATATCAGTTTCACAAAGCTCACTAACCGTTTTTGCTGCTTAGTTTGTGAGATTCGGATATGTGCACACTAGGTCTGATGTAACTATCTTTTTGTTAACGTCAACTTCTTTGATAACTTTTATTAGTAAATAAATATTTTGATTGTCTATGTCTTTTGTGCATTGCATGCCACTCACCCATGATTAACTTAGTTTTTCGTCTTTTTTACCAGGGCTTTCGTTCTGGCTTGCAAGTATTGTTAAAGTTTAGGGCTGCGGAATTTAACGATTAATTAATCGATTAATTAATTTTTTTAACGACTATTTTTTTTTAACGATTAATCGAAAACTTTTCTCCCATCACTTATACAAATGAACCGAATGTCGAAAATTTGTCGGACATTTTAAACATAGTGCTGCAAACACAACCGAGTTGCAAAATTGTACTGAGGCACCATTGTGTAAGCTGCAGCAAGATGTACCAACAAGATGAAACAGTATGTTTATTATGCTACAGAGTCTTCTACATGTTAGAGAAGCATTAACTGTCTACATGTCAGATGAAAAGAAGCAATACAAAGGTCCAAAACTGTCAGGTTCAGATTGGGAGAAGATTTCGAAATATGTCAAAGTTTCGGACTTATTCTGTCAGACCACGGTCCTGCTTGGCGGTCAAGAGTATGTTTCATGTAGCTGTGTATTGCCACTGCTATCATCTTTGACAAAGCATATGACTGTACACGATAATGATCCGGGCTACATAGCTAAATTTAAGGCAGCATCTTTCAATGACTTCAGTGAACGTGTAGCTAACATGACAAGTATTTACATACTACAGATTGCAACAGCACTTGATCCACGATAAAAATACATGAAGTGTTTCTCAAAAGATGCAAAAGAACGAACTTGGTCACGTATTGAACAACAAATAGCAGCTAATGTTCATGATGAGCAGATGGAGATTGCTGCACCGAATGTTACTGACATTGACAATGAAACTATATGTGAACCAAATGAAAAGCTTATTAAGCTAATGGAGTCGGAAATGGAGAAGAAAGTTGCTGAATCGGTTGACCCTTTACAATGGTGGAAACTTAATGAACATCGATATCCAAAATTGGCATTCCTTGCCAAGACCATTCTGTGCATCCCGGCTACCTCGGTTCGATTTGAACGATTGTTCAGCTCTGCTGGTTACATTGTTAATAAAATGCGCTCGTCACTTGAACCAAATACTGTCAACATACTCGTCTGTTTGCATAGTTGGTTATTAGATGACATATGAACAAGACAATCCAGTGTTATTTCGATTTTTGATAAATACGACTATAATGTGAGTTATAAATGTTTTGCTTTAATCGAAATTAACGATTAATTAATCGTTAATTTTTCAAAAGTTAACTATTAAATTTAAATTAATCGGTCGCAGCCCTATTAAAGTTAGATGCATATCCATTACAGGACGTTTGCAGTCAACACCAAAATTTTTTGCTGTTGTTGATATCTAGGCATGTTTACGTTCAGTAGTTTGCCGTTGCTTTCTGAACGATCGGCACCCATGCCATTGCGTTAAAAAAAAACCAGCGCAACGCGGTCTGCTGACAAATCGCGCACAGATGTGTTTCGAATGCGGGTATACGGGATTACGAACCGTGTCCGTAAAACCTTCGCCACGGAGACGGCGCAAGTATTGTTCAGAATGAGTATCCGGCCCGCACTCGTCATTTTGTCAGTTATCCGGCCCGTCGTGAAAAAAGTTTGGTGACCCCTGATCTAGACCAACAATCAGCGGTTAGAATAGATGGCGAGACATTAGACTGGTTTGACATCAAGCAAGGAGTCCGTCAGGGCTGTGTGCTGTCCCCCTATTTGTTTAACCTGTACGCCGAAAATATAATGAGCAATGTCAGAGATGATATAACCATTAAGCAATACCATGTCCTTAATATCGGTGGTAATTAAATACCAGAGATTCGATATGCTGATGTTACTGTGTTACTACTATCAATATCACATTATGGTATAGAAAACCTAATAACCTAAACCCAAAATAATAGTGAAAATCACACCTTATATCTTAACATAGCAAAAACAAAGATAATGCGTACAGATAAAACTAATTTGGAGAAAGAAATGTACGTTAATGGGAAAAAATTGGAGGTAGTAGAAAATTTCGAATAACTTTGGTCATTTATTACCAGCAATGTTGACACAATGCGAGAAATTAAAAGACGAATATCTATTGCTCTTCAAAAACTAAAACAACTGAATAAATTGTGGCTTGGGACAGATAGAACTACAAAAATTAGATTTTTAAGAGCATGCATCTTTCCCATTGCAACATCCGCCTGAGACAAAGCTTACTAAACAAGCTGAACAGCGCAGCCTTTGAATATACATGTTATAGACGGGTTTTAATAATGTCTTATATACAGAAAATAACAAATGCATCCATATGACAAGAGCTGAATGCTGAAGAAGGATAGCAACTAAAGACGATAAAACAAAGAAAATTGAAATATTTTGGTCTTTGAAACGTCATGAATGTTTAGAGAGAAAAATAATGAAGGAGTATATGACCGGGAAGAGAGAAAGAAGAAGATCAAAGAGAAAATGGGTGCAGGATGTGGCAGGTAATCTCCAGATGAGTGTATTGGAGGCGGGACATCTTGCATATTACAGAGAAGTTTTCCGGAAGGTTGTTATGGGAGTGATGTTCTGCAAAGGACATGCTACTGAATGAATGAATGAATGAATGAATGAATGAATGAATGAATGAATGAATGAATGAATCTCCATGATCCCCCACATTAGGGATTCTGTCATACCATTTTATTCCTCGCATTTTGCGCAGTCACCAGTCAATGAAAGATGGTAGTTTATTTGTAATCATTTTCATTTCCAAGGTGAAAAAGAGTGCATTACTTTATCACATACCCAGTACCATCATCAGTTTTTACTGTCTAGCATTTCTATTATTACTCTCTACAAGGGTATCAAAATAAAGTCTGTTCGTTCGTTCGTTCGTTCATTCACTGGGGCCAAGTTTTTTGCCCCCGGCCTTGCACTACGAAGGCCGTGGGTTTGTTAGGGACTCTATCATATGGTTTATTAGTGCAGTTTTCTCAGAGATTCCTAGGAGTTCGTACTGGGGGTTCTTTGCGGGAGGATATCAAACCCGTAGGATAACTCCCAGTGCAATGAAGTCGATACTCAGGCTGTAACGTACCCAGAACGTCTACTGACGTGTGAAAGGCTACTTTACTGTTTTCTTTTACTGAGGAAATCGTTACTTTCTTTTGGAAATCATTTAAGTAGTTGCCGATATTTCGTTCGGAAATCGAATAGAAAATTTCGCAACTTTCGTTCGGAAATCGTAACTTTCGTTGGGAAATCGTTACTGTCATTCGGACATCTGTTAGACAATTTTGGATCGGTCTTTCGGAAATCGTTTACTTTCAGCCACCGGCTAAAAGCCATTTGTTACAACCGACGGGTAAGATGAGCTAGTTTTCTACCATGTACGAGTTTTAAAAGTAACAATTTAATTATGTGCAATTGGAGATGACTCGGCAAAGTAAGCTACGTGAGCTCGCCCGCCCCACCTCTTGATCAGAAACAGTGGCCGTGTGGGTGCATGTGTGGCTGTTGTATGGGTGTAGACATATTGAATGTGTACTGACCCACAATTAGCACACAAATAAACAATCAAGTCCCCTAGCAAGAACCTGCTGTGGGTTTGTGAAGTGTTAAGATCATCAAATTTTGCAGGCCTGAGTGCACGGGGGAATAGGTGGACACTCTTTTCCTCCTTTAACGGACGAAGAGTGCAAGTATCAAACCCTCATTCGACCGCGCTCATGATATTTTCCGCGTTGCGTCCCAACGATGAAACCAGCGCGCCACACACGATTTAGAATCAGCATAAAATAACGATAGGATAGACGTAATGGCGTGATGGTCTATGACAGTGGTTCTTCTCAACCGGTGGGGAATCCCCCCCCCCCCCCCCGGAGGGAGAAGGTTAAGATTATTTCAAGATCGCGTTAATACAAGAACTGATTACTTGATATTGTTTTTGCCTCAATACTTTACGGTTCTGTACTGCTCGTCCTTATGAAATTCGTTTTATAACGTACGTAGACCCGCAAATCATGTTGTATGTAGACGTCTAGACTTGTTCTAGTTTATTTGTTTAAATCCTTTACAGGACCTTGCAGTCAACAACAGCATTTTTCCAGCTGCTGTTGGTGTACTAGTCAAGATTACGCTCAGTAGTTTGCCATTGCTTTCTGAGCGACCGGCTCACATACCCCGAGAACCGCTATCGATTCTTGCGCGGGTTACGTTACTCACGAGTATATACGGGATTACGGAGAAAAACGTTAACTCCTAGGCCATGGAGCCGGCCTTGTTCTAGTATGCGTTAAAGTTAGCTTGCATTTTTTACGTATACTGTGTAGGGGCGGGGGGGGGGGGGTATTTATGGGGAGGAAGTACGAAAAGGGAGGGGGATGATGTTCTGACATATGGTGAAGGGGTTTATGGGTCAAAACAGGTTGAGAACCACTGGTCTATGAGTAGTAATAGAGAACAGTTTGGATAGTATTCTACAAGGAGCCCTGCTGGAGTAAGCAGGTCCATGATTGGTTAGCAAGAACATCTCTGCTTCCATTGGGCACAGTAAATGTCCCATTTACACGCCTTAAAATACATTAGCATACGGTGCTAGGCCCTTATTTATCTAGACCAGTGGTTCTCAACCTTTTTTGGTCCGTGCCCCCCTTCACCATATTTTTAGGACGTCATTCCCCCCTCACCATATTTTTAGAACGTAATTCCCCCCTTTCGTATTTCCTCCCTACAAATTTTCCCCTGCCCCTACACAGTATACGTAATAATTGAAGCTAAATTTAATAGCACATACTAAAACAAGTCTAGACATCTACATAAAACGTGATTTGCGGATCTACTTACGTTACAGAATTAATTTTAGAAGAACCGTAAAGTATGAAGGGAAAAACAATATCAAGTAATCGGTTCTTGTATTAACGCAATCTATAAATAATCTTCATTCCCCCCCCCCCATTGGAAGCCCTAAAATTCCCCCTGGGGGGAGGGAATTCCCCACCGGTTGAGAACCACTGGTCTAGACCATTCGGCACACATTGGCTGGTGACGCCGGCGGCTTTTACTTCCCCAGACATTTCCTATATCCATTTTAGACTTGGTCGACATGGGAGCACCTGACAATTTTAAAACTCCTCCACGGTGCAGATTCAACCAATGTAGGGAGTGGTGCAATATGAGCGGAGAATCTGACATAAGGCAGCAGAGAGAAAAATATGACCCTGATACGGATCGAACCTATGGCCAATGGGTCGGTAGGCGAGCGTCTAGGCACTACGCTAACGCAGCTCTGCCCTTGTTTATTTTGAAATTATTAGTGCATAGCTGTAGGCGCAGGAGATATTATGCGATATTCAAAACAATGTTTTCCCGTGATGAATTTGAATAATGAAGACACAAACAATAGATTGCACGATTTATTGCCTGGCATATTTCGCTGCATCTCGTCAGGTATATACTGCAGAAATCACACAACTTACGTGAATTAATTAGATAAATCCTTCAAACTGAAATATACACATGTTCGCACAGTAATGTCGATTGTCTATCACGGTAATTTTAAACTGACTAACATGTCTTTCTGCTTACACAAGGACGACTTACGAAGGTTGATTAATATAGCTTCAGCAAACTTTAACAATCGACTACTCTGTGTGTTGAACAACACACGGAAGGCACTGTCTCTTTCAACCACGTGGCCACTCTCGAGCACATGTCTCCCGACCGAGGAAGCCAGATTTTTCCGGTGTGGCGGCCTGCCTAGGCTACCATCTTCTGTGTGTAGTATCTTGTCCAACCAATTCGGAATATGTTCCGAAACCCTGCAATGTAACTGTCGCTCAGTTCTGCCTATGTAGATGGCCTCGCATCTGCATGTAAATTGGTAAATACAATTTGATTTGGCGTACAAAGCTACAGGTTCTTTTACTGCTGGGACTGGGATCGGTGTGTTTCTGTACCTGATGACTAGAGTTGCAGCACTGAATGTTCGCTCGACTGCTGTGGTGAGCCGGTCCCGCAGACGTTGCATTACGTCATCTCCTCGGAAGGTTAGCTGGATGAATACTTTGAGTTTAGGGACTTTAGTTACTTCTGATTTCGGTTTGGGCTGTTGGCAGTGGCGCTTTATAAATCCTGTGGAGTACCCATTCAGGTTTAAGGCATTCTTCAGAGTTTTAAATTCCTCAGTCAGTGTGTCCTGGGTGCATATCTTCCTAACACGGTCAAACAGGGTCCGTACTAAGCCCCGTTTGTACTGGACAGGTGCGAAGCTCTGAAAATTTAAGTATTGGCCTGTCCATGTTTCTTTGCGGTACACCGATCTTTGAATTGTGCCATCTGCTCTACGTCTCATTAGGATATCTAAAAACGGCAACGCTTCGTTGTGTTCGTGTTCCATAGATAAAGAGATGTTTATATGTGTCTCGTTCATTATGGCCTGGAACGACGTTGCTTGTAGCTCGTCTGTGGTGATAATTAGTATATCGTCCACGTAACGACGGTAAAAGGCCAAGTTATTGATTTCTGAGGATCTCTTTTCTTCTAAGTGTGCCATGAAGATGTCCGCTAGAATAGGTCCAAGTGGGCTCCCCATGGCCACTCTGTCAATTTTGCGATATGACTTGTTTAGAAAGTTGAATTGTATGTTGGCAGTACATAATTTTAATAGCCTCTCTAGAATAGCTGATGGTGTGCCTAGTTTTAGTTGTTTGTCTCTAATGCGTTCGCTTATTATATTCACGGTCTCATCTAATGGAACGTTGGTGAATAAAGAGGCAATATCCATGCATGCCATGTGTTTGTTGTTTATGTCCATAGTATCCAATAACTCCACCAGTTCGAATGTATCCCTGAGTGTTCTTGGACATATTATGCGATATGTTTTCTTCACGAGGATAACGCGGGGAAATAGCCGTCGCTATTACACTGAATTAATTCACGGCATAAACAGCATTATCTTGTAGTAGCCCAAGGCACATTACCAGCAAACAAAGAACAGTAAGCATTTGCAGAACATGTATCTTTTCTGGGGCACATTCATCATCACCTGCAGGTGTCAAGCCGTAAATGTCGGCAGGTCATGGTTCGCTATCTCACACAATCACCAGTCTTAGGTCAGATTTGATAACACAAAGAAAATATCAGTTGTTGCGAACCCTAAAGACTATTTAATTGTTGCCTAGCCCTAAAGACCATTTAATTGCTGCGAAACCCTTGCTTGAACCCTTGTTTATGTTGTATTACTGAGCTAGAGCGACTCCTCAATTCGCGGTTCAGAATAACAAGCAGTGATTGTATATTAGTAGAATAAGATGTTTCTCAAATTACTGTCTTTTCGTGTACTGGGTTTCTCCGGGACATATGGTATTATCGATCCACATGGAAGGTCGGATTCGATACTGTCTTGTGGTTAACACAGAAAAGACGAATGGTGTTGCTCAGTGGTCAGACACATGTCTTGTTTGTTTGAGATTACGATACTGTCCGTTGCTTGAGATGTACCAGTGTTACTTGAGTAGTTTGGTGTTTCATATCTGTCTATCTGGCTGCCTACCTCCCTGTCTGTTTTATCTGTATACCTGTATATCTATCTATCTATCTCTCTATCTATCTATCTATCTATCTATCCCTCCCTCCCTCCCTTCCTCCGTCCGTCCATCCGTCCGTCCGTCCGTCTATCTATCTATATATCTATCTATCTATCTATCTATCTATCTATCTATCTCTAGACTACAATGAGTTCGCTGCATTCTTCAAACGGGTTTGATAACATGATGCAGTAATGTCATCTATAGGAGAGGCCTCTCTGGAGGTGACTGGTGTTAAAACAAGATCCGGTTTACGATCGGCCGTGAATAAACCATACACACTAAACAAAGAGAAGGCGATGAAGACCAAGCTAGCCAGGTGTGCGAATCCAGTCGACCGAGTCGTCCAACACACCAACTCCGGCCAATGTGTTACAGTATCCTTTAACAATACACTCCATTATGAGGCATTTCGAACGTGCCTCATCAATTATTACAAGCCTGAACGAATCCAACATAGACAAGATAGAAGCGGGGCTTACGTGGAAGATCTGATTACGACGCCAGTCCTTACAATACATTTATATCACTCGAAGAACAAGTTACTGGCTCAGGGCAGCGTTGAAAACATTAAATCTTGGCTAAAATTAGACTTTGTCGAGCTGGAGAACTCAATACTTACATTCACGAGTAGAGACATATCAAAGACACAAGATATCATCAACATGCTCGTCTCGAGTGAAGACTCAGAATCTACACAGCCCACAACTACAGCTGTGGACATCACAGCAGACAATGTTTCTAAACTAACACATACAATGAATGAACAGGACAATACCATCAACACGAGATCACCTACCCCATCAGTACTCTTGGCCATTGAATATCCAATGGAGCACCTCCAACACAACGTTGAGACCAACGTAAGAGTAGCAGAAGAAATACCAGCCTTAGATAACACGCCAACTATCAATGGACAATCGTGCGATTGTCATAGGCGCATTGAGGTAATAGAGCAATCCTTAAAGGCGCTCACTGCTACTGTTACTGCGAACATTGCAGCTAACAGCAAGACCAGCAGTGACTACACTGCTCTCAAAGAAGAAATCACGCTCCTGAGAGAGGAAAATCTGTTGCTAAGAAAAACAATAGAAACTTTACAGCACTAGTCCTCCACCAACTCAACTGAACAAGCGTGTAACTCCCAAGCAGCTGTAGCAAATTCGGAGAATCTTGAAGCCCAGTTTCACCAAAAACAAGACGCGGAAAAACCTCAACGTGCAGAGGAAGATAAAACGCTACAAGCAGTCTATCCCATTGGTGTAAAGATAAGCAACAGATTCGAAGTGCTTCAAGAAAATTCGTCAGAAAACGTACAGTGCTATAGTGCACTGCCAACAGACAACACATGCCTCCAGGAAACACAGGGAGAGTCACATGGGGATGTACAGACTGCTGCTAAATGGGAGAAACAACGAGTAAGGCGTACTGACAACCAACATGTGCAGACAGCACGACCCGACTGTACACACATTATAATAGGCGACTCTCTAATGAAAGGTCTATACAGCGACCGGATGGCTACTACAGACATTGTGTCCATAATTCCATTGCCTGGGGCTGGTGTTGACCGGCTAACAGACAAGATTAGGAGGTTGGCTGTAAATCTTAATGTAAAAAGGGCAAGCGTCCATATTGGTATCAATGACACCATGAACAACCAGCAAATCACAACATCTCAACTGCTGGTGCTCTTGAACGGATTACGTCACACTTTTCCTAACTCGTCCATTTTCTTCTCCTCCATCATATCACCGAGTTATGGATTCCAGCGTCGTCTAGCTGACATAAATAACAACATATTGCAGAAGTTTTGTTCTCACAACAACATACAGTTCATCAACAACACACCGGTGTTTACTTCACAGTCAGGAGCACCTAAAAAGCGACTTTATAAAGATCAAGTACATTTGTCTACATTGGGCACCAGCTTGCTCGCCAAAAATCTTAAGTACCCTGAACGTACACAACCTACATCCAATACTGGATCGCGTAGGACACTTTTAGCTACACCACCTCAAACTCAAGCCAGACGATATACTGCCGCCACATCAAGTACCAATAAGCCAGAAGAGAGCAGACCACTCATAACTACGACACCTGATATCCAAGCCAGACGGAACATTTCCATCACACCAAATCCGTACAATACGCCTTCTTACACGCAGGAGGGTGATAATTATGAAGATACGTTCCCTCTTCTCCACAGCAAGGATCAATTCAGTAGTAACAACAACGTGCCACCACAGCCTCCTGTTAGCCACGAATCAGAGCCTGTAGTTGGAAGTCGTTACACACCCGTGAGAAATCAAAAGTATCCACTCCATTGTAACCCAGAGTTTTATACCTCACACGGTTTAGCCCAGCTTCACTTCGGCAGGCATTTATGATGTCGCTGTACCAAGGACCAACACAGCCTGGTATTTACTAGCAATTGAGCACAAAGCAACACCAGATCTCGGTACAAGAAAGAGCCTCTCCTAGAAAGTTTATGCGCATACTTGGTTATTGATTTATATAGCAACGTATTAGATTGTACGTGGCTGTAAAAATTGACTCGTATTAAGTCACAGAGATTGACACTTAGATATCGTTTATAATACTTTTATCGCCTTAATACTCTGAGTGAGGGGGTCTTCACTCCCCGCTTTAAACAGAGACATTGACTTGTATAGTCATTTATTGATTCTTTTGGATAACAGTTGGTACTTAGCTTGTGAAGTAGTTTTTTCAAGTTAATTATTTGTTGTATGTTCTTTAATTCGGTTTGTTCCTTGTTTGCATTATATTCGTTGGTCTAATTAGTTATATCGTTATAATATTGTCATTTACTTATCCATTTGTATTATTGATATTTTGTAAGTTAATGTAATTGTGATTTTTTTTTTATGATCTTGTATTTTTGCTTAACTTTGACTAATTTACACTTTCTTCATGGATGAAATGTCTGTGAAGTGGCAACACTGGCTCAATAAGTCAGGAATACGCCTTGGACACTTAAACATTTGCAGCTTATTTAACAAGCTACCAGAGTTATCTTCTATTCTTAATCAAAATTTTCATTTATTCGGCCTTAGTGAAAGTAGACTTAATGATAAAATTTCAGATGAGGACATCTCTATTAAAGGGTACAAAGTTTTTAGAAGGGATCCCTGTAGGAAACAAGAGACAGGCATAATAACCTATGTTTCTAATTTACTAAATGTTCACCGTAGGCTAGACTTTGAAACTTGCGAAATAGAATGTTTCTGGTTAGAGCTAAAACTTCAAAACCGCACACCCCTGATAATTGGCTACCTTTATCGAAATCCCAGTGCTGGACACGTCTGGTACGAAAACTTCACTACCATGATGGATGTTGTTTTCGCTTCTGGGAAGGAAATTATACTACTCGGAGACTTTAACATTGACACCAACAAATCCAACATAATATGGGGAAATATAATTGCATCATACAATTTCCAACAAATAGTACAACAAGCTACTAGAGTAACAAAGTCATCTTCGACAGTCATAGATCACATTTATGTAACTTGCTCAGACAACATCATAGAATTCACCGTACCCAATTGTGCTATGAGCGATCACTACCCAATATGCTGCACGTGGTCTAAAAAAGGAATTAAAATTCCTAAACATAAACACATAAGTGTAAAATATAGAAGTTACAAAAATTTCAACCAAAGCGCATTTTTACAGGACTTGCTCAGTTCACCTCTAGACAATGTTTATCAGCTTCCTGACCCGGATGATGCTCTGGAATTCTGGATGAAAACCTTTATTGATGTTTTTGATAGACATGTGCCAGTCAAGGAAGTTCGAGTAAAACACCACGTCAAGCCACCTTGGATCACTCAGGAAATACTTGAAATTATGAGAGATAGAGATAAAGCACATAAAAAGCGGGATCTCAATGCATACCGTACTCTTAGAAACAAAGTTCAATATACCATAAGACGGGAAAAAAAATTTACTTTAAGAACTTAGTAATGGATAAAACAAATAGTAAGGATATATGGAAGGCAATTAACACCTTGACAAACAAGTATAACTTCCGCAATTCTTTACCATCAAATCATATTACATGCGACCAATTCAGTGATTTTTTTCAAACTGACATAGACCAGATGAAGGCTTCAATACCTAATTCTCCTTGCAACTTATCTTTATTGTCATCGTTTTGCGAGAATAGATGCTCCCGCGATATTCTTTCCGACATACCGCTAATGACAATCACTGAAGTATTCACTTACCTCAGTAACCTAAAAAACACAACCTCGTCTGGGTTAGATGGAATCAGCAACCGGATGCTCCGTTGTGCTGTGCCAGTGATCTGTATATCACTAACCTATGTATGTAATCAGTGTCTCACCAAAGGCCACTTTCCATCAGCTCTCAAAATCGCCAAAGTGTACCCTCTTCTTAAATCTGGTTCATTAGACAATGGTCTCCCGAACAATTACAGACCCATTTCTTTACTATCATCACTATCTAAGTCACTAGAAAAACACATCCATAAAGTAACATTACAGTATTTAGTTCGCAACAAGCTTATTGTTGACAGCCAATCAGGATTTCGACCAAAATATTCTTGCCATACGGCCCTAACAAACATGATAGAAAATTGGCACCAGAATATAAACAACAACAGTCTATGTGGAACTGTGTTTATTGATTTCAAGAAAGCATTTGATATGATAGACCATGTTATTTTAATTAAAAAACTCGAGACAATGAAAATTGGCCTTAATGTAGTCACTCTAATATCATCTTTTCTATCAAACAGAAAGCAAGTAGTATCACATAATAAATCTCTGTCTCAAACCACTACCTTCAATATTGGAGTACCGCAAGGCTCTATTCTTGGCCCTCTATTATTTGCCATATATATTAACGATCTACCTTTGCATCTTTCGTCGTCCTGCGATCTATTTGCAGATGACTGTACGGTGTACACAAACGCTGAAGACTGTATTTTACTGGAGTCGTCTTTACAACAAGAATTAAATAATGTAGTTAAGTGGAGCTATTCAAACCGTATGCAAATTAACATCACTAAAACAAAAGCAATGTTATTAACAACTAGACAAAGACTTCAAACTCTAAGCTCACACACACCACTTCAACTTCACATCGATAACATGCCAGTAGAAAGTGTAATTGAGCACAAAACATTAGGCCTAATCATTGATAGAAACCTAACCTTTAATTCCCACGTTCAAGCGCTTATTAAACAAACAGCGAAAAAAGTCTACCAACTCGCCAAGATTAAAAACTTCCTTGATGAGGACACAATGAAGCTATTCTATACTTCTCATATACAGACACACTTTGACTACTGCTCTACAATCTGGGACGGTTGTTCTAATTCAAACACCAAGCGACTTTACTCACTCCAGAAACGGGCCATGAGTCTAATTTATAGCAAACATTTATCTGACAATCCTAGCCTGTATAAACGCCTTCAGTTATTACCATTCCGCAAACGCCTGCTTTTCAATAAAGCTAAACTAATTCACAAAATCCTGCATCGGAATGCCCCAAATTATCTTTGGCCATTGTTTAAATATAATGCTAGACACAGTAAACGTTTAAATATACTACACATTCCGAAGCCTAGGATTGACTTATACAAAACAAGCTTAACGTACTCTGCAGCTCAGCTGTGGAACAATCTTCCACAAGAAATCAAAGACATCACCAATCCCTATACATATAATCGCAAATTATTCGAACACTATCTCAATACGGATTATCTTCCCCCTTAATAATTGAGATAATAATAATAATAACAAAACCCTAGTATAACAGCCAATCCCCTTTTTGTAGGCCAGCATATTCCACATGGCTAATAACAAGTGTCAGACCATTATCTAGTATTACTGTGTCGTGTAGTTTTGATGTTTGCATTTTGCCCATGCCTTTATAATGCATATCTTTTATATTGTTGCTGTTCTTTGTTAGCCTTGAATGATGTGTGAATGAAATAATGTATGAAAGAGAGTGATAGAAGGGCAGAATGTTAGACGGGCCTGCGTGCCCAATTCTTAACCCTTTGAAAATAAAGTTTGTTCGTTCGTTCTATCTATCTATCTATCTATCTATCTATCTATCTATCTATCTATCTATCTATCTATCTATCTATCTATCTATCTATCTATCTATCTATCTATCTATCTATCTATCTATCTATCTATCATTTATCTGCTTGTCTGTTTTATCTATCTATCTATCTATCTATCTATATATATATATATATATATATATATATATATATATATATATATATATATATATATATATATATATATATCTGTCTGCCTGTCTGTCTGTTTTATCTGTCTGTCTGTTTGTTTTATCTGTCTGTCTCATCTTATCTACCTCTCTGCCTGCCTGCCTGTCTGCCTGCCTGTCTGTCTGCTTCTTTTATCTATCTATCCATCTATCTGTACGTCTGTCTGTCTGTCTATCTTATCTTATCTATCTCTCTGCTTGTCGATCTATCGTATCTTATCTATCTCTCTGCCTGCCTGTCTGTCTGCCCGCCCGCTCTTAAGCCCTTTCGGCTGTCCGTCCGTCCGTCCCTCCGTCTGTTCACGCGTCAGTGACATTATCAGTGCAGCTCCTTATCAACATTGCTAATGCGCCGCTTTATTTACTTCCACTTTATTTATAGAACGTGTATTGTGTGAACACCTTTTAGTGAAACCTGGATCATCTACTCCATTTGCAGCCATGCATCCTGCGGTTCCAACTAAATCCATTAATGGAACATTTCTGTGCTGGTGTCCCCCCTTTTCCTTGATGCCCTTAGAACGGGCTTATTTTACTCGCTGATTAATCCAGCCCTAATGTGCGTGAGTACATATACGTGAGCGTGTGTGGCTAGGTTATTATTGGATATTGATTCAGTGACGTCAAAGAGCTCGGGACATGCCCAAAATCGTTCCGACTCCATCAGCGATGATGTGGTTGCTAACCACCGCCATTGCATTCTAGTTTGATTCTCTATGAGCATTGAGTTGCAGTCTGTTGACAACGACATACCTTAGGGTATGTTGACAATGACAAACCTTGGGGTTTACAATGACATATCTTGGGGTATGTTGACAACGACATACCTTGGGGTATGTTGACAACGACATATCTCGGGGTCTGTTGACAACGACATACCTTGGGGTCTGATGACAACGACATACTTTGGGGTCTGTTGACAACGACATACTTTGGGGGTCTGTTGACAATGACATACTTTGGGGTCTGTTGACAACGACATACCTAGGGGTCTGTTGACAACGGCATACCTAATACCCGTGGTTTGATTGATTGATTGATTGATTGATTGATTTAGGAATCGACATCACATCATTCGGGGCATTCCCATAAGTGCTCCGTCCCCATCCTCAGTAGCCAGCGAAGAGTTCCAACACTAATAGTACCAGTAGCAATCTGATTATAAGTCCGTCTCGCCTTTCCTCTGAGCGTTGAGCGTCGGCCATATCCCCTCGTCACTCCTCGCTGTCTCATTCTTGTCAGACCATGGTAATCCATTTGCTCCTCCGAGGTGTGCACATGCTCCCACAAGGCCGCAACCACGTCTGCCTTGTCATGTATCAATACTCCACCAAGTTCTGCAGAGCCAGCCAATCTGTCCGCCTGTTCATTTCCCAGCACACCGGCGGTCGTTCAGAAAGAAATGGTAAACTACTGAATGTAAACTTGCCAAGAAATCGCAAAAATACTGGGGTTGATTACAACGTCCTGAAAAGAGCATGCAAGTAACATTTAAAAACAAACCTAGCCAGATGATCTGGAATCTCAGTTCCAACAATAGAAGGTAAACTATGGCGCAATTCCGAACTGCATTGGTGAAACAATCAACATTTCACCTTACTACATTTGCTATGGGAGACGAAGCATCTTTGAGATTGATCGGATTCCTATGATGCCGATTCTTAATCAAACAATCAGTCATTAAACATTACTCATTAATGTGATTTAACCAGTAATTATTAACCATTAATAATTAACCATCAGCTGTTGATCACTATCACCTCTGTACATTACCTTTACTTGATTACTATCACCCTTTGTACATTCATTAAAGAGGCGTTCGTAGCTAGGTGTTTGTTTACTCGCTCAAGGTAGACTAGATTTTGTGTCATCATCTCTGTCTAATGGTGTCACCACCATGGTGTTATCTTTGACCTATCGTGTTACCACCATGGTATCATCTCTGACTTATGATGTTACCACCAAGGTGTCATCTCTGACTAAAGGTCAACTGTGTCTAATGGTGTCACCACATGGTGTTATCTCTGACTACTGGTGTCACCACAATAGTGTCCTCTCTGTCTAATGATGTCAACACCATGGTGTCATCTTTAACTACTGGTGTCACCAGCATGGTGTTGTTTCCGAATAATGATGTCACTATCACAGTGTATCCCTTACTAAATGTGTCAACACCATGGTCACATCTCTGACTAAAGGTCTCACCACCACGGTGTCATTTCGTACTAAAGGAGTTAACACCAAGGTGTCATCCGTAAGTCATAGTATCACCTACATTTTCCATTAGAATTAGGGGTTGAAGACGTTGAGCAACGTATACAAATCCACTCCTGAATGTATATTTTTGCATTTCAGGCGGGTTTATTCAGTTATTTAATACTAGACAATAAATCGTGCAGTCTATGGTTTGTGTCTTTGTTATTCGAATTTATTACGGGGAAACATTACTTTGAATATTTTAATGTAGCAAAATATTCAAAGTCTGCCGAAACACTGAACACAATTTTCACAGACAGTCATTTCAATGTCCCTTCTCTGATAGTGTCCCTGCATGCAGTACACACTATCCCTTCTTACACTGGTGTGGACGACCCCTGGACTCGATTATCAAAATGTCGGAAGCAGTAGATTGTACCAGGCTTGAGATATGTCATTGTCACTGAAATCGCAGTAAATTGTCTTGTCCCAGGAAGGAAATTGACTCCATTTTGCTGTGTTTATTTCTGTTTTTTACATAAGGAAACTGAAAATGTCGGAAACACCCTAGGACATCGGTGTTGTTGATATGGTGATCGTAGAAGATACGAGAAAAGAGGTTGACACAAAAGGATAAAAATACAACAGAGTAGTTGAGGGTCAATGTACTATACTATTAAACCCTTTTCGTAATGTAACAGTAACAGTTAGTTACTTGCACGTCCTTTTTTTTACGGGACGTCGCAATCAAATGCAGCATTCATTGACTGTTTGTTATTTGTTTAGACAATGTTACGTTCAGTAGTTAGCAGACGATCATCTTATATTATTGTGTGAATATCAACGCAAGGCGATCTAATCTCAAACAGACTGCGGCTGACTTCGAACCCCGCATTTCTTGATTGTGAAACTGCGTTCACTATCTCTAAGCCGCAGATGCCGACAGCAGCAACAGTATTGTACCGATTTCTGACGTTTGGTGTGTATGTTTCTCTCAAATGCACCAATAGCAACACTTTGTGTAACTCATCAAGAGCTTACATCTGTGCTACGTTTGGTTTGCCCATTCACGCAGCCTTTTTAACGATCACATTTCAGTCTTCGTGTACAAGGGATATGACATTCCCTTACTAGTGATTTCTATTTATTTCGTTGTCCGTAGTGTGGTCACTGCATTCCACCGACAGTATTCCTGGAGCCATGCCTGAGCGCTAGATCGAGAAGAACCAAGATGAGTCTTGTCTGCCCTTAACGGCTACGATTGTCACTCATCGTGTACAGCTATCCCATACTCGAGTAACCCAACTATACATTTAGCTGTGTAATGTCCATGAGAAACTGGATGTGATGTTTTTTCTCTTGTTTCCGTTTCCCTGAAAACGATGTACATGCTTTAGATATTATGTTGTGTGTAGCTTTTTTTTTTTATATCTATCCCATTTTACATATTGGCAGATATTTATATTTCTGTCCATTTGCCCTGTTTAAAAGTGCATGGAATAAATGGCTCCTTTTTACGACTATGGAGAATATAGTTTTTACGTTGTTGGCTACATAATTTTTGACCAATCGGCACTCGATGACTGATGTGGTCAGTATCACTCCGCTCACTTTTACTTGCCTGGAAATGTCCTAGTAGCCATTTTAGGCTGGGTCAGCCTGGAAACCAGAGTCACTGAACAAAATCTGCCCCTCTAAGTGGATTTTAATACACGATAAGCGGGCCGGCAGGCCTTCGTTCTAGCATCTGCGCCACAGCGGCTGCCAATGCCCAGGCACTAGCAGGTGTATAGAGTAATGCCTCCCATTGTCCACGGGGTGTAACCTCGCCCAACAGAAGGCGAGTTGTTCGTCTGCTAGCCCAAGTCTACACACCCTTTGATGTAAATGGGAATTGGCGGCGGCAAATGAATCCTTAATTATTGATACAATTGGCTGGCTGTGCCGAGGACTATATAGGAATATTGCATGAAGTTGTTATTGTGTCCATCACAATGTACATCAATAAGACCAGTCTTGTGTTCTGTCTCGGGGGAGGGCAAATGGTTATCGTGGAGTGGAAATTGGTTTTTCTTCTCTGGTAGTTTTATGTGCCCGCACGAATGGTTATTCTAGATATGAGCAAACGTGGAACTGTCAAGAACGCTGACATACAGAACACACAGGCAATTCCACGGTAATTAGCTACGGTGTCATGGTGGTTAGTGGGCTTGTCTGCCATGTCAGTGGTTCGCGTTCAATCCCCAGCTGAGGTAGGATAATTGTTCAGACCAGTGTGGCTTTGGGGTCGACACAGGCACATACAAAAAGGGTATCGGACAGACAGAAAAACCGATGAGCAAGTCCTTCAAGAAACAAATGAAAACCATAAACTTATTACAGAAATTATACGTAGGCTGTCAAGATTTTTTGGGCACGTTATGAGAAGAAATAAACTGGAGAACTCGGCGATAACTGGCAAGATTGGGATGAAAAGAAAAAATGGGCAGGAAGAGAGATACATATATGAATGGCTTAGCTACATCACATAATGGAGACAAACACACAGAGCTGATGTTCGACTCTGGTGATCGTGTGAGATGGCGAAACATGACTGGCCAAGCTTATCGGCATGGCACGTGATAGTGATAACCGGACAACTTTCATTATTTTCTGGAAATTATTTAGTCAGAAAGGCGACGAGGAATGAAACAGCCCACCCCAACTCATATGTTGCGACCTATAATATGTGAAAGCGTAACACTTCACTCCCATATCTGCTTGAGAGTACCTTCCTTTACCACTGTAATTAATAAAGATCGGTCTCCTAATATGTGTCATTGGGTTAGCTGTTCACGTGATTTGTATAATTACTCCGACCCGGGAGTATTTGAAGTTTTGTCACATTATCATTTACGTCAATAAAAATTAGCCCCTTTGGAATGTGGCAATAAAGCAATGTTAATCCACTTATTATAATTTGGTGTGCGGTTTTTGAAAGCATCGGCCGGCTTAATTAATGAAGGTCGTGAGGCTTTTATTGAACCATAATTTTCCAATTTCCATATTCTGGTATATTTTTTTTCACCAAAACTATACTGATCTTACCATATCACCCATCCATCCATCCATCATGTACCATACCGGTAAGCGTAAGCGGTCATGATTCGCCATTTCACTCGATCACCAGAGTCGTGGATCAGCTCAGTGTTCTTGTCTCGACCATACCACGTGGCCAAGCCATCCAGGCATTTACTTCTGTGTCTTCCCCTTGTTCTCTACCCCTCTATCTTGCCAGTTGTCACCAATTCATTTCTTCTCATAACGTATCCGAGAAATGTTAGTTTATAAACACCCTTTAAGGCGCATTCGGCCTATGGTGTTAGTCCCATATGTTTATAGACCACCGGTTGACGTCTTTAATATCACTCCGGTCGCCTTTACTTCCCAGGACATTTCCTGGTACCCATTTTAGGCTGGGTCGACCCAGGAGCCCAGGTCCATTTTTAAAATACGGCTGGATGTGGATTCGACCCCATGACCATCCGGCCAGCAGGCGAGCGTGTAACCACCACCCTACCGTGGCTCCTCTATGATCTTATTTTTTAAAGGGGGTTGAGTGGTCTCGAGGTAGGGTGTCCGCCTCGAATGCTGGGGGTCCCAGGTTCAGACCCCGGTGAGGACCGGGATTTATTTTTTTTTTTTTATCCACCTGGACTTCCAGTAATAAAATTTCCCCTTGTCTCTGGGTAGTGAGATCGGACGCCCGTGTGTATTGTTGCGCACGTAAAAAATCCCTTGGCAGTTGGAAATCGAAAAAGAGTAGCCTTACGGCGCTGCCCGGGCACAATTTCGAATTAAAAATCTACCCAAAGTATTTCAGAATCCTCGCCGATGCAACGGAGTTCGTGCATTGAGCTGAGTTTCTCCAGACTCAGGTTTGAGTTAGGAGGAAGCACTTATGGGTGAAACCGTGTGCCGTGATGTTGATCCAACGACTAAACTAAACTAAACTTATTTTGTTTTAAAAGTTAGTTGCATATCCTTTACAGGACTTTTGCAGTCAACACCGGCATCTTTAACTGTTGATGTCTTTGCGATTTTTACGTTCAGTAGTTTGCCATTGCTTTCTGAACGACAGGAACCCATACCTTTTCGTCCAAAAAAAAAAAAAACCGTGATCTTATACGTAGTTATAATCAGTATCATCAGGCGTCAGGTCGATAAGAGTGGGAGGTCATAGTTCACCGTCCCATGCGATAACCAGTGTAACAGATCAGGCCTGTCTTCTTATCCCACATGTCATGTGACTAAGCCCTCGAGGTAAGTATCCCATTTTGTCTTCTCATTAAATTTGCCAGTTGTCACAGATTTTTCCTCCGCATGACGTTGGAAACCGGAATTCTGACTTTCTACGTCTCATTTTATACACCTCTGTGGCGAAGGGGTTACAGGCGCAATTCGTAATCCCGCATACCGCGTATGAAACACAGCTGCGGGCGATTTGGAAGCAAACCGCCTGGTGTTGGTTTTCATACAATGGTATGCGTGCCGGTCGTTTGCGATAGAAAACTACCGAACGTAAACTTGCCAAGAAATCACAAACAGCTGCTGCGTCCTGTAAAGGATATGCAACTAACATCTCATTTATCTAATCAAGTTGCACTTGCCACCTAATTCTTGGGCGACTTCTTCATTTGTTTTCTTTGTCATTGATTTGTCTGTCATTACAGTGTATGTTTTACATTTTCTCAGAAACCATATCCCTGCTGCAGGTCCACATGTCCGAATGGATAAGAACGCGTGCTATTAAACATCCGGTGTACTGATGTCGAGGTAAGCGGTTCAACCCCTACACCGGACAGCTGGACTCAAATGTTGACCTGTCGTCCTTGACTTGGTGACGTTAATTACAAGTACCTATGAAGTGGGTTCGCCTGATGGCGAGGGACACTGTTAATAGGGAAAGCTAATCCACACGCAATATTCAGTCCATCTCTACTATAAATAGTGTGTATGGACTACGCTTGAGTTCAAAGCAAGCGAGTGCCCCCCCCCCCCCCAAAAAAAAAAATCCCTGCTACCAGGGTGTTTCTCAGCTTATCCGTTTGTTGCGCCTGATGCTTATCTGTTTTCACCTGATGTCTGTTTACTGCCCACGATGATTATCTGTTTACTGCCCATTAGGAGAATATGTTTACTGCCCATTATTTTGCTACGTTTCTTGAATAGAGATTAGAACATGCTGGTAGCGTTTAGTCACTTGAAACGCCATGACAGTTTGGAGAGAACAACTATGGAGGGGTATATGCCCGGGAAGAGAGAAAGAGGAAGACCAAAGAGAGGAGGGGTGCAGAATGTGGCGGATGATCTCCAGGTGGATGTTTCGGACGCGAGACATCTTGCTTATGACAGAAAAGATTTCCGGACGGTTGTTATGGGAGCGATGTTCTGCAGAAGATGTGCTACTGAATGCATGAGTGGTTGAATTAATGAATGAATGAATGAATGAATGAATGAATGGCTGTCTGCCTGAATGAATGAATGAATGAATGAATGAATGAATGAATGGCAGCATTTGAGGTATATTGTTATAGTAAGTTATAGAGAGTGGGTTGTATATGTCGTAAATTGCTGGAGCTATGTTGTAATTCCAATATTAGAATAGTTACTCGCAATAAAATGTGCATACAAGTAACATGTCTGAAAGCAAGGGAAAACCATCACATTAACTTCCGAATAAATAAATTTAATGGCAGCTAGAAAGATCAATGAAGATATATATTGAAAGCAGTTTCCCCAAAAGAGAATTGATTACTCGTATCAGAAGATGACAGTCCATATTCTTTGGGCATGTCAAGAGAAATGGAAAGCTGGAGTACCCTGTGACAACGAGAAGGTTGAAGGAGGGTCAGGGGTAGACCAAGAGAGAAGATGCTGGACAGTTTGATATCATGGCAAGACTGAACATAAGGATCAGAAATGACTGGCAGTACACGAGAAAGAAGGATGTAGACAGACATAATCACCAACGCATGCACGATAAGAAGAGCCTGACAAGAATGGTACTCGATACCATACATGGGAGCATACGTTGGTCAGACTCTGCTTACAAAACTAACCCATCGATGTAATTTATGGAGAAATAACTGAAAGTATTAACGTACTAGTTTCACAATCTCGCACTCTGGGTTCGAAATCAGCCACGGTCGACTTGGTCCCAGACCGCCTTTCGTTGATTTCAAAATAGTATGAGCCTCAGTCCTTCAGAAAGCAATGGCAAAATTTTAAATAAAGTTAGCTGAATATCCTTTACAGGACGTCGCAGTCAACCCCAGCATTTTTCTGCTGTTTATAATCTCTTGGTAAGATTACGTTCACTAGTTTGCAATTGTTTCTGAACGACCGGCACCCATACTAATACTATTTCGTAAAAAACCAACACAAGGCGTTCTGCTGCCAAATCGCCCGCAACTGTGTTTCGGACGCGGTACGCGGGATTACGAACTGCGTCCGTAACCTCTGTTAGTTAGTTAGTTAGTCGACACACCATCCTCACTGCACATCGAACCATTCAGTCCATAAGTGCTCGGATCCCCTCCTCAGCAAATCCCGCAGCGTGTTGCGGTTTACGTAAAATTGCCTAGAAAATCACAAAGAATATTCAAATGATGGGGCTGATTGCAAAATCCTGTAAACGAACATACAACTAAATTGTTAACATAAACATGCTCGGAGCTGACCTGCTGGTCCGGAAGTTATATTTCGAATTTCATTTCGAGGCGAATGTTTACAAAAATTGACATGCGTTCCCATGTCGACCCAGTCTAAAACAGGAACCAGGAAATGTTATGGAACGTAAAGGCAGCGGTGTTATAATGACAACACCCCCATCGAATGACGAATAGTCTAAACAAAAATGGAGCACCATGTACTCAATTCGCCGGATTATGAAAGGGCACTTTACTTTTCCTCTCTTATTTATAAAGATCGTGCTTTATGTGATACAGAATTATCAATTAAAAAAAAAAAAAATAAGTATTTGTCTGTAACAATTTCTCAACGTCTAAAGTGTAATACTATATAGAATGGGTTAGTGATATAAATATAAATACAGATATTGCCTTACCACCTCGCTGCTGCATATTATCCCCTTCTAAACTCATCCATGAGAACGTGTAACAACACACTTGATGCCAGTAACAGAGTACGCTTTACAGGCAGTGGTCCATTGTGCTCGATACTCTCGCGACGATATCCCTGCCAATCGTGGCTTGCTCACAAGCTCGTGATTGCTCTC
>OY992876.1:27834684-28064684 GCA_963921405.1 Cepaea hortensis | reverse complement strand
AACTCTATAAAAACTATTTCAAGGGGCATAACTTTTCTGTACAACTTATAGTCATATTGTGGCATCGTTTTCAAAGATTTATAAACTCTTTGTCCATAGTTATATACCGGCATATGAGTTATAATAAATAATGATACAATCTGTAAGGCATTTTCAACGTTTTCATAAAAATAATGCACAATGCATAACATTGTAACTCATCTTTTTTTGCTTAAGAAGTTACTGTAGTCATGCAGGTGATTAGAAAGCGTTTTCATTAAAAATAATGGATGGTGTGTGGAAGGGCATTTCTTTAAGTTACTTTTCAGAGACCGAGCCATATGGGATAAAAACCCGGAGCAATGAAGTCGACCCTGTCGACTTTTAAGCGACTTTACTTTTTTTGTTGTATGAATTTAATGAGACGCTAGCCGCCAGGAGCTGGGCGAAGTCACGCCGGGTCAGATAGATAGACAGACCCACCTTTTCGCTGCAGTTGTCTACTCCTCCTTTTCCTTCTTCTGCTGATGCTGCTGCCGCCGCTCCATTTACCCAAGTTAATTGTTGGGGGAAGATGTAAAGATCTTTCAAGTGCTCTTTCTAATGCTTTTTGTAAGTTGGTCTTCGTTTATCTAAGGTTGTTCTAACTGCAACCAATAAATGATTAGACAGACAGGCAGACAGACAGACAGAGAGGGAGGGACGGACAGACAGACAGACAGACAGACAGACAGACAGACAGACAGATAGTCGGTAACGGGAACGGGAACTTATATGACTACTTATATGAATTAAATGAGATGCTCCCCACCAAGGACTGGGCGATGCCGTGTCAGACAGACAGACAGACAGACAGACAGACAGACAGACAGACAGACAGACAGTCGATAACGGGAACGTGAGCTTATATGACTACTTATATGAATTAAATGAGATGCTCCCCACCAAGGACTGGGCGAAGCCGGGCCGGGTCAGCTAGTTATCTTATATATAAATAAGGATCTCCGTCCAAATGTATGTCCGTATGTATTTATGTCTGTATGTCCTTTATACGTTCGCGAACGGCCCATCCGATTGAGATGAAATTTTCTACACGCCTTCCTTTCATTCCAGAGCTGCCAACTGTGATATTTTGTTAGTGTGAAATCGCCTGCTTACTCAGTATTATTTCATTTTTTCATTTTTCATCATAATTTCATATATCTCAGGGGACCTAACTCTGTAAAAGTTATTTCAAGGGGCATAACTTTTCTGTATAACTTATAGTCATATTGTGGCATCGTTTTCAAAGATTTATAAACTCTTTGTCCATAGTTATATACCGGCATATGAGGTATAATAAATAATGATACAATCTGTAAGGCATTTTCAAAGTTTTCATAAAAATAATGCACAATGCATAACATTGTAACTCATCTTTTTTTGCTTAAGAAGTTACTGTAGTCATGCAGGTGATTAGAAAGAGTTTTCTTTAAAAATAATGGATGGTGTGTGGAAGGACATTCTTTTAAGTTACTTTTTTTGTTGTATGAATTTAATGAGAACTTATATGACTACTTATATGAATTAAATGAGATGCTCCCCACCAGGGACTGGGCGAAGCCGGACAGGGTCAGGCAGACAGACAGACAGATAGACAGTCGGGAACAGGAACTTATATGACTACTTATATAAATTAAATGAGATGCTTCACACCAGGTGCTGGGCGATGCCGGGCCGGGTCAGACAGACAGACAGACAGACAGACAGACAGACAGACAGACAGACAGACAGACAGACAGTCGGTAACGGGAACGGGAGCTTATATGACTACTTATATGAATTAAATGAGATGCTCCCCACCAGGGTCTGGGCGAAGCCGGGCAGGGTCAGCTAGTCTTATATATAAAAAAGGACCTCCGTCCAAATGTATGTATCTCTGTCCGTATGTCCTTTATACGTTCGCGAACGGCCCATCCGATTGAGATGAAATTTTCTACACGCCTTTCTTTCATTCCAGAGCTGCCAACTGTGATATTTTTTTAGTGTGAAATCGCATGCTTACCCAGTATTATTTCATTTTTCATTTTTCATCATAATTTCATATGTCTCAGGGGACCTAACTCTATAAAAGTTATTTCAAGGGGCATAACTTTTCTGTATAACTTATAGTCATATTGTGGCATCGTTTTTAAAGATTTATAAACTCTTTGTCCATAGTTATGTACCGGCATATGAGTTATAATAAATAATGATACAATCTGTAAGGCATTTTCAAAGTTTTCATAAAAATAATGCACAATGCATAACATTGTAACTCATCTTTTTTTGCTTAAGAAGTTACTGTAGTCATGCAGGTGATTAGAAAGCGTTTTCATTAAAAATAATGGATGGTGTGTGGAAGGCCATTCTTTTAAGTTACTTTTTTTTGTTGCATGAATTTAATGAGACGCTACCCGCCAGGAGCTGGGCGAAGTCACGCCGGGTCAGATAGATAGACAGACCCACCTTTTCGCTGCAGTTGTCTACTCCTCCTTTTCCTTCTTCTGCTGATGCTGCTGCCGCCGCTCCATTTACCCAAGTTAATTGTTGGGGAAGATGTAAAGATCTTTCAAGTGCTCTTTCTAATGCTTTTTGTAAGTTGGTCTTCGTTTATCTAAGGTTGTTCTAACTGCAACCAATAAATGATTAGACAGACAGGCAGACAGACAGACAGAGAGGGAGGAACGGACAGACAGGCAGACAGACAGACAGACAGACAGACAGACAGACAGACAGACAGACAGACAGACAGACAGACAGACAGACAGACAGACAGACAGACAGATAGTCGGTAACGGGAACGGGAACTTATATGACTACTTATATGAATTAAATGAGATGCTCCCCACCAAGGACTGGGCGATGCCGGGTCAGACAGACAGACAGACAGACAGACAGACAGACAGTCGGTAACGGGAACGTGAGCTTATATGACTACTTATATGAATTAAATGAGATGCTCCCCACCAAGGACTGGGCGAAGCCGGGCCGGGTCAGCTAGTTTATACTATAAACCTCCAACTGATATTCATGGCATCTCTTTGATCTCTCTCATTATTACTTCGCTATATAATGAGAAGAGATCTGGTGACAAGACACACCCCTGTCGTACTCCTAGCTTTATCTGTTCGTATATTCTGGTAGAAGTTAAGTGATATGGTTTATGAGATTTATTGTACGAAAATCTTCCCATTCAATTGCTCCTGGTCTTTTTGGTATAACTATAAATACAGATTTCAGCATATCGATCGGTAAATATCCACTGTTGTAAATATCATTCAACAATATGGTTAATATATCTACTCCAAATTCTCCCAATACTTCTAATTCTTCTATTGTGATTTCATCTGGCCCAGCTGTTTTTCCTTTCTTCATGTTTTATAGCGTCAGCGACTTCTTCTTTTAGAATAGGTGGACCTTCTAAGTTACTTTCTTCTGTTAATTCTTCCCTTTCTCCATCATTTAATTCTCTTATATACTCATTCCACCTCTACACATGGCTAATAACAAGTGTCAGACCATTATCTAATATTACTGTGTCGTGTAGTATAATAGAGTTAGTTGTAGGAGGAAGGATCAGTGAAGTGTGCATGGTCAATAATAGAGCAGTGCACGGGCAAGCATCATGGTAGGAAGTAGCCAAGGGCTACTATGTGACGATAGGGTGGTGACAAAAGTAGTTACCAACTGGAGGCCATGACGGCAGGACGTGGTGTCACCATCTAGAGTTTTATGTCAAGTTTATGTGTACTGAAATTTCATTAATAAAGTAAGATGTCCAGCAACTACTGCCAGGCCTTCGTGTAGGTCTGTTGCATTCGTCTCCACCTCTGTTACAGGAGGCGAAATGGTGCCGTGACCAGGATTCGTAAATGGTTGTCGCGGAATTGGCTGCACGAACAGAAATTCCCCAAGGGCACGCTTTGAAGACATCATTGAACTTCTGCTTCTACAACACCTGTGAGCACCACGGCGTAGATTGCTTCTAAACAGCTACCATGGCCGTTGCCTGAATTATCGATTCCAAGGGGCTTACCATGGCCGTTGCCTGAATTTATCGTTTTCAAAGGGCTTACCATGGTCGTTGCCTGAATTATCGTTTTCAAGGGGCTTAACATAGCCGTTGCCTGAAATTATCGCTTCCAACGGGCTTACCATGACCGTTGCCTGAATTTATCGTTTTCAAGGGGCTTACCATAGCCGTTGCCTGAAATTATCGTTTTCAAGGGGCTTACCATAGCTGTTACCTGAATTTATCGTTTTCAATGGGCTTACCATGGCCGTTGGCTGAATCCTTGCCACACAGTTTGCTCGTTCTCAAGTGTAGCTGGCTGAATCCTTGCCGCACAGTTTGCTCGTTCTCAAGTGTAGCTGGCTGAATCCTTGCCGCACAGTTTGCTCGTTCTCAAGTGTAGCTGGCTGAATCCTTGACGCACAGTTTGCTCGTTCTCAAGTGTAGCTGGCTGAATCCTTGCCGCACAGTTTGCTCGTTCTCAAGTGTAGCTGGCTGAATCCTTGCCGCACAGTTTGCTCGTTCTCAAGTGTAGCTGGCTGAATCCTTGCCGCACAGTTTGCTAGTTCTCAAGTGTAGCTGCTGAATCAGTGCTGCACTGTCGTTTAATATCAAGTGCTACCGGTTAAAAACCTCGAAGTGCAGTCAATCGAATACCTGTCACCTGACATGCAAGGGCTGTCTTAATCGTCTCCTCGAACCAGAAAGCAGAAGTGTTCATTACAACTAGCACGCACTTGTAAATGAGGAACGAACTGTCACTAAAGTAAAGTATCAATTTAAAATTTAATTAGTAATTGAGTGTAGATATTGTTGATTTAGTAAATTATAGTATTGTGTAAATTTATAATAGAAGCTCAAGACCTCTCATTGGGTCAACATACTGAATAAATATGAACCACTTCCATCGAGAATTGGGACGAGTGACTGCATGGTTAAAAGAGTTAAAAGTGGCAGTCAGCGAGGTAGAATGTTTTGTACGTTGGTTACAGACTAGAACAGCTAATGTAGAAGATGATGCGATAAGGAAGAATGAGAATATTCGAGGACAGTCACTGCTTAATGAAAACAGAAGACAACATAATGTCATATATAGAAACAGTTACGTTGAGCCAGATATGACTAAGGTCAGGAGCTGTTATAATGATCAAAGATACAGAAATGGGCCTGAGAGAAACCTTTCCAGGAAACAATGGAGTTGGCCATCCAATTGTGTGAATGCTAGAAAAGGACGTGACGAATGGTTTGAGCAAAGACGGAGACAGTATCTGAAGTCAGGGTCGAAGGACAGGGTAGAACACATAAATAGGAATTCAACTGCTCCTAAAGTGCTTGCCAATATTAGGGTTGGACAGGAAAAGAATTTGTTAGTGATAAATAAAATAGACCGAGAGACACAGACGCAGACAGGTAATACAATGGATAATAGTACGCAGACTCAAGTGGATACGGTAGAGAAGACAATCCAGGTACAAACGGTTAGCAAGATAGCAAGGGGAACGCAAACTATTAAGATGGTAGAAGTTACCGAACCACCTCAAGCGAAATCAGAAAAGAGAGGCACATTTAAAATTAAGAAAAATTGACAGACAAAGACCAAAGATACCAGAAGGCAGGTTAGAAAAAGTGCTAGGACTAGGACGGCGACCAGTCTATTAATAAATGTAGGGAATGACACGACTGGTGTATCAGATTCCTCAGATGGAGACATTGAGTTTATCCCTAATCGGAGCGTGAAAGGTGGTGGTAGAATTAAGAATTCTAGAGGTGCTGGTTCAGATTATAGAGACGTTGCTTCCTTCTCTACAGCATATAATAAACAGGCTGCTAGAACAACTATAGGTACTGACTACTCAGAGGATGAAATGGGAAGATATAAGATATATACTGAACAGACTGAAGCGGTAGGGACACATACAACAAATATAGGTAATAGAAAGAAAGTATTTAAGAAGAAGAAGAGTAATAAGCAGATAGCAAGAATGGGAATTGGTCCGACTTATACAGAAGACGATGCGAGGAAGATCAGAGAATATATGACTTTAAGACTTGAATATTTTACAGTTACAGATATTGAAAATGAGGCAATCTGCTATGATTAGAGCCGAAAGGTTGAGTGAGAATTGACTGCAGGTGACGGAACGTGTTGAGGGAATCTAAGTGGTGACGGTGTAGGATGAGGTGATAAGGAAGTTGATGAAAAGTGAGTGAGTAGTCGAGTATTGGAGTGATCTGTCTGATTATGTTGTAGACACGTAGAGAGTATCGGAGTGATCTGTCTGTTTATGTGGTAAATATGTAGGGGTGTCTTTGAGTCCGTAAAAGTGTAAGCAAATTTGTGTTTATCGTGCTGGTCAGAGAATGAAGTGGGTAGAATGCATGGATAGAATGATGTCAGGTTTTTAACGATAGCGCATAATGTACGCGTGTTAAAAGGAGAAGTTGACGGTACGCTTATGGTGCGTTGATTGTGTGTGTGTTTGATTGTGCATATCTTGTGGTTGGTTGTAGTGATTAGAGTTTGAAACGTCCCTTGTCCGGAATGGCCGGATGGCGTGGGATGCTCACGTTGAGTGATGTGTACGGGAGTAATTGACGTAGTGTAAAGATGACTCGGACAGATGTAGGCTGGTTATGAATGTTGATTGTTAGAGTTAATGTGTTGTTTAAGCCGGGTTAACTCAGAGTTTTTGAAAGAGGAGTGAATGATTGAGAAAAACAAAAATAAGAGAGTAGTTGAATTGTGACAGGATGTCAGATTAACGTTTTGGTAGTTGTTTTATGAAGCAGATCCACTATCGTTAGCGGAAGTATGCTGAGGTGAGATTGCCTGATGCAGAGGAATGAGAGAATATAGCGAGGACGTGATTAGTATGTCTCGTCGGAATGAGGTTTGTTGTAAAGAGCCGTTGATAAATTTGATGGTTAGTATGTAAAGGAGATAGACAGTACTGTGTTAGACTGTCCATGTAGAACCAGTCATTGGCCGTATGCGTATTTGGATGCTGTTTCCGAACGTGGTCCGAGAAACGTGAGTTAGAGCGAAAAGATATGGTGAAAGGACCAATGTGTTAGATGAGGGATGAGAAGTTGATGAAAAGATGGAGTTGAGTGTAACCTTGAGTTGTTGTGTCGGAAGAGAGATGAGAAGTTGATAGAGATTAGTGATGTGGAAGAACAGAACATTTGTTACGTCGGGTGGACGAGAAACTCGATTTACGAGAATGTCGTTATGAGGTAGAAATTGTGATAGTGGTTAGTATACGTCCAGAGAAAACAGATAGGCTGGATTACGCTTATCCATAATAGGTTGGAAGTGATTGTTAACTTCCAAAGAGTCTGATAAAAGTGTCATTTTTGGTTAGTAACTTTTGTTTTGACCGTAGACCCCGAGGTAGACCAAGAAGACGGTGGAGAGATAATACATGTACAGACCTACAAGCACTTGGAATCAACGACTGGCAAGAGAAGGTCCACCAGAGAGACGAATGGAGACGGATTGTATTTGCAGCAAAGAACCTCAATGGCTCGGAAAGCTGAAGAAGAAGAAGAAGAAGAAGAAGAAGAAGAAGAAGAAGAAGAAGAAGAAGAAGAAGAAGAAGAAGAAGAAGAAGAAGAAGAAGAAGAAGAAGAAGAAGAAGAAGAAGAAGAAGAAGAAGAAGAAGAAGAAGAAGAAGAAGAAGAAGAAGAAGAAGAAGAAGAAGAAGAAGAAGAAGAAGAAGAAGAGGAAGAAGAAGAAGAAGAAGAAGAAGAAGAAGAAGAAGAAGAAGAAGAAGAAGAAGAAGAAGAAGAAGAAGAAGAAGAAGAAGAAGAAGAAGAAGAAGAAGAAGAAGAAGAAGAAGAAGAAGAGAACTTTTGTTGGGGCTATATATATTATTCTGCGTTATATTGGGAAACTCTGTCAGTAGAAGAGACAGAAATGGTTGATTTGTGTTGGTTGTTTTATTGCTTTGTATATAATTAGTCCGTAATTTTGTCTTGGTTATAAATTAGCCATTATTTTATTATGTATATTATTTTGAAAAATGTCAGGGGATAAATGATGTTTGAAAACCATGAGGGGATGATGTATTGTTTTGATTTGTGCTATGTCTCCATTTGCTCATGATTTATAGTTTCATTTAATTTGCCTTGTTTAGTGTTGGCATATTAGTTCGATACGTTATTTTGACTTATAATTATCAGGTTGTATTATTTTGCTCTGAATTTTAGTATTGTTCAGTTACGTTGAATTAAGGGTATAGTCAGGTACAATAAGACCTAGGGTTGGGTACGCCTCGCCTCTACGTAAAGAAATTACTTTCATAAAGAGAGACATATTTGCCTTGTTGCCAAGTGCCATGAGGTTATACGTGTAGAATTTAATAAAAAGATTGGGGGTTGATAGATGCTTGTAAATGTTATAAGTAATTAGTCAGAAAAATAGGAGCACACGTGGACTGAGTGCCATGTTCAGAATGTGGGGCTTGGTTTAACCTGGGGGTGGTCATAAATGGGGCTGTAGATATTAGCGCAGATAGTTTGTTGTGGATGTGGTTGATAAACAACTAAAAGATGAGCTTGCAATTTTAGGAGAAATAGATGTGGTTAATAGTATTTTAGTGTGCTGCGTTAGTCAGCAATAACAGAAGCAATCATGGACTGAGCGCCATGTTCGTGATGTGGGGGTTAGCTTAACATAGGGGGTGACCATAGATGAGGCTGTAGATATCAGCACAAATTATAATAGCTGAGAATTAAATTATGAACAATGAATGATAAAGGGAAATAAGTAGGTTCATAATAGACGAACAATGTTTTCAATGCTGCTGTGATTACAGCATAACCCGTAGCGAACATGGATTGAAAGCCATGAATAGAAAGTCAACAGAGTAGAAGTAATTAGGGAAGAATATGGGCTGGAAAGTATGAAAGGCACAAAGTCATGTGTTACTAGCTGTGGATATCAGCACAACTTAGAATGGTCGAAGGTTAAGTGAAATGAATGCCAGGGGGTAGTAGTCATGTTCATGATAGATGAACAATATTATTATAATTGAGTGCTGTGGTTGCAGCATAACTCAAGATCGTTATAGCTTGAATGTCAGGGAGTAGAAGTTATAATATATGAACAGTAATATTATTTTTGGAGCGCTGTGGTTACAGCGAACATGGATTGAATGCCATGAAGTTTGCGTGAAAAAAAAAAAGAAAGTCCGTGATATGTGGACATATTGATTGCAGAAGATAATGATATAGTATAGGATAGACAGAGTGGACGTTCACAGACATGAGGTCACTGGTAGTATTTTTTGTTGTTGCTGTAGATACGACATAAATTGAGAAGTTAGAGGTTTTAGGAGATAATGCCCATAATAAATGGATATTGATCATATTATTAGGTTAATGAGGGTTTCAGCTTATGCATTGAGTGTCATAGATTAAGCGAGCTTCAGAGATATGAGGAAGCTGATATGAAGTGTATCCCTGGGTTGCTGGGGCGATGTATGTAAGGGTCAGAGATTAGGTTATGTAGGGGGTGTTTATAATGTGGGAGAAGTTTTTGAGTAGTAAGGCCCACAATGGACCTTTTGATTGCGTCCTCGATATGTGTTTTGTGGTTCACATTACATTTCGAGGTTGCATTGGCTGTGGTAACCTTCAGAGCCATAATATCAGTGGTGTCTGTAATAAATGGACATTTAGGGCTGGATGATATTTTTGTGTTTGGTGCTGTGGATGTCAGCACAAACTGTAGTAGTCAGAGATTAAGTAAATTAGGTGAGATTCAGGGATATGATATGAAACTGGTATAAGTGTTGCCATAATAAGTGGTATATTTGAATTGTGAGAGATATGCATTTGTTTTTTAGACTTCACTGCATAAAGTCTCAGGGCGACATGGTGGGGTAAATGTGAGTATGGTTTTGTGAGGAAGAGTTCTTGTTCTTTGCTCTCCGGTGGCCACCGATTCCTTGTCTTCCTATCGTGTGTTAGTTTGAATGGCTTCAAGATGGTTGAATTTGGAGAATTAGTAATGCTGAGGTAATGGTTATTGGCGTAGACATGTTGATGATGATGATAGAGAGTACGAAGTGTTTTCGGAAGAGTATGGCATTTTGAATTATTATAATTGAGATCAGATATACATGTACATGATGACAATAGAGGTAAAATTAGAATTTAATGAGGGTTTGAGCGGATTGCTTGTGGAAGAGAAGAAGAAGGTTTTAAGGCTTAAGTAGTGATGGCAGATAGTTATAGGATAATCCACGAGAGGTTGAATAAAGTGATGTTGTAGATGGTGGTAGCGGATGGCTATGGATCTCAATAGAAGTTAAATAATAAGGGAGTAGTGAATAATTGATGACGATAATAAGGGTCAGAGGTGTATAAAAAAGACCCAAGTTATATATTACTTTTGCTGGAAATTAGAGTATGTTAAAGGTAGGTTTTGGGTTTGAGACTTTTCGGGGAAAAGTCTTCGTTGGGTGAATAAGGTATATAACAGAGTTAGTTATAGGAGGAAGGATCAGTGAAGTGTGCATGGTCAATAATAGAGCAGTGCACGGGCAAGCACCATGGTAGGAAGTAGCCAAGGGCTACTATGTGACGATAGGGTGGTGACAAAAGTAGTTACCAACTGGAGGCCATGACGGCAGGACGTGGTGTCACCATCTAGAGTTTTATGTCAAGTTTATGTCTACTAAAATTTCATTAATAAAGTAAGATGTCCAGCAACTAATGCCAGGCCTTCGTGTAGATCTGTTGCATTCGTCTCCACCTCTGTTACAGTAGTTTTGATGTTCGCATTTTGCCCATGCCTTTATAATGCATATCTTTTATATTGGTGCTGTTCTCTGTTAGCCTTGAATGATGTGTGAATGAAATAATGTATGAAAGAGAGTGATAGAAGGGAAGAAAGTTAGACGGGCCTGCGAGCCCAATTCTTAACCCTTTGAAAATAAAGTTTGTTTGTTCGTTCGTTCGTTCATTCGTTCTACTTTATAGCCCCTTCCTCAAATAATATCTTTCCTGTTTTTGATTTCAAACACCCTGTATTAAACACCCTTATTTTTCTTCCCGTGAGCTCACTGATTTTCTGTGCATATCTTTTGTACATGCACCTACTGAAGAGAAAGAAGATGATATTAAAGAAGACTTTTATAATGATCTGGAAGATGTCATAGAAGAAACCCCCAAACAGGACATCCTGATTGTGCTGGGAGACTTCAATGCAAAAATAGGGAGAGAGCAAACTAATAAAAAAAGTGGCCGGTATAGAAAGCCTACATACAACTTCAAATGATAATGGATGGAGAGTCATCAACCTGGCAGAAGCCAAAGGACTGCAGGTTAGCAGTACCAGACTACAAAGAAAGGATATACACAAACAAACTTGGAAATCATGTGACAAGAGAACCTATAATCAAATAGATCACATTTTAATTAACAACAGAAATGCATCAAACATACAGCAAGTCAGAAGTTATAGAGGAGCTGAGTGCCACAGTGACCACTTCCTCGTTGGAGCAAAATTTAAAATAAAACTTAAGAGAGCTTTCTATACTAAATTACAAAGATTACACCCAACATATAACAGAGAAAAACTGCAAGACATTACAGTCAAAGAGAAATTTACAGATGAAATAAAATGTAAACTTGAAACTCTGCAAAACCCTTTGGAGGAAAGCATTGACCAAACTTGGTTGAACATCAAGAATACAATTCAGTCTACCGCAGAAGAATGTCTCGGTGTGTTAACCACGCATAGAAAGAACAGATGGTTCAATCAAAAATGTGAAGAAGCAGTCATTAGGAAGAAGAATGCCAGACATGTATGGTTAAATGACATCAATAACATCCAAAAGGAAGAGCATTATAGAAATGAATGTAAAGAGGCTACAAAAATAGTCAGACAGCAGAAGCGAGAATATATGAGTAATATAATCAAAGATATGGAAACTAATCACCAGAAAAATGAATCCAGAAAATTGTTTAAAGAACTGAAGTCAATGAAACGAGGGCACCAACAAAACACATATGGTTTAAAAGACAAAAATGGGAATATGATAAATACCAATGAGGAAATGTGCAACACATGGAAAGAATATTTTATTGAATTACTAAATTGTGAAGCTCCAAGTAACATTTTCTCACAGGAAGAGGTTCTAACATGCGAACCACAAATTGAAGAACCTACATTTGAAGAAATCCTATATGTAATCACACGACTTAAAAACAATAAGGCAACTGGGACTGATGGAATTGCTGCTGAATTTATAAAGGCAGGTGGCCATGCATTACATCTAAAGCTATACGAACTAATAATAAAAATCTGGAGGACAGAAGAATTACCCCATGACTGGAAAGAGTCATTATTGATACCTATCTTTAAGAAAGGAGACAAGTTCCAATGTGGAAATTATAGAGGAATATCACTACTGTCCACAAGCTATAAGATACTATCCGCAGTATTACTAAATAGACTAAAACCATATTCCATCCATCATGTGCCATGCCGGTAAGCGTGGGCGGTCATGTTCTGCCATCTCACTCGATCAACAGAGTCGTGGATCAGTTCCGTGTTTCTGTCTCGACCATGCCACAAGGCCAAGCCATCCAGATACTTGTTTCTAGGTCTTCCCCTTGGTCTGTTCCCCTCGATCTTACCAGTTGTCACCAAGTTCTCCAAATCATTTCTTCTCATAACATGCCCAAAAAATTGTGACTGTCTACGTCTAATGTCTCTGATCAGTTTACGATCTTCATTTGTTTCTTGAAGGACTTGTTCATTGGTCTTTCTGGCTGTCCATGGTATTCTTTGCATTTTCCTCAGAAACCACATTTCTACAGCCATCAGATGTTTTTCAGCCTGGCTGCTCATTGTCCAAGCTTCACATCCATATAAAAGTACAGGTTCTATGTAGCATCTCAACACTCTTTTTCTCGTTTCAATTGACATCTTTTTATTGGTCAGTATGTTTTTCATCTTGCTAAAGGCTACTTTTGCCATGGCGATCCTTGTTCTAATCTCTTCAAGGCATCTCCCATCAGATGTTATTACTGTTCCGAGATAATTGTACCTATTCACTTGTTGAAGAATATTCCCATTTACTTGTATATTACACTGTGGTATTTCGTTCTTCCTAGTGACGACCATAATCTGTGTCTTTTTACAATTTAATTCTAACCCTTGTTGTTCACTGTGTGTAACAACCGCATCTACTAAATTTTGCAGATCCTGTTCATTGTCTGCAATCAAGACTGTATCATCTGCATATCTAATGTTATTGATGCATCGTCCCCCAATGTTGATTCCTTCCATATTTTCAATATTTCTGAAAATATTTTCACTGTACAGGGAAAACAGATCTGGAGACATTACACATCCCTGTCTCACACCTCTCTTAATAGGCTGATATTGGCTTACTTCATTATCAACTCTTATAGCAGCTTGTTGTTTCCAATATATGTTTTTTACAAGTCTAAGGTCTTTCCCATCAATTTGTAGATCTTCAAGCATCCTTATCATGTTGACATGTCTCACTTTATCAAAAGCCTTTGTGTAGTCAATAAAGCAAAGGTGTAGATCTTTATTTACTTCTATAGAACGTTCGATTACGGTTCTCAGTATATACACAGCATTTACTGTACCCTTGCCTACTACAAACCCACATTGTTCTTCTCCTATTTCAGGTTGTATTTTCCTCCTAACTCTTTGCATGATAATTCTTAGCAAAATCTTCGTGATGTGACTCATTATACTAATTGTTCGATGTTGATCACATTCCAAGGCTCCTGATTTCTTTGGGATTGCAATAAATACAGAATTACATAACTCATGAGGTATATTTCCAGTATCATATATTGTATTAAGCAGACTGGTAACTTTATCTATTCCATATTCTTCTAAAGCATTAATCATTTCTGTTGTGACGCTGTCTGGACCGGGGGTCCATATTCCATATTCAGAAGACATATTAGGTGACTACCAGGCGGGTTTTAGACAAAACAGATCAACAATAGATCAGATATTTATCTTACGACAAATAGCCGAGAAACAATGGGAATATAAAAGAGATCTCCATAACATTTTTGTGGATTTTAAAAAGGCTTATGATAGTGTCCATAGGAATAGTCTATGGAATGCTATGCAGGAATTTGGAATACCAAGGAAGTTAATCAACATGACCAGACTATGCATGGAAGATACTTATAATATAGTAACATATAAAGGCAGGAAATCAGACCCCTTCCAAATAACATCTGGCTTGAAACAGGGTGATGCACTATCGCCGCTACTCTTCAATCTGGCTCTAGAGAAAGTTGTAAGGAAGGTAAAGGAGGAATGTGATATTGGAGGAACATCCAAGCTGCTTGGTTATGCAGATGATATAGATATTATAGGGCAAAGTGAACAAAAGACATTGGAAATATTGACTCACTTAAAGGAAAAAGCCCAACAGATGGGGCTGGTTATCAACCAAGATAAGACAGAATATATGGTAATTTCAAGAGACGGAATGGCTAGAAACTCTGGCCACATACAAATAGATAATATGACCATTAAAAGAACGGAAACATACAAATACCTGGGTACGATCTTCAACTGCTCCAACATCATAAGGGAAGAAATACAAACTAGAATCAACTCTGGAAATAAGATATACTATGCACTACAACATCTACTAAAATCAAAGGCGCTATCTCGTAACACCAAAATCACAATATACAAAACACTGATCAGACCAGTTGTGCTGTATGGCTCTGAAACCTGGAGTACAACGAAAGGAGACGAAGCCTTGTTACAAACCTTTGAGAACAAAATTTTAAGACGCATCTTTGGACCCATTAGGGATACACAAAGTGGAGAGTGGAAAAGAAGAAGTAACAAAGACATTTATGATCTGTTTAAGTCCCCGCTAATCACTGGTATCATGAAGGCTAATAGACTACAATGGCTGGGGCATATAGAAAGAATGGAAGATAATAGGGAAACAAAACTCGCTTACACTCAGGAAATAAATGGCCGTAGACCCCGAGGTAGACCAAGAAGACGGTGGAGAGATAATACATGTACAGACCTACAAGCACTTGGAATCAACGACTGGCAAGAGAAGGTCCACCTGAGAGACGAATGGAGACGGATTGTATTTGCAGCAAAGAACCTCAATGGCTCGGAACGCTGAAGAAGAAGAAGAAGAAGAAGAAGAAGAAGAAGAAGAAGAAGATCTTTTGTATCTTTACTGGAATTTAATTCAGTTGTTTTTGCACTGTTCGTTTAACCAACTTTCTTTTGCCTTCACAAATTTATTTTTTATTTCTTTATTTATCTTAGCGTATTCTTGTTTGTCATTTTTACTCTGTTTTCTTTTGTCCATCAACATTAAGATTTCTTTATTCATCCATTTTTTTCTTAGCTATTTGGCTTCTCTCCGGTAATATTTATTTGCTAGTTTGATTAATGGAGTCCCTTAACATTTCCCATTGTTCATTTACTCTGTATTTTAGCTGTTGCATTGTACCTATTTTTCACAGTCACTCTGTATTGTTCTTGAGTTTCTTTATCTACTTTCAGAATCTCTTTATTAAGTCTCACATTCTTAACCACTTTTTCCCCTTTTTTTTTAATCTTACTTTTATTTGTCCGCATAGTGTTACAAGATCACTATTACAGTCAGCACCAGGCATTGTCTTTACATTAATTAAAGCATTTCTAAATCTATTATTATTAAGTATGTAGTCAATTTGGTTGCGTATTTTCTTATCAGGGCTTTTCCATGTGTATAGTCATCTTTTATGGTGTTCAACCCATGTGTTCCAAATTACACTATCATTGATATTTGCCCATTCTATTAGTTTTTCTCCTCTTTCATTTCTTGTACATAAACCATAATTCCCCACTACATCCTCCATTTTCCCCTTTCGTACTTTTGCATTAAAATCTCCAAGTATTATTTTTATTTCTTGTGATCCAATTTGAGCCATCGCTATGTCTATGTCGTGGTAAAAGAGTTGTATTTCTTCATCACTACTGCTTGTTGTTGTTATACTTGCATGCTATTTATATCTATTGGTTTGCCGGTACTTCAATTTTAATTCACCGCAACAAAGAAGAATCCCTTCGAGCTTCATTTGCATCGGTCCGGCAATCATTTTCCGGTTTAGTGTTCGGTGGACTGCTAGACCGATCGATGGATGCTTTTTTTTAGTTTTGGGCCCGTAGGGCCCTCACTGTCGTCGACAGTGAGGGCCCTACGGGCCCAAAAACTTAAAAACATCCATCAATCGGTCTAGCAGTCCACCGAACACTAAACCGGAAAATGATTGCCGGACCGATGCAAATGAGGCTCGAAGGGATTCTTCTTTGTTTGCAGTTGTTTGCGGTGAATTAAAATTGAAGTACCGGTTTACCTTTGATTTTGACCATTGCAACTCTATCTGAAATACAACAGTATTAATTAATTGATTTGGCTGTTGTTTTTTTTTTCATCTAATATTATCCCTACACCTTTTTCATGTGTATCCCCTCTAGAATAAATTATTGTGTGGTTGTCAGCTATAATTTTGCCTGATCCCTTCCATCTCATCTCACTGTCAAAGAGCTGCAAGTAACCTAATAGATAAGATAGAAGTAGAACTATGGAAATAGACCTAGACAGGATCAGGAGAACATAGCTATCTAGGAAATAGGGACAGAAGCACGAGTGAGAACTATAAATAGTTCTCCGACTGGACGCACTCGTGTCCAAAGAGGGTACACTGTAAGACGTGAGCTGGAGTTGCCCAGAATAGAGTGGGAAACCCGCATCACGAGAAGTGCCCACGAAACACCAGTAACTCGAACCAGTTGACCAGTTACTAACTGCGTGCTGGAACTCCGAGCACGCAAACTAGCTGATGCACGAAGAGTCAACTGCTCGTGGCTGGACACGCCACGAAGATCGCCAGACCGCGACTCGACAGCGTAGGAGACAGACTGATGTATTCGCTGTGAATACTTTGTTGCTTAAAAAGGACAATGGCAATAGTTGTGACTTAGACTTAGCTTCGATAGATATTACCATCGATATCACCTTTCACATAACATCATCACGATATACCATGATGTGTATTACCTATGTGGTTATCCGCTCGCAGAGCTACTGTACAACTAGCTAATAAAATTGTATTATATTTGTATCCTTTTGTACGACGTACGAGTTCTCATTTCGTGTGGTACAAAAGAGGAATCCTTGTATGCCTGTCAAAGTTAAGTTGTTGATAGGCAGGATCCGATTTGGTGTCAGAAGGTGGGGCTTGAACCACCTTCAAGCACTTTTCAAGACCATTTTCCCACATAAAGTGTAAAAATTTCGACCAAAATACTATGTGTGATTCCATCGATGTAAATTCGGAAACTTAAACTGTGATTTTGTGTAAACTTTAAATATGTATCTAAATCACAAGTTTAACGATTAGTTTTGAATATTTGTGGTATTACATTCATTATGTCAACGTTCATGAAATATACCCACGAATTTGTACAAAGTCAAATATATTCTTTACAAGGGAAGTAAATTAGAAGTCAGACTAAGTCAGACTAAGCTCAGTCAGAGACAGTAGAAAGTGAAGACAAGACGACAATTGACTATTCATTCGACTATTCATCTCACGATTCATTTGACGATTCATTCATACGATCATACCATTCATATCATTTATATCATTCATATTATTCACATCACATTTGTAATTTGCCGATCGTAAGAACTGTAAAATTTTAATTGATCACCACCATGTATTTTGTAACATATACTATGTACTAATTTGTTGATGCTCTACAAAACAGAGACATCACGCGTACGAGCAAGCCTATCGATTCTGTGTGTGCAAGACAGCGGTGTAACATCTCGAGGGGCCGTATTTTCATCTGATTAGATGAGTATTTTTAGAAATCTTATCCAGAAATCCAGAAATCTTATCAGAAGAAAGATAAACCATACCAAAAGTCACCCCAGTGTGGATACTGCCATTTATATCACCAACAATATTCGATGTGTGATAAAAATCCTTCATACCCTGCACATCTTGAAATGATGATCAAAAAGCAGGAAAACAAAAGGAATTCATATAAGTTAGTTAGTTAGTTAGTCGACAGATCATCCTCGCTGCACATCGAACCATTCAGTCCATAAGTGCTCGGATCCCCTCCTCAGCAAATCCCGCAGCGTGTAGCGGCTAACGACGCCAGTTCTGTGTTGGTTTATCAATCTTCTTTGGCTTCCTGCGTAGTGTTCTTGTTTGGCCACACCTCTAGGAACCTCTAGGCAACAGAAAGAAAAGCTGCAATACAGAGAGATGAACGAGCACTTGAAAGACAGCATCAGAAAGAGATGAGAGAGTTAGAGCAAGCCACCAAACAAAAACAAATAGAATTAGAGGAAACAACTAAACAGAAAGAATTAGAGATAGAACAAAAGCAAATAGAATTAGAGGACGCCACCAAGCAAAAACAAATAGAAGCAGACTCACAAACAAAGTTAAAAATGAAAGAAATGGAAGTTGACTCACACATTCAAATAGCTAACACGAAACAGAAGAGTCAGGAAGAGCAGAATAAATTTTCTAAATATAAGGGGAACATCAAGCCCTATAGTCAAGGGGATTCAATCTCAGCCTGGACCGAGAATATCGAGTTCCAGCTCAAATTTCAGAAAATACCGTTAGAAGATTGGGCCATGATTTATATGAGAAATCTCTCTGGGGAGCCCTTAAAAGTTATTGAGTCTATACCAACTGAATTAAGAAACAACTACCAATATATTCATGACAGAATCATGCAGCATTTTCTACTAGATGCTCCTGGATATCAAATCCAGTACTCACAAATTAAACCAAAACCGAACGAGACATTCCTAGATTATGTATCTAACGTTCAAAGTGTATTCAGTAAATGGCTTAAGGCAGCGAAAGTAGAAAAGAGTTTTGACAAGTTACAAGACTTAATGGTTATGGATAAAGTGATATCCACAGTTCCAACTCCTTTTGCTAAGTTCCTTCAACAAGCAGACATTGAATCTCTAGAACAGTTGGAGAAACGTGGTTCGGCGTATTTCTCTTCCAACCGAAATATATTTAAGTCATCTATACATGATTCTGAAATTACAGCGTTTGCTAAGAACCAACCAAACAGATCTTTCAACCAGAAATCTTATCAGAAGAAAGATAAACCATACCAAAAGTCACCCCAGTGTGGATACTGCCATTTATATCACCAACAATATTCGATGTGTGATAAAAATCCTTCATACCCTGCACATCTTGAAATGATGATCAAAAAGCAGGAAAACAAAAGGAATTCATATAAGTTAGTTAGTTAGTTAGTCGACAGATCATCCTCGCTGCACATCGAACCATTCAGTCCATAAGTGCTCGGATCCCCTCCTCAGCAAATCCCGCAGCGTGTAGCGGCTAACGACGCCAGTTCTGTGTTGGTTTATCAATCTTCTTTGGCTTCCTGCGTAGTGTTCTTGTTTGGCCACACCTCTAGGAACCTCTAGGCAACAGAAAGAAAAGCTGCAATACAGAGAGATGAACGAGCACTTGAAAGACAGCATCAGAAAGAGATGAGAGAGTTAGAGCAAGCCACCAAACAAAAACAAATAGAATTAGAGGAAACAACTAAACAGAAAGAATTAGAGATAGAACAAAAGCAAATAGAATTAGAGGACGCCACCAAGCAAAAACAAATAGAAGCAGACTCACAAACAAAGTTAAAAATGAAAGAAATGGAAGTTGACTCACACATTCAAATAGCTAACACGAAACAGAAGAGTCAGGAAGAGCAGAATAAATTTTCTAAATATAAGGGGAACATCAAGCCCTATAGTCAAGGGGATTCAATCTCAGCCTGGACCGAGAATATCGAGTTCCAGCTCAAATTTCAGAAAATAGCGTTAGAAGATTGGGCCATGATTTATATGAGAAATCTCTCTGGGGAGCCCTTAAAAGTTATTGAGTCTATACCAACTGAATTAAGAAACAACTACCAATATATTCATGACAGAATCATGCAGCATTTTCTACTAGATGCTCCTGGATATCAAATCCAGTACTCACAAATTAAACCAAAACCGAACGAGACATTCCTAGATTATGTATCTAACGTTCAAAGTGTATTCAGTAAATGGCTTAAGGCAGCGAAAGTAGAAAAGAGTTTTGACAAGTTACAAGACTTAATGGTTATGGATAAAGTGATATCCACAGTTCCAACTCCTTTTGCTAAGTTCCTTCAACAAGCAGACATTGAATCTCTAGAACAGTTGGAGAAACGTGGTTCGGCGTATTTCTCTTCCAACCGAAATATATTTAAGTCATCTATACATGATTCTGAAATTACAGCGTTTGCTAAGAACCAACCAAACAGATCTTTCAACCAGAAATCTTATCAGAAGAAAGATAAACCATACCAAAAGTCACCCCAGTGTGGATACTGCCATTTATATCACCAACAATATTCGATGTGTGATAAAAATCCTTCATACCCTGCACATCTTGAAATGATGATCAAAAAGCAGGAAAACAAAAGGAATTCATATAAGTTAGTTAGTTAGTTAGTCGACAGATCATCCTCGCTGCACATCGAACCATTCAGTCCATAAGTGCTCGGATCCCCTCCTCAGCAAATCCCGCAGCGTGTAGCGGCTAACGACGCCAGTTCTGTGTTGGTTTATCAATCTTCTTTGGCTTCCTGCGTAGTGTTCTTGTTTGGCCACACCTCTAGGAACCTCTAGGCAACAGAAAGAAAAGCTGCAATACAGAGAGATGAACGAGCACTTGAAAGACAGCATCAGAAAGAGATGAGAGAGTTAGAGCAAGCCACCAAACAAAAACAAATAGAATTAGAGGAAACAACTAAACAGAAAGAATTAGAGATAGAACAAAAGCAAATAGAATTAGAGGACGCCACCAAGCAAAAACAAATAGAAGCAGACTCACAAACAAAGTTAAAAATGAAAGAAATGGAAGTTGACTCACACATTCAAATAGCTAACACGAAACAGAAGAGTCAGGAAGAGCAGAATAAATTTTCTAAATATAAGGGGAACATCAAGCCCTATAGTCAAGGGGATTCAATCTCAGTCTGGACCGAGAATATCGAGTTCCAGCTCAAATTTCAGAAAATACCGTTAGAAGATTGGGCCATGATTTATATGAGAAATCTCTCTGGGGAGCCCTTAAAAGTTATTGAGTCTATACCAACTGAATTAAGAAACAACTACCAATATATTCATGACAGAATCATGCAGCATTTTCTACTAGATGCTCCTGGATATCAAATCCAGTACTCACAAATTAAACCAAAACCGAACGAGACATTCCTAGATTATGTATCTAACGTTCAAAGTGTATTCAGTAAATGGCTTAAGGCAGCGAAAGTAGAAAAGAGTTTTGACAAGTTACAAGACTTAATGGTTATGGATAAAGTGATATCCACAGTTCCAACTCCTTTTGCTAAGTTCCTTCAACAAGCAGACATTGAATCTCTAGAACAGTTGGAGAAACGTGGTTCGGCGTATTTCTCTTCCAACCGAAATATATTTAAGTCATCTATACATGATTCTGAAATTACAGCGTTTGCTAAGAACCAACCAAACAGATCTTTCAACCAGAAATCTTATCAGAAGAAAGATAAACCATACCAAAAGTCACCCCAGTGTGGATACTGCCATTTATATCACCAACAATATTCGATGTGTGATAAAAATCCTTCATACCCTGCACATCTTGAAATGATGATCAAAAAGCAGGAAAACAAAAGGAATTCATATAAGTTAGTTAGTTAGTTAGTCGACAGATCATCCTCGCTGCACATCGAACCATTCAGTCCATAAGTGCTCGGATCCCCTCCTCAGCAAATCCCGCAGCGTGTAGCGGCTAACGACGCCAGTTCTGTGTTGGTTTATCAATCTTCTTTGGCTTCCTGCGTAGTGTTCTTGTTTGGCCACACCTCTAGGAACCTCTAGGCAACAGAAAGAAAAGCTGCAATACAGAGAGATGAACGAGCACTTGAAAGACAGCATCAGAAAGAGATGAGAGAGTTAGAGCAAGCCACCAAACAAAAACAAATAGAATTAGAGGAAACAACTAAACAGAAAGAATTAGAGATAGAACAAAAGCAAATAGAATTAGAGGACGCCACCAAGCAAAAACAAATAGAAGCAGACTCACAAACAAAGTTAAAAATGAAAGAAATGGAAGTTGACTCACACATTCAAATAGCTAACACGAAACAGAAGAGTCAGGAAGAGCAGAATAAATTTTCTAAATATAAGGGGAACATCAAGCCCTATAGTCAAGGGGATTCAATCTCAGCCTGGACCGAGAATATCGAGTTCCAGCTCAAATTTCAGAAAATACCGTTAGAAGATTGGGCCATGATTTATATGAGAAATCTCTCTGGGGAGCCCTTAAAAGTTATTGAGTCTATACCAACTGAATTAAGAAACAACTACCAATATATTCATGACAGAATCATGCAGCATTTTCTACTAGATGCTCCTGGATATCAAATCCAGTACTCACAAATTAAACCAAAACCGAACGAGACATTCCTAGATTATGTATCTAACGTTCAAAGTGTATTCAGTAAATGGCTTAAGGCAGCGAAAGTAGAAAAGAGTTTTGACAAGTTACAAGACTTAATGGTTATGGATAAAGTGATATCCACAGTTCCAACTCCTTTTGCTAAGTTCCTTCAACAAGCAGACATTGAATCTCTAGAACAGTTGGAGAAACGTGGTTCGGCGTATTTCTCTTCCAACCGAAATATATTTAAGTCATCTATACATGATTCTGAAATTACAGCGTTTGCTAAGAACCAACCAAACAGATCTTTCAACCAGAAATCTTATCAGAAGAAAGATAAACCATACCAAAAGTCACCCCAGTGTGGATACTGCCATTTATATCACCAACAATATTCGATGTGTGATAAAAATCCTTCATACCCTGCACATCTTGAAATGATGATCAAAAAGCAGGAAAACAAAAGGAATTCATATAAGTTAGTTAGTTAGTTAGTCGACAGATCATCCTCGCTGCACATCGAACCATTCAGTCCATAAGTGCTCGGATCCCCTCCTCAGCAAATCCCGCAGCGTGTAGCGGCTAACGACGCCAGTTCTGTGTTGGTTTATCAATCTTCTTTGGCTTCCTGCGTAGTGTTCTTGTTTGGCCACACCTCTAGGAACCTCTAGGCAACAGAAAGAAAAGCTGCAATACAGAGAGATGAACGAGCACTTGAAAGACAGCATCAGAAAGAGATGAGAGAGTTAGAGCAAGCCACCAAACAAAAACAAATAGAATTAGAGGAAACAACTAAACAGAAAGAATTAGAGATAGAACAAAAGCAAATAGAATTAGAGGACGCCACCAAGCAAAAACAAATAGAAGCAGACTCACAAACAAAGTTAAAAATGAAAGAAATGGAAGTTGACTCACACATTCAAATAGCTAACACGAAACAGAAGAGTCAGGAAGAGCAGAATAAATTTTCTAAATATAAGGGGAACATCAAGCCCTATAGTCAAGGGGATTCAATCTCAGTCTGGACCGAGAATATCGAGTTCCAGCTCAAATTTCAGAAAATACCGTTAGAAGATTGGGCCATGATTTATATGAGAAATCTCTCTGGGGAGCCCTTAAAAGTTATTGAGTCTATACCAACTGAATTAAGAAACAACTACCAATATATTCATGACAGAATCATGCAGCATTTTCTACTAGATGCTCCTGGATATCAAATCCAGTACTCACAAATTAAACCAAAACCGAACGAGACATTCCTAGATTATGTATCTAACGTTCAAAGTGTATTCAGTAAATGGCTTAAGGCAGCGAAAGTAGAAAAGAGTTTTGACAAGTTACAAGACTTAATGGTTATGGATAAAGTGATATCCACAGTTCCAACTCCTTTTGCTAAGTTCCTTCAACAAGCAGACATTGAATCTCTAGAACAGTTGGAGAAACGTGGTTCGGCGTATTTCTCTTCCAACCGAAATATATTTAAATCATCTATACATGATTCTGAAATTACAGCGTTTGCTAAGAACCAACCAAACAGATCTTTCAACCAGAAATCTTATCAGAAGAAAGATAAACCATACCAAAAGTCACCCCAGTGTGGATACTGCCATTTATATCACCAACAATATTCGATGTGTGATAAAAATCCTTCATACCCTGCACATCTTGAAATGATGATCAAAAAGCAGGAAAACAAAAGGAATTCATATAAGTTAGTTAGTTAGTCGACAGATCATCCTCGCTGCACATCGAACCATTCAGTCCATAAGTGCTCGGATCCCCTCCTCAGCAAATCCCGCAGCGTGTAGCGGCTAACGACGCCAGTTCTGTGTTGGTTTATCAATCTTCTTTGGCTTCCTGCGTAGTGTTCTTGTTTGGCCACACCTCTAGGAACCTCTAGGCAACAGAAAGAAAAGCTGCAATAGAGAGAGATGAACGAGCACTTGAAAGACAGCATCAGAAAGAGATGAGAGAGTTAGAGCAAGCCACCAAACAAAAACAAATAGAATTAGAGGAAACAACTAAACAGAAAGAATTAGAGATGGAACAAAAGCAAATAGAATTAGAGGACGCCACCAAGCAAAAACAAATAGAAGCAGACTCACAAACAAAGTTAAAAATGAAAGAAATGGAAGTTGACTCACACATTCAAATAGCTAACACGAAACAGAAGAGTCAGGAAGAGCAGAATAAATTTTCTAAATATAAGGGGAACATCAAGCCCTATAGTCAAGGGGATTCAATCTCAGCCTGGACCGAGAATATCGAGTTCCAGCTCAAATTTCAGAAAATACCGTTAGAAGATTGGGCCATGATTTATATGAGAAATCTCTCTGGGGAGCCCTTAAAAGTTATTGAGTCTATACCAACTGAATTAAGAAACAACTACCAATATATTCATGACAGAATCATGCAGCATTTTCTACCAGATGCTCCTGGATATCAAATCCAGTACTCACAAATTAAACCAAAACCGAACGAGACATTCCTAGATTATGTATCTAACGTTCAAAGTGTATTCAGTAAATGGCTTAAGGCAGCGAAAGTAGAAAATATAAACGTGCAGTTAAATGTTTTTGTTTTTTTGTTCTTCGTATGGACATTATTCTTCTAAGTGTTTGGGCAGGCAGAGAATGAAGGCCAGCAACGCTGTGCTGATTGATACATCGTCTGATAATGACAGTGAAGTTGAGTGCGAGAACGAAAATGTATTACCATTCAATGAGTGTGAAAGTGTAGCTGTTGTTACTGATATTTTAGACTTCGATAAATGTGATACTTGTCACCAGTTCCATACGGACGGTAAACTCAAATGTGGTCACATTGTACCATTTTCTAATGAAGATGCAAATTCAGCTTTAGCCTCCAGAGGCAATTTAAAGTTCCACGATGCACTGGTCAATGAATATCCATGCCAATGTTTACTTGATAGTGGGAGTACTTTAATCGGGGTAAGGAAAGAACTAGTTAACCCAGAGGATTATACGGGCGATTTTGTTAAATGCCGCACTTTTTCTGGCAATATTGAGAAATACCCGCTGGCAAAAGTCCGTATAAACACCCCGTTCCTTTCCGGCACATTTACGTGCGCTATTTTACAGAACCCCTGTACTGACCTCATTTTAGGGTGCCTATCAGGGTTAAGACACTGCACTGATGACGAAATATTAGCCTGGAAACACACCAACACGGCTAATGCAGTCAGAGACCCAAACACATCAGAATGACCTACAAGATGAAATGTTACAATTATTAACACATAGCGATACTATTGACAATACCACTCGACAAGATTTTATCGAGGCACAACGCGCCGATCCAACCATTGCACTTTATTTTAAATTATTAGGTCAAAAGGCCAAATTAACCAAAAATGCCTCCTGTTATTTTAAACTCCACAATGGAATTCTCATGCGATATTACACCACCAATAACCATGAAATTCAGCAGACGGTGCTACCTTTGAAACATCGACAATACGTGTTAAAGATGGCACACGATTCACCGTTTGCTGGACATTTGGCTTATGACAAAACGAAAGCCAAAATTTTAGCACATTTCTATTGGCCTAAGTGTTGTAACGATTTCAAATCTTTTTGTCGGTCATGTACCATTTGCCAACATATAGTGAAAAAGGGGAAGCATGTAACAGCTAAGGTTCAACAGAAGGGTGCCAAAACCCTACACCTTGAACCCAATCAAGAGGTGCTACTTTTACTACCAGATAAACGTAATCTAGTATTAACTTCATGGCAAGGGCCATTCAAAGTGGTACGAAAGATATCAGGTGTCGATTATGAAATATCGATAAACCAAAAATTAAAGATATTTCATATCAACATGCTGAAGCCTTACTTCTCACGACAAGAACCGATGACAGACGAACAGAATGCGCCCACACCAAGCAACCCGACGACATACGTACATAGTGCAACTACACTAGTTAGAGCGACAGAAGACGACGACAGCGCATATACACCTAGTCAGGGAACAGAACACACAGGTAGTACAACCACAGTACTCAATCAGATAGACGACGATGACATAGAACTACCAGTCCCGACAGTAGACATGACTGGGACAATTGATAGTATACGAATAGAACCTAGACTCACTGACGAGCAAAGGCGACAAACAATAGAGCTAGTCACAGAATACAGAGACATTTTTTCCGACATTCCAGATAGGACTGACAGAATCGAACACTCCATTATACTGACTGATAACACCCCTATCAAATGCCGACCTTATTCCATCCCGTTAAATTATAGGGAAAATCTCGACAAGGAACTTCTAAATCTTGAGTCGAGTGGAATAATCCAAAAGTCGCAGTTAGAACACTCTTTTCCTATCGTCCTTGTGAAGAAAAGGGTCTCTACGATCCGCCTCTGTGTCGATTTTCGCAGGTTAAATAATGTCACCAAGGTCGATGCAGAGCCAATCCCATCATGTGAGGATCTGATTCTTGATATGTCAACCTCTCGAATTTTTTCGAATCTTGACCTAACTAAGGGATACTGGCAAGCCCCGATGCATCCACTTTCTATCCATCTAAAAGCATTCTCAACACCTTTAGGTCTTTATGAGTGGCGATTCCTTCCTTTTGGCTTTCGTAATGCTCCAGCCACTTTTGTCCGGCTCACCAGGGACCTTCTTCATGGAGTAACAAATACGGCGACGTACATTGATGACATTTGTGTCCATGCTGCAGACTGGACATCACACTTACAGAAACTGCGACATGTCTTCGATAGATTGAGATTATTCGGTCTTACTGTAAAGCCAACCAAAGTTGAGTTGGGGATGGAAGAAATCGATTTCCTAGGCCATACGATCACCAGAGGCCAACTTAAGACAGATGATAAAATTGTCACCAAAATTTTGAACTTAACTATGCCAACGACCAAGAAGCAGGTCAGAAGCTTGCTTGGTCTAGTGAATTACTACAATAAGTTAATACCCAATTTAGCTGAGATCACCAGCGTTTTTTCTAATGTTTTGAAAGCATCTGTGAAATTAAATATACAAGATGCAGAGTTAATTGATGAATTATCAAAATTAAAACGTATGTTCAGCGTTGTACCTATCTTGCGCTTGCCTAATCCCAATCTTACGTATTTTCTTCGTACAGACGCAAGTGTTATATCCATCGCTGGCGTTTTAGGACAGTTCTATGGGGGAATCTTTCACCCAATCATGTATGTAAGCCGCAAGATTACCCCTGCTGAATCGAGGTACTCAGTCTCTGAGTTAGAAGCTTTAAGCGTCATCTATTGTGTCCGGAAGCTTCATAGATTCTTAGCGGGTACCCAGTTTGTCATTGAAACTGACAATTCACCGCTAACAGTGATGCAGTCTGGAGTCCACCGTAATAACAGGATCTACAGATGGTCTTTGATCCTGCAAAATTATTCGTTCACGATAAAGCATATCAAGGGGAACATGAACTTTCTGGCAGACACACTAAGCCGACCGTCTCAGATCGAGATACCAGAGATACGAGAAGAGAGCGATCCGACATCACCAAAATCAGTGACACTGTAGGTAATTAGTGCCTTATATGGTGAATACAGACACTGTAGTGCGCTTACTATCGTGAATCGCCTGAACTTGCTTACTATTAACTGTGTCAGTACGAGTGAAAGTGAACAGACATATTATGAGTTGTCTACGCCACCACCATATATGCAACCCATGAGTATAACGATATTTCAACGTTACCCAGGATGAGAGCGTATATTTCAGACTTTGTCTAGATGAACTCTATTTTTCAATGAGATTCAAGAGAGGACGCTACTCCGTCAACACACCTGGATGTAATTAGGTAATTTAGATATAGATAAATTGTATGTGATATGTATAATAATATGTTTTTATAACAGTTGCATATAACATCATATTTTTGTAAGTTACAATAGAGTGTAGAACCACCCATATAACCTTATTTGTAACATTTAATAGTTAAAAGTCATCTACACTTAGTTAGAAACTCATTTAGTTTAACCTTTACATCATACTTTTCAACTTAGGAAACATTACTTTAGTTTATCATCATGTAAACACATTTTCTTAGACAGTTAGTGAATTAGAACATTATTTAGAAATTAATTCCATCATTTAGAAATTCATACCATCCTATGTACTAACACACATTAAGGTAACTAACACACTTTTCCCCATTTTGATCATTTAGTTAGATTAGGTCCCTTAGTTATCGTAGCTCAGTACACCAATGTAGAATAGATTAGCTATATCAATCAGTACCCACAGGATTGGTAGCGAACAATCCTCTTAAATATGTATATTTTTGTACAGAAATGACGAGTGTAAGAATAGAGCACAGTCATTTGGCTTGAAAAACCTGTTTAAATTCAGCCAACTATTTATTGTACATATATATTGTTCATCCATTTTTTTTCTACAACCATATTTTAATGACGGAACATGTATTTTAAAACCTGTGTGGAATAAAAGAGGAATGAAAGATGTATGGATGAGATGAGAGAATGAATTGAATACAGAGCAGTGAGAAATGTTGCGGGGATTTTTTTTGCCGCACAATGCGAGTTGTTGTAATTCGTCTGTATCAATGTGTGTAAAACAATGTATTGTTCTATTTTTATCTGTGTAGTTGCCATACTTAGATGATAGAGATAGGAAACATATTTTGAGCATCATAAACCGGAAGAGTAGTCGTAAATCAGACTTACATACTCGTTTGTGACTACAATAAACCGCTTTACGGCGCTCGAAAGAATACATACACGTAGATTATAGACACATTCACATATTGGTAAGTTAAATACATATTAGTTTAATAGAAACACGCAACCAACCAGGAAAACGAACACATAAAGATGCATACACAATTAATTGCGAAGAGGAATAACTACTCTAAACATGGGACACAACAAAATCTTGAAAACCTAAGTTTAACACTGAAATATTTCTTCACAAGCGGAAGCTAAAAAGGTGAACATGAGCACATAAAGCATGTATACTAGTTGGAGTAAATATTATATGGGAGCATGAACATTGTTCATGTATTGTACTCGTAACAGTGGCAATTTTGTATGGGTTGTCAGTTATATTGACAATTTGAGGACAGGTCAAAAGACATTGGTTCCGGATCACACAAACTCCCAAGTAGTATAATGTTAGTATGAGCACAGTCTCTGGCCAACTGTGCTAGTGTGGTGTGCTAATCAATTAGCCAAGTGAAGTAGTACAACAGTGTGACGAGGGAAAGGAGAGATCTTGTCCTATGCCTAGAACAGAGGTAGATAACTCAGGCAGTCTTTGACAAAATTAGACAGCCCTAATTTTTGTTGAGATTACTACTTGTGTTACACCCACAACTTAAAAGTTTGTAACACAACACAGAGGGAGGGAGAGCCTGTCAAAGAGCTGCAAGTAACCTAATAGATAAGATAGAAGTAGAACTATGGAAATAGACCTAGACAGGATCAGGAGAACATGGCTATCTAGGAAATAGGGACAGAAGGGACAGAAGCACGAGTGAGAACTATAAATAGTTCTCCGACTGGACGCACTCGTGTCCAAAGAGGGTACACTGTAAGACGTGAGCTGGAGTTGCCCAGAATAGAGTGGGAAACCCGCATCACGAGAAGTGGCCACGAAACACCAGTAACTCGAACCAGTTGACCAGTTACTAACTGCGTGCTGGAACTCCGAGCACGCAAACTAGCTGATGCACGAAGAGTCAACTGCTCGTGGCTGGACACGCCACGAAGATCGCCAGACCGCGACTCGACAGCGTAGGAGACAGACTGATGTATTCGCTGTGAATACTTTGTTGCTTAAAAAGGACAATAGCAATAGTTGTGACTTAGACTTAGCTTCGATAGATATAACCATCGATATCACCTTTCACATAACATCATCACGATATACCATGATGTGTATTACCTATGTGTTTATCCGCTCACAGAGCTACTGTACAACTAGCTAATAAAATTGTATTATATTTGTATCCTTTTGTACGACGTACGAGTTCTCATTTCGTGTGGTACAAAAGAGGAATCCTTGTATGCCTGTCAAAGTTAAGTTGTTGACACTCACTTACGCCTAGTATATTCATTTTCATGCTATCCATCTCTCTTGGAACATTGTTCAACTTTCCTAGCTCATTTAGTGTCCTTGCTTGCTTGCTTGCTTGCTTGCTTGCTTGCTTGTGTTCGTTGGCTTGAGCTCCAACGCGAAATCCTGTATGTTGGATGAAGGCATCCTGTTGTCCAACATCAGTGTGATGTCATACAGGACCTGAGGTTTGCGTGAGTATCCGTTGTCTTATGTCTGGCTTATTGGTGTGCAGACTGGTGGTTCCTCGTCGTACAGGCAGATACTCTCCGATTTCGGAGGAATCGGCGATCCTACCGACTTTAGCCAGGACCCCGAAGGGACCTGTTGCCCAGGACGCTCGACGAGGACGCGTCAATAGGTCTTGGCCAGTATATAACCCGGCCCTGGTGCCTTGGAAATACCTCTGCGTCCCATTTAATGTCCTAACATGCCATGTTCCTACTCTAAATTTGTTTATTTTAGTTATTATTTTGCCATCAGTAGCTGGATGACGGTCTGGTATCACCTGTTGCTCATGACTGTCCCTACCGGACGAGGATGTCCTAAGACAGCCATTAACATCGTTCACTAACTCTGAAATCGGTTTTGCCTCAACACTAGATACCCTCTAAGGGCATTAATAACGTCGGCACGATCCATGGGCTGGCCATAAGGGTGACGGGTTAAAGAGGGGCAAATTATGGATGGGTCGCGCGGAGGCTGTTGTCAGGCAGGTATGTAGTCTTACCAATATCAACACCGGCAAGGAATGGATGTCTGTACCGCCAGCGCTTAACTGCCCTTTCACCTGCATTGTCACACTTGACAGTAGGTGTAGAGAGCAAAATCCTTCTGTTGTCAACGCCCTCACCAGTGAACATTCCGATGCTTCCAATGTGCTTATCTCAACAAATGGATCAGTTATATAGCAGCAGAGAAGTGTTTCCGCCCTTGACGTGGTAGCAGGGATTGAGTGTTTGAATGATCCTCGGAGCTATGCCGACGGTAGCAGTAGCTACTGACAGGGTCTCCCATGTGGGGAATGTCATGGGATTGGGACCAGGCGAAGTAAGTTGAGTTGAGTTGAGTTAAGAGCCGACATCACAGCACTTGGCACATTCCCATACGTGCTCCCTTCTCATCTTCAGACGGGCTGAGACATGAAACATGCTGCCTTGTAAATAGACTGAGGACAGCCAAAGGGTAAGGAAAGCAACCCCGATTAAATGATTATCGAAATTCGATGGACCGAATCACAGGCATGGTGATACAGTGTAACGTACCTCACTTTATGATGATGTAATTAAGTGGGGAAAACGACGCTTTTCCACACCTTGTGGCGTATTGCGTTGGCCCCATATTTTGTCCTACCAATCGGCATATGCCAGTTGGTACATTTGTAAGATAATCGAAATTTCATATGACTGTATATTCATAAATGATCAAAGAAGTTTATTTTCAAACAGCTACTTCTTAATTAAATGAAGTCCTAATATACTAAGTGAAACTTCGGCTAACCGACCTCCCACCATGTATATTAACTAAGCTGATGTCTATTTTTATTGGCATTCCTACAATGGAGATTAGTGTCTGGGAATGCGAAAACTCCATTTGCCTTAATGGCACGTTCCCTGCTGTCCCAATAGACATCGATTCGAATGTACACCCTTGCGAGAACCAAACAGATGGGCCTTGTGTGAAGTGTTCTTGTATTCCCAGGGCGGGGGGAATATGTTGCCTGGGCACACAACAATAGTTCGTAACAATATCCACTGTGGTTGCTCTGGTTGCCCGGGGGTCCCGGAACAAGCCAGCTCGTTAGCAACGCCTGTTGTGGCATTGGTTAACAGATAATTGTAAATAATTCGATTGGACAGTGTAACGGTTATTTCATGATAGGTTATTGCATTACGGGAGTCGCAGTGTCGCGGTGGTTAGTACGCTTGCCTTCTGGTTCAATGATCATGTGTTCAGAGCCTCACTGAGGCGGGGATTTTTCTAATCGACCTGGACTCATAGGTCGACCATGCCTAAAATAAGTATCAAGGAATGCTATGGGAAGTAAAGGTGGCCTGGCTGATACTAATTACATCCCCAATCGAGTGGGGCTGAGTGGAATCTTTAATAACTATATCATTCGATGAGTGGTACAGTTAATATAAATTAAAGTTAGTTGCATGTCATTTGTTTGGCGTCGCAATCAACTCCGGCATGTACACGCTGTTTGTGATTGACAAGATAATTTTACGTCAGCACCCCCCCCCCCCCCCAAAAAAAAAAACAAAAAAAAAAAAAACAAACAAACATAGTATTTTGCTATCGATTTCTTAAATTATGTTCATACTATCTACATCAACGCTAAGCGATCTCTTCCATAACTGCCTACGGCTAATTTCGAAACCTTGGCTATTTAAGTCGGGGAATTGTGAAACTGCGTTCACTACCCCCTAAGCCACAGTCGCCGACGAATAACGTGTGTCAATATGAAAACTGTCTGTGCCGAGACAATACGAATGAAGATAAACGCATATTCCTGCTAATTATACGACTGGTTTGTGGAGGATAGTTAGTTCATGGACCTCTGACTCTAGCAGACAGCGCTCGTTTCATGGTGTTGAATTCATTCATTCATTCAGTAGCATGTCCTTTGCAGAACCTTCTCCCATAACAACCTTCCGAAAACTTCTCGATCACAAGCAAGATGTCCCGCGTCCGATATTATGTTGAATATGTGGATTGTTGTGGAAAATTAGAAAGGAATTGTATACTCCCGGTGATCTTTTGTCCAGGATATGCTGGTGTGTTGGGAAACGGGAAGCTGGATAGATTGACAGGGTTTGCACAGCTGGGTGCGATAATCGTGCACGATAAGACAGATGTTGTCAGGTTTCTTTTGAGATCATGTGAATAATGTGGAAGAACAGATAAATCGGGATGGTCTTCGGAGAATGGTGCTGCAAGGAGTAAACAATCTAATCAGGAGGCTACTTGTATCATTAGTATTGAAACTCTTTGCTGGTTGTTGAAGATGGTGACCGAGCGCATATTGGAATGTCCCAAGTGCTGTGATGTTCGTTCTTGCCTCAGCTCAACTCAGTGCCCGTAATTCTGCGGCAGTGGACCGAATTTCTAGTCATCTCGGAAAAAAGGCGAAGAATTTGCAGGATCCCATTGCACGCTAAATATCTTTGGCAGCTGGAAATAAAATAGAGCAGGTTAAAAAGACCGCAGCTAAGGCAAAGTTTCAAAATAAGAAAAACAACCAATGAAACAGAATATTTATATCATGCGTGATTCTGTGACATTTAAAAAAAAATAAAGCCTAGCGTTTTCTCCAGGGCCAGAGCCGCCCCATGAGGTACCACGTCTCTGTGTATCATTCGGATGACCGCCTCTGCGTGTAGCCCTGGCAAGATCAAGTGCAGATACTACCTACATTTTGATCTTAGCCAGAAGGCCAAGATTGAAGTTATTATGCTATGCTGGAATTCTCTATGTGTGATCTATGCGAGGAGACTGAGGAACTCCTCTATGCAGATATATCCGTGTGCAATAAAAATGACCCACCACGAAAAACAAAACGATGTGGTCGTTTGCTTGGTACGGAATGAGCTAATTACACATGCAAATAAACACGTCTAGATTGTGAAGAAGATAAATAGGTCGAAGCTTTCGCGAAAGAGAGGGACCACATCTGACGATCAGAATCCTCCTGTTTTGGACAATTTCCAAGATGGAGTCCAATCTACTTTGTTCCCTTCACTGGTGGAAATATTTCCAGCGTTACCTCCCCTGTGGTCGCTGAACGTCAAAGAGAAAACAAAGAGGAAATGAGTCTTTCGACAGACAACAAACTGGAAATCAAATTCTCTCATATATTGTCAATATGTACAGTTTGTTTTCCCATCTTGAGCTAACTGAACACGTTTTCCCTCAACATATACATTCAGTTAGCTGGCATATGTTTCCTTCCTTCCTTCCTTCCTTCCTTCCTCCCTCCCTCTCATCCGTCCGTCCGTCCGTCCGTCCGTCTGTCTGTCTGTCTGTCTGTCTGTCTGTCTGTCTGTCTGTCAGAGCCTTTACAAGCGGTTACAAACACGAAAGATGAAAATTTATTCTTAGCAATTGGATTTTTGTACTGTAGAGGTAACTTTTTTTTCGCATATCCTTATTTACATGACATCGCTGTCAACACCAGCAGTTTACCGCTGTTGTTGATTTCTTGGCAAGATTACGCTCAGTAGTTTGCCATTGCTTCCTGAGCGACCGGCTCACATATCCCCGTAAGTAAGAAACGTGATGCAATCCGCTATCGAATCTCGCGCAGCTGCGTTACCCTACGTGGATATACGTGATTACGGAGAAAGTCAATAACCCCTTCGCCGGCAGAGATAACTTACATGCATAGATATTTGACAATTTGTCGAAAATACTTTGAATAACGACAATGCTCAGCGCCAACACACACACACACACACACACTATATATATATATATATATATATATATATATATATATACTAGCTGATACATACACATACATACATTGGCACCTTGAGGTCTTGACAGACGATAATTTGTGCTTCAAAAGGGCATAATAACCTTTACGCATCGTGGTAGCGAATGTGACTGATAAGGCCAATTCGCGCTGTAAATGTTCGTTCACAGTGGGTGCATGTGAACACGTGGTCATTTCCACCATCATGCACCATCTTACGTCTCACACGCTCGGTGTGTTATTTATCTGCAATAATTTTCTCCTTTGTCTTTATTCCATTTCTGATGTTTGCCCTCCATGCAACACGTTCAGCTGTGACTTGCTCCCAATGTCCATTATCAATGCCTGTATCAGTCATGTCCCGCTTACACACATCTTTGTATCGTAGTAGAGGCCGACCCTGAGATCTCTTACCCATCTGTAATTCACCAAAAAAGATGTTCTTTGGTATTATACCATCATCCATCCTCCTAAGACATCACACACACACACACACACACACACACACACACACACACAAACACACACACACACAATCACTCGATTTCTCTCACTAGCTCTCACTAGTGAGAGAGAGATAGAAAGCGAGTGAGAGAAAGTGAAAGAGAGAGAAAGAGAGCGAGTGTGAGAGAGAGCTAGTGAGAGAAAGCGAGTGAGAGAGAGTGAATGAAAGAGAGAGAGTGTGCGTGAGTGTGAGAGAGTACGAGTGCGGGAGCGAGCGAGTGAGAGAGAGCGAGTGAGAGAGAGAGCAAGTGAGAGAGGAAATGAGAGAGAGAGCGAGTGAGGGGGAGCTAGTGAGAGAGAGCGGGTGAGAGAAAGTGAGTGAGAGAAAGAGAGCGAGTGTGAGAGAGAGCGAGTGAGAGAAAGCTAGTGAGAGAAAGCGAGTGAGAGAGAGAGTGAATGAGACAGAGACACAGAGAGAGAGAGAGAGTGTGTGTGTGTGTGTGTGTGTGTGCGTGAGTGAGATAGAGAGTGAGAGAATACGAGTGAGAGAGCGAGCGAGTGAGAGAAAGGGCGAGTGGGAGAGAGTGAGTGAGAGAGAGAGAGCGATGAGAGAGGGGATGACTGAGAGAGAGCAAGTGAGTGAGAAAGAGAGAGAAAGAGAGAGAAAGAGAGAGAGAGAGAGAGAGAGAGAGAGAGAGAGAGAGAGGGAGGGGGGGGGGGTCGAGAGAGAGAGTGTGTGTGTAATGTCTTTGCTCCTGTGCAAATGTATTTCGTATACATGTTAACTATACAGCTGATTTGTGACAGGAGCACGACAGCGAAGGAAGAAGTATTCTACGGACTTGTGCACAAAATCCCTTTGAAAATAAAGTTCGCTCCATCGCTCGGGTCCTTTTATGTGGCTCAAGGGACATAGCAATAAAAATAATTTACTGGAAATCCACATTCTCCACATCCAACTTAGACCATTTTATTTCCATCTTCTTGTGTTGTGTTGTGGGCACAAATACTCTCCGGATAATATACTGACATAATGTTCATAAACGTTTATCTTTCAACATTATATTGAACTTATCTTAAAGCGTATCTTTCATGCTTATCTTTCATGCCTATCTTTCACGCTTATCTCGCATGCTTATCTGAAACGTCTCTAAAACGCTTACCGTTTAACTCTTTCATGCTTATCTTAAACACTCATCCTACACGCTTATCTTTCAAGCTTATCTTAAACTTGTCTTGAACGCTTATCTTTCAGGTTTATCTTTTACGCTCATCTTTCATGCGTATCTTAAACGTATCTTAAACGTGTCTTAAACGCTTATCTTTCACTCTTGCATTGTTCCATGTCCTCCACGATCTGCTTGGTTCAGATAAGTAAATAAAGGACCCTTTACATGACTTCATGCTTCATCTTCATAGACTAACCGACACGCGGTGGATTATGTGGTCACTAGCGCCACAGGCGCCTTTATTTCTCAAAAATCTCCTGGTACTCATTTTAGGTTGGGTCGATCAGTGACCGCGGGTCAATTTTAACAGTCCGCCCAGATGCGGATTTAAACCCATGACCAACCGGCGAGCGTCTAGTAACTATGGTACCGTGGCTTCCTAAGGTCGTGTGCTCTTGGTTATTTATTAGTACAAGCACGAGAAGCAAATGTACAGGTATTGAGAAGCAGTCATATACGTAAAGGAAAGACGTGGTGACTAGAGTCCTAGAGAACACACTAGACAGCATCAACATTTGAAGCTGAAGTCTGCAAATGACAACAGGACCTCTCTGAAGAAACAAATATATAGAAGGCGTCACAGAAAGCTGGAGCTCCAGTGAAGCACATCCTTCACACGGTTATATTAGATCATATTTAGATTGAGAATTCTAAATGAACTTTAGGAATTGCAATGGCATAATCGTAAACATGTCCTACAATCGCTGTGATTTTAGGTACGATCCCACCTTGTGGCAGGGATGTCCTTATTCTGCCTCTTACTCCCTATTAAGCAAAGGCTATCAACCAATTCACGCCAAATCGTCGTCGTTTTGCTATCTCCTGCAGCTAGCTTCGTGTCCTCCCGGTGTTCTTTTTCTTCGTACTCTTTCGAGGAGAGTGTGGCAGATCTAGTTCAGCACCTCATAAGTCAGTGTATCTGACTTCGGCATTCAGGTGTGCAATGTTTGCTACCCCGAGATGGATTGCATCCAAGGTACCTCCAGTATCTACCAGTGCGTAGGTATTTTGTTTTACTTTTCTAACAATTTAGCTAGGGTAACTGACTTGCAGCCTACTCTTTGTGATTTCCAACTGTCCCGAAATTGTTAAAGTACACAACTTGCACAGGACCCATTCATGAAGACTAGCTATCCAAACCCACTACCCAAGAGATCAGTTGGATGGTTGATATCGTTATATACCGGTGGCTTTTGGGGAAACAATCAGTGGGACGGTTGATATCGTTATATACCAGTGGCTTTTGGGGAAACAATCAGTGGGACGGTTGATATCGTTATCAATGGCTTATGGGGGAACAATCAGTGGGACGGTTGATATCATTATATACCAGTGGCTTATGGGGAAACAATCAGTTGGACGGTTTAAATCGTTATATACCAATGGCTTATGGGGAAACAATCAGTGGGACGGTTGATATCGTTATATACCAATGGCTTATGGGGAAACAATCAGTGGGACGGTTGATATCGTTATACATACATTGGCACCTTGCCGTCTTGACAGACGACAGTTTGTGCTTTAAAAAGGCATAATAACTTTTACCTATGGCGGTAGCGAATGTTACTGATAAGGCTAATTTGCGCTGTAAATGTCCGTTCACAGTGGGTGCATGTGAACACGTGGTCATTTCCACCATCATGCACCATCTTACGTCTCACACGCTCGATGTGTGACTTATCTGCAATAATTTTCTCCTTTGTCTTTATTACATTTCTGATGTTTGCCCTCCATGCAACACGTTCAGTGGCGACTTGCTCCCAATGTGCATTATCAATGCCTGTATCAATCAGGTCCCGCTTACACACATCTTTGTATCGTAGTAGAGGCCGACCCTGAGATCTCTTACCCATCTGTAATTCACCAAAAAAGATGTTCTTTGGTATTCTACCATCATCCATCCTCCTAACATGTCCTATCCATCTAAGTCTACGAAGACTGGACATGGAATAAACATGTCACACAACCTGATCTTTCCAATACTTCAGTATTTGTGATTTTGTCTTGCCACTTAATACCAAGAATTCTTCGCAGACACCATATGGAAGCTGTTTAAACGTTTCCCTTGGTGTGAGTAAGTTGTCCAGGTTTCACTGCCATAAAGAAGAGTACTAAGGACACAGGCTTAATAGACAAGGACTTTTGTTTTGGTAGTAAGCTTCCTGTTCTCCCAGACTCTTTTTCTTAACCTGTTCATTGTTGTTGCGACCTTACCAATCCGGATATTGATTTCCTGATCTAGGGATAATTTGCTATTTACCACTGATCCTAGATATGTAAAATGGTCTACCATTTCTGGTTCGGCGTCGTCAATAAAGATTGATGGTACCTCGTGTGCACCTTGTGACATAATCTGTGTCTTCTTTTTGCTAATTGTTAAACCAAATTCAGAACAAGCATTGGAGAATGCAGATAGTAGACATTGCAATTCTTCCTCAGAGTGGGTCGTAACTGCAGATATCGTTATATACCAGTGGCTTTTGGGGAAACAATCAGTGGGACGGTTTTTATAATTATATACCAATGACTTTTGGAGAAACAATCAGTGGGACGGTTGATATCGTTATATACCAATAGCTTATGGGGGAACAATCAGTGGGACGGTTGATATCATTATATACCAATGACTTTTGGGGAAACAATCAGTGGGACGGTTGATATCATTATATACCAATGACTTTTGTGGAAACAATCAGTGGGACGGTTGATATCATTATATACCAATGACTTTTGTGGAAACAATCAGTGGGACGGTTGATATCATTATATACCAATGACTTTTGGGGAAACAATCAGTGGGACGGTTGATATCATTATATACCAATGACTTTTGGGGAAACAATCAGTTGGACGGTTGATATCATTATATACCAATGACTTTTGGGGAAACAATCAGTGGGACGGTTGATATCGTAATATACCATCGACGTTTAGGAAACAACCAGTGGGGTGGTTGATATCATTATATCCAATGACTTTGGGAAAACAATCAGTGGGACGGTTTATATCGTTATATACCAGTGGCTTTTGGGGAAGAAACCCCAGCCTTATGCTGAGATCGAGCCAGGTAGCTTCTTTGCCTAAGATAGATAAGTAACTTCTGAATCACGGCTTCCCCTGGCCTTCCCATGTTACTCATCCATGTGTCTTGTTCTCTTCTCCGTTTTTTTTTCCTGCGGGTTATAGTAAAAGGACTTTGTAGTTATGCTATCCAGATAATTTCCCAATGGATGTCTTATCCAACGTCTGCATCTTTCCCTTACCTCTCGATTCTCTCAAATCTGTTGATGTTTTCCCGCAAGCTTATCATTAGTGATTCTGCCATGCCATTTTAGTGATTCTGTTCTGTGCGGGCACCAGCTAATGATTTTGTGTAGTTTATTTATGAACTGTGTTAATCGGCCTCTGTATTTCTGATCCATATAGCATGCTGATTTAGCGTTAGCTAAGCATTATATTCAAAACAATGTTTTCCCGTGATGAATTTGAATAACGAAGACACAAACAATAGATTGCACGATTTATTGCCTGGCATATTTCGCTGCATCTCGTCAGGTACAAACTGCAGAAATCACACAACTTACGTGAATTAATTAGATAAATCCTTCAAACTGAAATATACACATGTACCGGCTCACATGTACAGGGACCGGCTCACCACAGCAGTCGAGCGAACATTCTGTGCTGCAACTCTAGTCATCAGGTACAGAAACACACCGATCCCTGTCCCAGCAGTAAAAACTCTCAATCTTCTTCACGAATGGTTCGCCTGATTTCACAAGCATGACTCATTAGTGCAATCGTCGTGACTTCCCGGTTTCAAGATGGCGACGGACGGTCGTGTTGTTTTGTGTTCGTTAACTTTTTCGCGTAGGGAATGGATTTATTCATCTCTTGCGTGTAATTGGTGTGCCAGGATGTAAAACCAGGAGTTTCTACTCAAGATCTGCGCGGGTGCTACGGAGTTCGTGCATCGAGCGAAGCCATCCTTGAGTGAATTTTCAGCAGCGTGTGTGGTTATCAGCAGTCTGTGTTTACGTTTTTTCAACATGGCGGAACAACGTGTGTTTTCCGAGCTGTCAACAGTCAACATAACGAAGCGGCGTGGTAGCCGCGCAGGGAAAAAGAAGCAAGGTAAGCGCGGGGGTTTGAGACGTTTTAGACTCAAGTGTCACCGTCTAGGACTCAGGAACATCCGTATTCTATATTGGAACTGTGCCAGTGTAAAACAACGGGGCTCTATTTTAGAAACCCTAGTTTACAGGAACGACATTGTAGCACTCCAGGAGACGAGACTGGGCGATCAGCTACTCCGAATTGCCGGCTTCAAATGTTTCTACAACAGACGACATCTGGGAACGGCGATTCTCGTTCGCGACAGCATGGTGGCGTCAGAGCTAGACATGTCCAGTTGGGACAGTGACGATATACAAATACAGGCGTTGAGAGTTCATTCCAGTATACCATTCATGTTGGTTAATGTTTATGCCCGCAATGCGAGTATGGACGCCCAGAAGTGGCAGTGCTTAAGTGGCATATTAGGCCACGAGAGAAATGTTATTTTCTGTGGTGACTTCAACGCTAAAGGCAGATCATGGGGAAACACTTCCTCCAATACACAAGGGGAGGAGCTAGAGACTGCACTGGAAACCATCGACCTGGTTTGTATCAACAGTGGCTGTGTCACCAGGACAGCAAGCCGTCCAGGCGATGAGGACAGTGCTATTGATCTGGCGCTAGTTTCACCTTCACTCACTACAGTGTGTAGATGGGGTGTCCTAGGATACCATGGCAGCGACCACCACCCTTGCAGCATATTGGTGGAGAAAGGCAGAACCAGGCAGCACAAGCTAAAGGTAAAGACGTTCCAGTATGACAGTACAGGGCAAGATGTGGTGAGTAAAATAAGACGTGACAAGCGCAGAACGTTTCAGGGCAGGAAAAAAAGCTGGGAGCAGCCACCGTGGTGGAGTTTCGAGGTGGAGAAGGCTTGGGTGGATAAGCGTAGTGCTGTAAGGAGATGGCAAAATGCCAAGAAGAACAGAGCTGGTCATCTTAGTCCCTGCTTGCACTTAGAAAGAGAGATGCACACAAAAGTAAGCTATTTAAAAAAAACTGGTCAAGGTGGTTAAAAGCGAAAAATGGGCAGAGGTGTGTCAAAGAGTAAGCACAGACAAGTCACTGAAATTGTTCTGACGACTACATAAAAGCATGAGTGGTGTAGTCAAGAATAAGAGCATTTCTGACTTCCAAGGTGCTGACCTCATCTGGCAGAGGACTGACGAGGACAAGGGCAAAGCCCTCTTTGAACGCTACCTTGAGCAGAGCAACCAGACAGACATGGGAGGCCGGAATCTGGCCAAGGAGGTCACCTCAGACAGATGCAAGGCCCAGAACACTTCGGATGAAGACACAGTGACAATGAAAGAAATCAAGGCTGTGCTTCGACGATCAAAAATCAGTGCTCCAGGTCCTGATGGCATAAGATACGACGACATAAATAGGTGTACCGACAATGAGCTAGAGAAACTAGCAGACATGTACAACAACAGTATAGGGAGTGCTAGCATCAAGGAGGAATGGTTACACAGCTATCTGATTCCCTTGCCGAAGCCTGACAAAGACCACACAAAAATTCAGGGATATCGAATTATAACCATGCAGAATACAATAGGCAAGCTGCTGGAGAAGGTAATTGCCAGGAAAATATCAAGCCAACTAGAGAGGCAAGGTGTTTTCCCACCTACCCTGGGTGGGTACCGTCCAAAAAGAGAAACCTGGACCAATGCAGCAGTCTTTGCCCATGATGTCTATGAAGGTTTCCACTCAGGCACTGAAACCGTTGCTGCAGCGATTGATCTTGAGGACGCATACAACAGAGTACCACTGGATTTTTTAATGTTTCAGCTTCTTGAACTAAACGTAAGTCCATTCCTCCTTAGTTGGATCGCTGCAGCCCTCTTCCAACGGAAAGTAGTTTTTAGATGTGGCAGTTGGACTTCGGAACCAACAACAATATATCCTGGCCTACCACAGGGATCACCATTATCTCCGGTACTGTTCAACGCCTACACAGTGAGAATCACCAGTGAGCAGATCACTGGACCTGGCAGGACATTGTCATATGCCGATGATGTTTTAGTGTATCGTCAGGGTAAGGATAGAGAGGAGGTTGCTGTGGAACTACAAACCGAACTCAATCGCTTAAGTACTTGGTGTGATGAAGCTGGGGCAATGGTCAACCCAACAAAGGCAACAGTGACATGGTTCTCGTTGAATAATCATATTGTCAACAATACAACACCAACTGTAATGCTGTGTTCAGAGACGGTGGAAAGAACGCAGGCAATGAATTACCTGGGGATACGGTTTGATCGAAGCCTTGCTTAAATTGTGCACATAGACCAGGGGATAACAAAGGCCAAGCGGGGTTTGGCAGCGATGCGGGTGATGGCGGCAGCAAACTGTGAGCAGCGCCATCTATGTCTTCTGTACGAGGGGCTGGTAATGACTGTTTTGGAGTATGCAATGGCAATCCTGACTGTCAGCCATAAGCAGATAGGATGGAAAGGATACAGAATGAAGCTATGCGCATTATTCTTGGATGTACAAGAGATACAGCATGCAGTGCGATGCGCTACCTTCTTGATTTTCCAACCATTGAAGAGAGAATGCAAGTTTGCAGGGCACGCGCCTACCTCAGAATTAACGCAAACACACAGCATCCACTGCATAGTGAAATTAGGAAGGTGAAGGGCAGCAGGTTAAAAAGAGGACGGTCGTGGATGGGTCAAGCCGAAGACATTCTTCAACAGGTGTGTTCACTGGAGGACTTAGAACCTGGCGAGGAGTGGGTGCAAGTGCCAACAGACTTCTGCACATCCTTTTCAGTTTGCATCCAACTAGATAGAAAATGCAGACAAGAAAATCCGGCTGCTGTGGAGGCTGAAGTACAAGCGTTGATTTTCGAGAATTCGCTAGACAGTGACGCGGTCATCTACACAGATGGGTCGGTCGTCCGACATGTGAGAAGCTCATGGGCCTTTACAGCTCGGGCCGGAGGGAGAATTGTGAAGGAGGACTCTGGTGCTTTCACTGAAACCACAAGTAGCCTGACCATGGAAGTCATGGCAGTAAGTAAAGCAATAACATGGCTCGAGACACAGACATTCACTAGGGCTTGTTTCCTTAGCGACTCAATGAACATGATCAAGAGGATAGAGGAGGGGTCGATCCGAAGAGAATGGTTGCTGCCTCTGGAGCGGTCTCGGCTGGCAAAGATTAGTTTCATTTTCGTGCCAGGGCATGCGGGAGTACAAGCAAATGAGCGGGCTGACAAGCTCGCAGGTGAGGCTACTGTGGAGGGCGGACGCGCCATGGACTAGGCTGACATTCTGAATGCTCTACGAGAAGTGAGACTTTTGCAAGAACCAAGTGATGACTGTGAATCTACAACAATGGCCAGACTGCGAGAGCAGCATATTAAAAGAGGGGTGGCCAAACAAGAACACTACGCAGGAAGCCAAAGAAGATTGATAAACCAACACAGAACTGGCGTCGTTAGCCGCTACACGCTGCGGGATTTGCTGAGGAGGGGATCCGAGCACTTATGGACTGAATGGTCCGGTGTGCAACGAGGATGATCTGTCGACTAACTAACTAACTAACTAACTAAAGAACCTGTAGCTTTGTACGCAAAATCAAATTGTATTTACCAATTTACATGTAGATGCGAGGCCACCTACATAGGCAGAACTGAGCGATAGTTACATTGCAGGGTTTCGGAACACATTCCGAATTGGGTGGACAAGATACTACACACAGCAGATGGTAGCCTAGGCAGGCCGACACACCGGAACAGTCCGGCTTCATCGGTCGGGAGACATGTGCTCGAGAGCTGTCACGTGGTTGAAAGAGACAGTGCCTTCCGTGTGTTGTTCAACACACAAAGTAGTCGATTGTTAAAGTTTGCTAAAGCTATAATAATCAACCTTTGTAAGCCGTCCTCGTGCAAGCAGAAAGACATGTTAGTCAGTTTTAAATTACCGTGGTAGACAATCGACATTACTGTGCGAACATGTGTATATTTCAGTTTAAAGGATTTATCTAATTAATTCATGTAAGTTGTGTGATTTCTGCAGTATGTACCTGACGAGATGCAGCGAAATATGCCAGGCAATAAATCGTGCAATCTATTGTTTGTGTCTTTGGGTGTGTGGTTAAGGGATGTTTGGTTGGGGGATGGGTGGGTAGAGGATGTGTGGGTGGGTAGAGGATATGTGGGTGGGTGAGTGTGTGCAGGTTAGGAGATGGTGGGGGATGTATGTGGGTGTGGGCTCGGGATCTGTGAGTGGGCTGGGGGAGATGGGAGATTATGTGGGTGAGTGCAGAATTTGTGTGTGGGTAGGTGCGGAATATGTGAGTTGACGGGGAGATGTGTGTGTGGCTGAGGAATGTGTGTTTGGCTGGGTGGTTGGAGGTTTGTGGGTGGAGGAGGATATTGGGTGAGTGATTGTTTGTAGGAAATGGGACGGGTAGAGGATATGTGAGTGGGTGGGGAGATGTGTGTAAGAGGGGGATGTGTGGGTTATTGAATGTATGTGTGCTTGGGGTGTGGGTGAATGGGATGTGTGGTGGATGAGAGGTGTGTGTGGGTGGGGAGATGTGTAGGTGTAAGGATGTGGTGGATGGGTTGGGGAATGTATTGTATGTGTGTGTGGTTGGGTGGGGGAGTTGGAGTGAATGGGGGATTGTAGCATAACTCAACCACCATTATTCATTTACCAACACCTGCCGCAAAAAGAGGAAACAACCTTAAAAGAAATTGACTTCACAACCGCAAACGGAGACTAGGACTTAAAACTTAACATCGAAACTGGAACTGAATAAGTGACAAATGACGTGGATTCTTAGAAAGATTTCATCAGACCAAGCTCGGAACCCCATTGGTTGGGAGAGACATGTGACACCGCTTTCGCGCCAATGCCGGTATAGATTATGATAAGCAGCGCACTCCTGCGAAAACATGCCTGGCGAACAGACATCAGAAATTGTGTGACCAAATTTTCAAATAGAGGAGGCAGAATGTCTGAATTTCGGGTGAGCTTGTTAGTCCCGAGATTAGACTAAGAACCCGATGTATCAGGTATCAGGTAATGGTAAACCATGTTTGTAATGTCAATTGAAATGTATTATTATTAATTAAAACCTCTGAAATATAAAAATGCTCGACTGTAGATTCTAACGACGCAGAGCCGTTCCCGGGCAAAATGACTCTCCAATACTCTCTTCGATTGCAATCTCTGATATTCTTAGAGATAATTATTAACTTTAAGAAGTGCATTATACTACTACATTCTATTCTAAACAACTGTGAGGAGTGATGATTCTAAAGCAATCTTGTGCATTTCACCAGAAACACTGATAAAAGATGCTATCACTACCTACAGCTGAAATGACAGTTCGTGTACTAGAATAAGTGCCTTGTTCTAAAACAGACGTATCTATGCCTATTTACAATCTAGAAAGCTGAAAGAGAAATCAATCTTTCCTTTCTCCTTCATCTATTGAATCAATAGGGTTTGACGGAATAAATATTTATATTTATGTCAAATTTTAATTAGATAAGAGCACTTATGAACTGCATTACCTGAGAAAGTTGTGCTTCGCGGAACACCATCACGCGCAGTGAACTTAACTCATTACTCAACATAACTTAAAACTCAACACCACTCATCACCACACAACCCAACACTCAACATCACAACAACAACAGATAATGGGAGAGAGTTATTAGACACAAGAAGAAGAAGAAGTTAGTTAATTGGGAAAACACAGAGAATTATTTATACATATTATAAACACCATTTAGTGGAAGAAATGTTATAAATGTATGTCATTTATTTACATGCATCTTGACATATTCTCACTCTTGTCAATGTCTTACTGTACACGTTCACTGACCCCAGGTCAAATGAGAACTTACATACAGCAGGAACAAGTGATACAAGGCGTACACCGTGTGATAAACTCTGACCACCCCAAATTAACCCAACACTAGCTTAGAGAGAAAAGGAGGGGAGGGGGACTAGTTCCTACTTCAGGAATTTAGATTCTTCCGACCTACTTCTTATTATTGTATTGGGAAGATGGTATATATTTATGTGAATATTCATCAGTGATCTTGGTGGCTACATACCAACAACCACCCAACACATCAGCAAACTAACCACCTAAATCAGACCTGAAAGAGGGAAGCCGAGAGAAAGAGATGAACCATAAGTGAGATGGAGGATGACTTGGCCATGAGCAGAGCATGGGGAGGCCTTCAGTGGAGCTATACGGGCAGACCTGAAGTGGATCCATCAGTCAATGGACCCTGGCTTACCTAATCTTCCAGTCACCAGGTTACTTTTCTCATTGGTACACACCACACCCAATTTCAGGAAACTGATAGTTAATTGTTGAGTCATCACCATCACACTTAATATGTACAACATCAAAATGTTTACTATGTTTCACACTTGTTGACATTTCATATATTGATGCTTGATTGATTGTCTGGGACAATGGTCCAATGTGCAACTTTTCTATTATCTTGTGTAAATCACAATAGAGATGTATGTACTGGCCAGAAGGCTCAGGCCCAGTCAATAAATGATTAACATGAATTGACCTTCTGTTAATTTATCAGTTCAAACCTATCTGTGAGTCAACAACTTCTTTGTACATCATGTTGTCAGAATCTAATGTGATTGATTATGTGTTTGATTATTTAAAAATAAATTAACTCATAATGACTTGCTAAAATGGGGATAGAAGACTCTAGATCTATCAACTGCTCAACATCCATGTTTTCTTCTTCTAAATCAGGCTGAGAAAATTCTCCAGGCTTTCCTCAGATTTGATAACCAATAAGGGGGCTCCAGAGCTATCAGAATCATTGGAGAAGGGGCAGATTCCCAGTTAGTAATTACCATTCTCACCAGGGCCATAATCTATATCTCCTAGACATACTTAATAGAACGAGGCCTGCAGAGAACTCAAGGTTCATATTCTGGGGTTATTGAAGATAGAAGAGGATGGGGCTCTACTTCTTTTGTTAGAGATGGGGCATGCACTACAGTGATCTCCCACTCCCTTCAAAAATATATGACAGGGATGTGTGGGTGGGTGGTGGATGTGTCTTATAACATAGTAATATGCATTGTTTATGTTTACAAAATTCATGTGACAATGTTTTTTTCCTATGCACTGTTGATGAAAGAAAGATGAGTGATTGGAAGGGCCGAATGTAAGACGGGTCTGCGTGCCCAATTTGTTACCCTTTGAAAATAAAGTCTGTTCGTTCGTTTGTTCGTTCGTTCGTCTTCGTTATTCAAATTCATCACGGGAAAACATTGTTTTGAATTTCTGAAACGTCGCCTCCCATTACCAACTGTGAAGCGATTGGATGGATTACTCAAGCTAAAGTGTAAAATATCGGTACAGGAGTGTCGATTGAGATTTCTCGAGGAATGCCTAAAGACGGGAATATTCCCTCACCGGTATTTCAGATCTCTCAGGGCGGACAGAATATGTCCAACAAGAAAAAACCTGAGACGACTGATAAAAAACCAGATAGAAGAAACCCAGTCTAAGCTGGCCAACCTCAAGCGCACACACAGTTCTGCCTACTACGTCACCAAAGAATTGAGCTTGTATGGCTACTTGAAGTTCACCAAATTCTGTACAGAAACAGTGTACAAGGTGAAAATCGCAGAGAATGCCCGCCTCAACAAATCATTGAGCACTGAAAAGATAACAACGTTAGTACTAGACAACCCAGAGAAGTATGTCAGGAACTTATCGTCGTACGTACTCAACAACATTGAAACGGAGGCCCTTGCATACGGATTAAAATTCTGCATAAAGCCCAAACACATTAACCGTGTTGAGACGCAAGCACAATTTGAAATGTTGTTTGATCAAGTCTCCACGTTATCACCTACTTCTGCTGAGTCAGTCGGGTGGCTGAAGGCCAAACTGGTAGATTTAGAACACCAGTATCGCACAACCCCCTCTAAACAGACAGGTCCGCTGACCAACGAACACCTTACTGCCTTAAAAGCGTTAAAGGCCAACAAAACCCTCGTAATATTGAAACCTGACAAAGGGAGTGGTGCAGTACTGATGGACATATCAGACTACCAGAGAAAAATGGATGAAATATTATCAGATGCATCTAAATTCAGAGTACAGCAAATAGTCAACAAGTCGGAGGACCTGGATGCAAAAATGAGGAAAGAAATCCAGTCACTTGTGAATCCGGGACTCATCAGTGAGGCCACTGCAAAAACGCTCACACCGCGTGGCTCCCAAACACCTCAGATGTACGGTCTACCCAAGCTTCACAAGCCCGGCATCCCACTAAGACCGATCCTTTCCATGGTTAACTCTGCACAACACCGAATGGCGAGATGGCTAGCTGAAATTTTAAAGCCAGTACGACAGTCTTTCGATCCAAGAACACTCAGAGATACATTCCAATTGGTGTGGTGGAATTATTGGATAATATGGACATAAACAACAAACACATGGCATGCATGGATATTGCCTCTTTATTCACCAACGTTCCATTAGATGAGGCTGTGAATATAATAAGCGAACGTATTAGAGACAAACAACTAAAACTAGGCATACCATCAGCTATTCTAGAGAGGCTATTAAAATTATGTACTGCCAACATACAATTCAACTTTCTAAACAAGTCATATCGCCAAATTGACGGAGTGGCCATGGGGAGCCCACTTGGACCTATTCTAGCGGACATCTTCATGGCACACTTAGAAGAAAAGAGATCCTCAGACATCAATAACTTGGCCTTTTACCGTCGTTACGTGGACGATATACTAATTATCACCACAGACGAGCTACAAGCAACGTCGTTCCAGTCCACAATGAACGAGACACATATAAACATGTCTTTATCTATGGAACACGAACACAACGAAGCGTTGCAGGTTTCTAGATATTCTAATGAGACGTAGAGCAGACGGCACAATTCAAAGATCGGTGTACCGCAAAGAAACATGGACTGGCCAATACTTAAGTTTTCAGAGCTTCGCACCTGTCCAGTACAAACGGGGCTTAGTACGGACCCTGTTTGACCGTGCTAGGAAGATATGCACCCAGGACACACTGACTGAGGAATTTGAAACTCTGAAGAATGCCTTAAACCTGAATGGGTACTCCACAGGATTTATAAAGCTCCACTGCCAACAGCCAAAACCGAAATCAGAAGTAACTACAGTCCCTAACCTCAAGGTATTCATCCAGATAACCTTCCGAGGAGATGACGTAATGCAACGTCTGCGGGACCGGCTCACCACAGCAGTCGAGCGAACATTCTGTGCTGCAGCTCTAGTCATCAGGTACAGAAACACACCAATCCCAGTCCCAGCAGTAAAAGAACCTGTAGCTTTGTACGCCAAATCAAATTGTATTTTGTGGTCTCGAGGTACGGTGTCCGCCTCGAGTGCTGGAGGTCCCGGGTTCAGGCCCCGGTGAGGACCAGGATTTATTTAAAAATCCACCGGGACTTCCAGTAATTTTCCCTGGTCTCTGGGTAGTGAGATCGGACGCCCGTGTGTATTGTTGCGCTTGGCAGATGGAAATCGAAAAAGTGTAGCCTAACTGCGCTGCCCGGGCAAAATTTCGAGTTAAAAATCTACCCAAGTATTTCAGGATCCTCGGCGGTGCTACGGAGTTCGTGCACTGAGCTGAGTTTCTCCAGACTCAGGTTTGAGTTAGGAGGAGAACGGAGCACTTATGGGTTGCACCCGTGTGCTGTGATGTTGATCCATAAACTAAACTAAACTAAACTAACATGTAGATGCCAGGCCATCTACATAGGCAGAACTCAGCGACAGTTACATTGCAGGGTTTCGGAACACATTCCGAGTTGAGTGGACAAGATACTACACACAGAAGATGGTAGCCTAGGCAGGCCGACACACCGGAACAGTCCGGCTTCATCGGTCGGGAGACATGTGCTCGAGAGCGGTCACGTGGTTGAAAGAGACAGTGCCTTCCGTGTGTTGTTCAAAACACAAAGTAGTCGATTGTTAAAGTTTGCTGAAGCTATAATAATCAACCTTCGTACGCCGTCCTTGTGCAAGCAGAAAGACATATTAGTCAGTTTAAAATTACCGTGGTTGACAATCGACATTACTGTACGAACATGTGTATATTTCAGTTTGAAGGATTGATCTAATTAATTCACGTAAGTAGTGTGATTTCTGCAGTATGTACCTGACGAGATGCAGCGAAATATGCCAGGCAATAAATCGTGCAATCTATTGTTTGTGTCTTCGTTATTCAAATAAGCATTATATGTTTGGCACTAATTTTTGCCTTAAAAGAATTGTGGTGGTAGCCGTGAGCGATAGCTTTAGGAATGAATAAGAAAATTAGAAGTAGGCGGTCTGAAACCAGTTATGCACTGAATAAAAAAAAAAAACAGATTAAATAATTTGATCACCTCACAAATATGACCTGGTACCATCTGCCATAATGAATAAGAAATTTAGAAGTAGACGGTTTGAAACCAGTTATGCGCTTAACAACAGATTAAATGGTTTGGCCACCTTATAAGAATGCCACAAAGAGCCACATTGAAGAAATATAATGGATACAGAGCTAGGTGAGACCACGTAACAGATGGAATGAAGGTGTGAAGAACAACCTCTGAGAAATTAATGCCAACTTACAAAGAGTATTAGAAAGAGGGCACAACAGATCTTGACATCTACCTCCAACATTGCATTTAGGTAAACTGGGGAAGAGAAGAAGAAGAAGGCATGGTTATATTTCTGTCTCTTCTTCTTCTTCTTCTTCTTCTTCTTCTTCTTCTTCTTCTTCTTCTTCTTCTTCTTCTTCTTCTTCTTCTTCTTCTTCTTCTTCTTCTTTTTCTCTCCCTCCTCATCCCCCTCCTACTCATCCTTCTTTATCTGTAGTAATGAAGAAAAAAATAAAACACTAGGAATTAACGAAAGATTTCAACTTCTTTGTAATTGAAAATCGACGAAATTAAGGACAGCGGGTGGCCACGGTATTCCTGTAGTTAGACCTGCCTTCAGTGCAAAAATTCTTCTTCTGCGTTCATCCGGAGTGTTTTTTTTTTTTCAGACGTAATTGCGGTGTAATTCACTCGCTTACACTCAGGAAATAAATGACCGTAGACCCCGAGGTAGACCAAGAAGACGATGGAGAGATAATACATGTACAGACCTACAAGCACTTGGAATCAACGCTGGCAAGAGAAGGTCCACCAGAGAGACGAATGGAGACGGATTGTATTTGCAGCAAAGAACCTCAATGGCTCGGAAAGCTGAAGAAGAAGAAGAAGAAGAAGAAGAAGAAGAAGAAGAAGAAGAAGAAGAAGAAGAAGAAGAAGAAGAAGAAGAAGAAGAAGAAGAAGAAGAAGAAGAAGAAGAAGAAGAAGAAGAAGAAGAAGAAGAAGAAGAAGTAATTGCGGTGTGTCTCGTTATGCACCCTTGGGCCAAAACACTTGGGCCAACACATCCTGCTTTAGTGGGCGTTTTATTTTTAAATAGGTTAACTGTCCTGGGGAACTCTCACTGTTGTGGTGCCGTCCACATCCCAGCTGGTCAAATTAGAACAGTCGAAAACTTCACGGTCAGCCCTCTGAGGAAGGCAGGGGCAGTCCATGGGCATTTACCGCCATCCAAGGAGGCTTCCATAATTGAAGAGCCGATACAAAGCGCTCTGGTACTGGGCTCACACAAAGAATTGCCACGTCCTGCACATGGCTGCTTTAATTCCTCACTTCCATTTATTGGGCATTTCGTTCGCCACAGGCCGCTCCCCACACAAACCAGGAACGGTCGGTATGCAGACGGCATCCACTCAGCGAGTTTTCGGTTCGGACGTGTGCTGGACGCTGTGCCCGGAAGACAAAATAGTCAGAGCTGTTCCGGGCTCGAAGGACATTCCACTCTCACTCGGACGTTTTTGCGTTGTGCCAATGTTATTTGCACCCTTGGAACGGCACATTCGACTTCTGCAGGCGTTTTAACGTGTTTGCCTTCACGGGGTTTCGAGTGACATTAGATTCTTACTACTGTGTTGTCCACATCTCCGCTGTTCAAGTTAGAACGGTTAAAGACATCACGGCCAACCCTCAAGGGAAGGCAGGGGCAGACCATGGGTATTCCCCGCCAACCAAGGAGGTTTCCATAATTGTAGAACCGGCACATAGCGCTCTGGTACTGGGCTCACCCAAGGAATCGCCACGTCCTGCTCATGGCTGCTTTAATTCCTCACTTCCATGTATTGGGTATTTCGTTCGCCACTGGCTGCTCCCGACGCAAACCTGGAACGGTCAGTCTAGTCTGCAGATGACATCCACTCAGCAAGTGTTCACTTCGGACTTCCACGTAATGGATTCGCTAGCCAAGCGTTCCATTTCGTGTTCATGAGACGACATCAATTCGGCAAACTGTCGCTTCGGACTTCCACGTAATGGATTCGCTAGCCAAGCGTTCCATTTGGTATTAATGAGACGTGTTTCCACCTTTGACTACGCTCGCTCAGTGAGTTTAAATACAGACTTGCATCGTAACCATTGCGTGCGACTGGGACGCTTTTTACACCTTAAGTAACGCTTGCAAGGTAGGCTGCATGTGCTGCCGGTTCAGCATCTTACCTCCATGCAGCAGAGAGCGAGTAACGGCCAGGCTCTCTCACCCGGGAAATCCCTCATATCCCTCGGCTGGGAGAAGCAGAACAAGTGTCTGGACAAAGCATATAGCAGGCTCAGCATCTCACCCATTTTGCAGTGGGTGAGTATCGGCCCGGCCCTCACATCCGGGGGATATTGACATAGAGGCGTTCAGCCATATCCCTCATCTGAGAGCCGTAGAATATGTGTCTGGACTAAGATTGTAGTGGCATCGTGCGCCTGATTCGGACTTGAGTGCTATGGATTTGCTTATCCCTAGCCTTTGACTGCCTGCCCCAGTCTATCTACAGGTATGTGTCTCTCTTGGTCTGGTTCCTATCCCTTGACCTGTCCGACATGGGAGACCATACCAGTAGCTGTGCTACCGTCAGCATAGCTCTTGGGGTAATTGGAACGCGCAAGACCCTCTACCACGGCAAGGTGGAGACACGGCAGAGGGGCAGTGCAAAGCAACCTGCCACAGGCATCGACTACCTGTTCCCTAATTTATCCGCACACGAGTGACAGAAAGAATGAATAAGTTTGATATAAGAGGAAATTGAGAGCCGGGGGGGGGGGGGAGAGAGAGAGAGAGAGAGAGAGAGAGAGAGAGAGAGAGAGATTTAAAGTTAGTTGGTTGCATGTTCTTTGCGGGACGTCGCAAACAAGCCCATCATCTTTTGGTTGTATGTGATTTACTAGGCAAGTTTACATTCAGTAGTAGTTTGTCATTGCTTTCTGGACGACCGACACTCATACCATTATTAAAAATCAACACACGGGGGTTTGCTTCCAAATTGCCTGCAGCTGATTTCGAACGCGGTATGGGGGATTGTGAATCGCTTGTGATACACCTTCGCCACACACGCCAGCCGGGGGAAGGGGGTGGGATGTGTAGGGAAACCAAAACAAATGACAAATATAGGAAATCTTGCGTGTACGGATAAAAAACAAACAAGAACAAAGAACAATCATCATAGTCATCAACATAATTAAATTAAGAGAAAAAACAAGGACAAGGAAGGGGAACAATGCCAAGAGCAACAGGGCTTGCAATTGTTAATTTTAATATATAGGACCTGCACACGATCCTAGTAATTGTGCAATCCAATAATGGACACAATGAAGATCGATAGCAGAGGCACCCGGTGTTCTATTGATTCCAGCATTGATCTGCGCTAGAAAGTAACTGCAGCATGAGAGGCTTTCATTACAAAACCAACTGCAGTATGAGAGGCTTTTATTATAAAACCGCAAGCATGAAGCATCCATACGGCCTAGGAACCATTTAGGGGGGTCTCCTTTGTGTAGGATTGTTAAAGACTTCCCATCGGGTGTAAGACTTTGCATTGGGGCGGGGTTCTTACGACGAGAGCTGACGTAATAAACTCTGAAAGCTAGTTTAATATTGTCTAACGTGTCCTCGCGTCTCTACCTTTTTTGTTTACCTATGCGAACGCTAAGCAACACCTGTCAATTTATTTCCCATCCTACCTCAGTGATCTCAAAAGAAATCTCTGTTTATGACGTGTAACACGGTAGAACCAACCAATCATCATAATGATGTGTCATGCGGTAAGCGTGGGCGGTCATGTCTATCATCTTACTAGATCACCAGAGTCGTGGATCGGCTTTGTGTTCTTGTTCCTACCATGTCATGTGGTCAAGCCATCCAGATATTTACCTCTCTGCCTTCCCTTTGTTCTTTTCCCCTCAATCTTGTCAGTTGTCAACAAGTTCTCCGGTGGATTTCTTCTTATTACGTGTCCAATCATGTCATGTTAAATGTTCGTAATATATCAGAACATGGAAGAGTTATCTATCCATCCATCCATCATGTGCCTTGCCGATAAGCTTTGGCGGTCATGTTTTGCCACCTCACTCGATCACCAGAGTCGTGGATCAGCTCCATGTTTCTGTCTCGACCATGACACGTGGTCAAGCCATCCAGGTATTTACTTCTCGGTCTTCCCCTTGGTCTCTTCCCTTCGATCTTGCCAGCTGTCACCAAGTTCTCCAATCCATTTCTTCTCATAACATGTCCAAAAAATTTTGACTGTCTACGTCTAATGTCTCTAATCAGTTTACGATTTTCATTTGTTCCTTTAAGGACTTGTTCATTGGTTTTTCTGTCTGTCCGTGGTATTTTTTGCATTTTCCTCAGAAACCACATTTCCACAGCCATCAGATGTTTTTTCAGCTTGTCTGCTCGTTGTCCACGCTTCACATCCATACAAAAGTACAGGTTCTATGTAGCACTTGGAAACTTTTTTTTTTCTCGTTTCAATTGATATCTTTTTATTGGTCAGTATGCTTTTCACCTTGCAAAAGCCTACCTTCGCAATGGCAATTCTTGTTCTAATTTCTTCAAGGCATCTTCCATCAGATGTTATGACTGTTCCGAGATAACTGTACCGATTCACTTGTTTAAGAATATGCCCATTTACTTGTATATTACATTGTGGTATTTCCTTCTTTCCAGTGACGACCAAAATTTTTTGTCTTCTTACAATTCAATTCTAACCCTAGTTGTTCATAGTGTGCAACAACCACATCTACTAAATGTTGCAGATCGTGTTCATTGTCTGCAATCAAGACTTATCATCTGCATATCTAATGTTTTTGATGCAAATCCCCCCAATGATGATTCCTTCCATATCTTCTATATTTCTTAAAATAGTTTCACTTTACAAGGAAAAACGATCTGGAGACGTTACGCATCCCTGTCTCACACTTCTCTTAATATGCTCTTCTTCTTCTTCTTTGCGTTCATCCGGAGTGTTTTCTCAGATGTGATTGCGGTGTGTCTGTTATGCGCCCTTGGGCCGAAATCCGTAGGCCAACACATCCGGCTTTAGCGTGCTTTTTTGACCAGGTAGCATTCCTGGGAGACTCTCACTTTTGCGGTGCCGTCCACAACCCAGCTGGCCAAGTTGGAACGGTCGAAGACAATGGTCGTCCCTCAAAGGAAGGCAGGGACAGTCCATGGCATTTTCCGCCATCCAGGGTGGCTTCCATAATTGCAGGGCCGGAACATAGCGCCCTGGTGCTGGGCTCACCTAGGGAATCGTCACGTCCTGCTCATGGCTGCTTTAATTCCTCAATTCAATATATTGGGCATTTCGTTCGCCCCAGGCCATTCCCGCAAAAACCAGACTGGTCTGCAGTCAGTATCCACTCAGCGAGTTTTTCGGACATGTGCTTGTCGTTGCGCCCGTCAGAGCTGTTCGAGGCACGACGGACATTCGGAAAACTACCTAGTCAGAGCTGTTCCGAACAAGAGCGGCATTCGGAAACTATGTAGATTTCCTAGCACGAGGGAAGACTAGTTAGAGCTTTTCCGGTCACGAAATACATTTGACACGGACGTAATTGCGTAGTGCCGTAGGCTGGCACTTCCGACTTCAGCGGGCATATTTATTGAGGTTAGCCTTCCTCGAGTTTCGAGACACGTTAGACTCTTATTTAGACTTCCACACAGCAAGCTTTTGCTTCGGGCTGCCACGTAATGGATTCGCAAGCCAGGCGTTCCATTTCGTGTCAACGAGACAATTTTCCACCTTTGACTACACTCACTCCATGAGTACGGTTACAGACTATCTTCGCAATGTACGACCGAGGTGTTTTGCCACCTTTAATACTCGCTCACGAGGTAGGCTACATGTGCTGCCGGCTCAGCACCTTACTTCCGTGTATCTGTGGGCGAGTAACGGCCAGGCCCTCTCATCCGGGGATCCCGCTTATCCCCCAGCTAAGAGCCATCGAACGAGTATCTGCAACAAGCATATAGCGTGCTCAGCACCTCACATCAATTTTGATGTAGGTATGTGTCGGCCAGGCATCCGAGGGTTTATGGCTTAGAGACGTTCAGCCATACCCCTCGGCTGAGAGCCTTAGGGGTTGTGTCCAGACAGATTATTGGCATCGATTGCCTGATTTAGACTGCTATCCTCAGTCTACCTGCAGAGCAGCAGGTTGTGTCTCTCTTAGTCTGGTCCCTACCCCAAGAGCTATCCAATATGTAGTTAATATCCATCGGCATAGCGCTTGGGGTCAGTGGGACACTCATGCTCCCCCACCACGGCAAGGTGGAGACACATAGGGGGAGTCTTAATATGCTGATATTGACCTACTTCATTATCAACTCTTATGGCAGCTTGTTGTTTCCAATATATGTTTTTTATAAGTCTAAGGTCTTTTCCATCAATTTGTAGATCTTCAAGCATCCTTATCATGTCGACATGTCTCACTTTAACGAAAGCCTTTGTGTAGTCAATAAAGCAAACATATAGATCTTTCCTTACTTCTATAGAACGCTCAATTACTGTTCTCAGTATATACACAGCATTTACTGCACCCTTGCCTTCTACAAACCCACATTGTTCTTCTCCTATTTCGGTATGTAATTTCTTCCCAACTCTTTGCATGATAATGCTTGATGGAAGAGTACTGACTCGTATACACCAACATGTCAGGGAAACTCAAATACTATGGCCATACTATCTGTGGCTTGAATAGACCGGTGATGGAAGGAATGGTCCCAAGAAGACTAGGCAGGGGACGACTAGCGCCAAGATGGACAATCAGCATTTAAGAAACCTTGAGCATTAATATGCATGAGGCAAGAAGGCTAGGCCGGCTCTGTGGTGAAGGGCTTGCGAACGCATTTCGTAATCCCGCATACCGCGTTCGAAACAAAATTGTTGGCTATTTGACAGCAACCCGCCTTGCGTTGGTTTCCGTACAATGGTGGGGGTGCTGGCCGTTCAGAAAGCAATGGCAAACTACTGAACGTAAACTTGTCAAGAAATCACAAATATCCACACACACAAAATGATGGGGTTTGACTGCGACGTACTGTAAAGGATATTCTACTAACTGTAAGGAAACTAGCAAACAACTGAGAATCTTTTAGGCGGACAGTGATGACAGCGACGTTCTGCAAGATACCCGCAACATGATGATGAATATACTAGGCCTAGTGTTCCCATCTTCTATGTGTTTGTTACTTGGCACCTAGGTAAAGAACGCTTTACACTACTTGAGGCGCCCTGAGAATATTGTGCTAGGCCATATATTTTATAGAACAAACTGAGTTAGATGTACGGTGTGGTGAATGTCATACTAGCAGCCTTTGCTTCCCATGAAATTTCTTGGCACTAGTTTTATCTTTGGTTGACCTGGGGGTCCAGGTAAATTACAAAATCCACCTCGATTGGGATTCGAACTCAGGACCATCTGGATGGTAGACAGGCGTGCTAACTACTGCGCTACCCCAGCTCCCTAATTCATCAAGTAATATTCTCATCAACAATAAAGATCAAATAAACAGATGAGCTGAATACTTTGAGCAGCTTCAGAATAAATCAATGCAAAAATGCCCTCCAGATATCCAATCTGCAGAAGTGGGGTTGTATATCAACTGTAAGAAATCGTCTAACGAAGAAATGAGAAAAGCTTTCATACTTATGAAGGAAGAGAGCGAGAGAGAGAGAGATAGAGAGAGAGAGAGAGAGAGAGAGAGATAGAGAGAGAGAGATAGAGAGAGAGAGAGAGAGAGAGAGAGAGAGAGAGAGAGAGAGAGGAGTAAAACTTATACAGGCATTAAATTATTGTCATTTCCTGAGAAAGTATTAAGCAGGATTATTCTGGGCAGATTAAAATACTTTAGTTACCTCCATCTTCTTTCAGGAACATACGTGAGTTGAGGAAAGTGAACGAGTTGATTATCTTGCTGGCTCTGCATCCCCTGTAGATGGCCAGCCCATGGACTGTGTCGATGTTATTAACGCCCTTAGAGAGATGTCGAGAGCAGAGGACTTTCACGTCAGTGAATCCACATCGTTGTCCAGAATGAGAGACTCGGGAGTAAGGATCGGCACGGTCAGACTCGAGATATACATCGGGAGAACGAAGCCCACACAGAACTGGCACTATTAGCCGCCGAACGCTGATGCATACGTTGGGGAAAAAATCTGAGCAACTGTGGACTTGTCTGGAGTACAAAGATGATACCCCAGCAGTTAACAGATAAGATATGCCATTGACACACAACTAAGGGATGAAAAGGCAGGTCTTCAATCCTTTTTTGTTTTTGTTTTTGTTTTTGTTTTGTTTTGTTTCGTTCGTTCCAATTTAAACTCGAACCTTGCCCACACACGTGCTACTACGTGCATTGAGTTGATTTTTTTTTCGTGAGGGTCCGTGTTAACAGTCATCCTCGCCATCAGACGATCCCTCTCCCACTGCTCAGGTACATGTAATTTGCGTTCCGAAGGCACGAAGGATATTCAATACTTGAGACCAACTGATCGGAGTATGAACCGAATAGATAGCCACATTACGTATGATAATACAGTAACGCATTTAAATTAACTCATCACGTTATATCGACTGGATTTTTGGACAATGAAAAGACCTTTGACAGCATTAATCCATAATATTCTAGGCATCTGTAAAGAAAGTTGGAAGTCTGCCATTACTTGCCTTCTTGGCAGTGGCCATACTGTTCGGTGACTCCAACCATTGTCTCTATAAAGTGATCATCTGCCTACAGTAGTCAAACTTGAGAGCAAAAGCCAACAATTATCTGTCAGCCGCTGTCCAGCTTCACCTGCTCATATAAAGCCGTGCATTAATTACAGAAATTATGCGTAGACAGTCAAGATCGTCTAGTCACGTTATGTGGAGAAATAACATGGAAAAGTTAGTGACAAATGGCAAGATTGATGGGAAAAGAGCAAAGGGAAGGCAAAACGATAAATATCTGGGTGGCTTGGCGACATGGCATAATCGACACAAAGGCAGAGAACTGATCCATGACTTGTGATCGTGTCAGATGGCAATCCATGACCACCCACACGTATTGGCATGGCACTTGATTATGATGATGATTAAGGTATCCCAAAGAAATTCATTAACTTCATAAGGGCAGCATATAAACACATTAAATGTGGAATTCTTCATCTTCTTCTTCTTCTTTCGTTCGCTTGAAATATGTCTATATCTGCAATGTCGTCTCTTGCATGAATTGAACTGTTTTTTTTTCAGTTCACACAGTGGTCCATAGAGTTTATCTTCCACTGTCGTCTCTCTAGGCCAGAAGGTTTGCCTAGATATGTTATATTTTGGGCAGTCTTGGAGTATGTGCTCTGCTGTCTGCGACGCCAATCCACATGTGCACATGGCTGTTTCACCAATCTTGAATTTTGTATACATGTGGTTGCGTAATCTATTGTGTCCTGTTCTGAGGCGCAGAATAATGATTTGTTCTGGTCTGTCCATAATGTGGTAGTCATCTTGAGCAGGTTTTGGTGGCTTTCTGACTGATTTGATCATTCTTTTCTTTTGGTGGTATGTAACGGGCACATCAGGCTGTTCCTCTTTGGCTCCTTCCTTAGCCAATTGATCAGCTTTGTTGTTTCCGGGTACTCCACAGTGGGATGGTATCCACTGTATGGTGACTTTATGCTGACTGCTAAGTTCAGAAAGTAGTGTCCTTAGTACTGGCAATTTCCCAGAGAGGAGTGCCTCGAGTACTGATTTTACATCTGTTAGTAGCACCACAGGTTGTGTACCATTGCTGTTATTTAGTAATTTCTCTGTTGCTATCTTGATTGCCTCAATTTCGGCATCATAGTTATGGCAGTACTTTCCTGTCGGTACTCTGGCTGTGTCCCTAGTATTATTTGGGTATTCTATGTACACTCCCGCTCCTCCATTTCGAACAGCATTTTGTGCTGACCCATCTGTGTAGACTCGGATCCAGAGGTCCTGTGGGTATTCTTCATCAAGGAAGCTGAGGGTGGCTGTTCTGCGCTGCACACTGTTCTGTTCTTCCTTGTCAAATATTCCTCTCACTTTTGTCTGGATTTGTAACGATAGTCTATGCTCATCTTTCCATGGAGTTCGCTCTGGAATAGTTGTTAGGGGGATACCAACTGTGGGCAGATCAGTGGTTTCTCTGCAGAGTCGTTTGGCCTGGTGGATAAAACTACTTCTTTTCAACCGCCCCATAGCTAGGTTTTCAAATCTGTTCTTCATAGGGTGGCCTGGCAAGCTGAGGAACTTTTCTGCTTGTATTAGCGTTTTCGTATCTCTGCGCTCACTCAGTGCCTGTGTCCTCCCCATCTTCTCCATTTCCACTATAGGGGTTGATCTCATCCCTCCTGTGGTGACTCTAAGTGCTTGATTTTGCACCTTGTCCAGCTCTTGTAGTGTGGTATTTGATGCTGAACACCACGCAGTTGACCCATATTCCAGGTGTGGTCGTATGCTCTGTTGGTAAACTTTGCTAAGTATTTTCGTACTGGCTCCCCATGTGGTTCCACTTAGCTTTCTCAGGATGGCTATTTTCCTTCTGGCTTTTGCTACTGCTTTGTTGATGTGCTTTCTCCATGTCAGCTTGCCATCAAATGTTACTCCAAGGTATGTTGGTTCTTTATCTTCTCTTAGGGGTGTTCCATTTATCTGGATGATCCCTGCCTTTTGTTTTGGAGAGAGGGTAAATAGGGTGGTGCTGCACTTGTCAGTGTTTATGCTGACACACCATCTATTTGCCATGCAGCAAATGTATCTACAGCTCTTTGTAGCAATCTGGTGGCCACTGATGCATATTCATTTGTGCTCCATAGAACCAGGTCATCGGCGTACATTGCCGCTTTAATTCCATGCGGTAGGTGAGCAACAAGATCATTGATGAAGATTAGAAAAAGTGTGGGGGACAAGACTCCGCCCTGGGGGACACCGTGACGCAGTAGTACTTTCTTGCTCTTGAGTCCGTCTATCTGTACTCGGGCTCTTCTGTTGTGCAAGTATGCTTTCACCCATTTGTACATTCTTCCATTGACTTTGCAGTTTCTCAGTTTCTTCATCAGACCTTCTTTCCAGACTTTGTCAAAGGCTTTCTTCAGATCTATCCATGCCGCAAGCACCAGCTTCTTCTCTTGGAATGCATCCTCAATTTCTTGAGAGAGGTAGGTTGTCTGATCTTCCGTAGAGTAGCACTGCCTAAAGCCAGCCTGCTGTGGCACAAGGATGTTTTTACTTTCAATGTACCACTGCAGTCTGTGATTGATGATGCGCTCCAGTGCTTTGCAGAGACAGCTGGTGAGGCTAATTGGTCTGTAGCTAGAGGCATTGGAACCATCTTTCCCTGATTTTAGGAGGGGTATCATGATTGCTTCTCTCCAGGCTTGTAGAACACTGCCTAAGGTCCAGCTGTTATTGAAGATCTGCAACAGCTTTGTTTTGGCCTCTGTTCCTAGGTTCCTGATCATTTCATTGGAGATACCATCAGCTCCCGGTGACTTTCTCATTTTCAGTTTTGATATGGCTAGCTCCAGTTCGCTGATTGTGATGGGTGCCTCCAGAACCTCGTGTACTATTTCCTTCTGTCCTGTATGTTGTCGTTTCTCTCGAATCTCTTGTTGTTTCTCTGGACTAATTTTGATATTGCTATCTTGTGCGAACGAGTCCGCAAAATGGTCAGCTGCTTGCTTTCTTGTTAAGATTTTTCCATCTTTATGTAGTGCAATTTTTGAGTTTCTCCCTGTGCCCTCGTCATTAAGCTGTTTTATTAGCTTCCACAATTTCCTTGTGTCTCTTTCAAAGTTCAGAGACTCCGTTTTCTCCTGCCAGCTTTTCCGTCTAGCTTGCAGCTTGGCCCTTTGAAATTTGGCTTTTGCATGCTGGAATTTATTGTGGTGCTCTTGGCTGGGTGTGGCCTCTGCTTGCTTTCTACACACTTCAACATCATTATGCAACTGTTCCAGTTCACTACTCCAGTAGGGTTTATATTGTTTACGGGCTCCTCTTGGTACTGTTTCTCGCGCTGCCTGTAGTATGCATTTCCCAAACTCTTCAACTGCTTTATTTATGTCTTTCTCAGTGTTCAGGTTTCTAACCAGTATGCTGGTGCGATGCTTGTACATTGCCCAGTCTGCTTTCTTGTAGTTCCACCTCGAGAGGGTGCTGCTTTCACTTACAAGCTCATTTTCTACGGTTAGAAAGACTGGCCGATGGTCACTGCCACCAAGTTGTTTCCCAACAGTTCGTGTAATGTTCCACTCCAGGTCTGGTGAATGAAAAGCCAGGTCAGGTGTAGTTGTAGAGTGCCATGATCTCGAGTAGAAAGTATGTGGGTCGGACGGCTTGTTAATCAACATGAATCTATTCTCATCCTGCCAGTCTTCCAGTCTCTCTCCTCTCTGGTCCATGTGATCATAGCCCCAGCTCTGCGAGTGGCTGTTGAAATCGCCACACACAATCATTTTTTCTTTTAGTGGTAGAGTGTCCAGTGCCTGTGGGCGGTCACTTGGACAGTAGTAATTGATCAGATGTAGATCTGTATTACCTGTCTTAAGTTTAAGTGTCTGATACTCAGCCCCTTCCATGTAGACTTTGATTTGGGAAGCCATGATGTTATTTCTTACAAGGGTCAGTATCCCACCTTTTCGCCTGTTCTTTCGGTCAGATCGGTAACACTGGTAGCCTCTTATTTTGAAGGCTATATTTTCATTGAGGTGAGTTTCTTGCAAGCAACATATGCTTACTTTTTCTTGGTCCAAGATTTTTTCTAATTCTATTTTTTTTTGTTGCTGACTCCCTCCGCATTCCAGTGCATTATTTTAAGTCTTCGTTTAGTATGGCCAGTCGTCCTATTCTCATGTCCCCTGGCTCCACAGGACATCTGAGAAGGACCTCCAGTAGTTGGGGTTGGACCCTTTCGAGACATAGGGCCCGGCACTGCACCTGCCTGGGGGTCCAAAGCAGGGCGAGCACCATAACGATTAGCAGTAGTCGACATATTCCATTTTGCGTGATTGCGTGGCATCCTGATTTCTGTGGTGCGCCTCTTGGCTGGTTGCCTCCGTCTTCAGCACCTTTCTTTGCTAGAGCAGACTGTGGTCTCACTCGAGTGTAGATGTGTACGCGCGCACACACCTGTCTGCGCATGCATGTACGTGCATACACATCTAGAGAATACTGGTTATTTTCCGGCGCCAGAGACTCGCCGTCGCCCCTTCTCCTGTTAGTTTAAACAGGTCCGCCACGTGAAGGCCAGGAGTTGGACTTTTGCTGCATAGGTTATGTATTCACGAGCCATTGAGGTATTTGAGCAATGTTGGGCGCTCACCCCAACACCGCGCCTCGGCTACATACAGCAACATTTGGAACCCGGAATTCTTCATGATGGAGAACGAGCCGAAACATCCGAAATGAGGACGGTGTTGCGGACATGGATGCCTTTTGTCAGCGTTAATATTCCTACTGACTATAGACTGGATTTTGAAGAGATTAATAACCACCTTCAGAAATGAAATTCAGTAAACTCCGGCGGAGCCAGCTTTATGATCTGAATTGTTGCTGACAACATTGTCCTCCTCTTCCCTCCCCCCTCCACACACACAAGCACGCACGTCGCGCGCGCGCACACACACACACACACACACACACACAGACAGACAATCAGATGCAAGATAAACTAACCACACTTGGCTGAGGGTCAAATCAATTAGGCCGAAAAACTCATAGAGGACAGTTGAAGAGAGCAAATCAAGTAAATAACAATCCTGTCTCCATTGGTGAAACCTCACTAAGAGCGATTGAGCCAGACACATACTTAGGTTGCAATGTAGACAAAGATGGAGGGAGCAGATAGAGTTGTTAAAATTTAAAAAATGAGACGCAAGATGAGCTTTCACAGCTCTGAGAAATTTGAGAAAGTCAACCTAGTATCAAACAGATCAAGTAGGTAAGGAACCTATGACAGGTTTAGCAAATCAGTCTGGAATTTACTTGATCCTAGAAACATGCTCATGAATCACGGAGGAGATTGGAAGAAAGGTTCTAGTCACAGGCGCTGGAACTTCATTAACATCTCCCCACGTCGCATTATGGCATAAGTGGAAGACAACAACAACAACAACAACAACAACAACAACAACAACAACAACAACAACAACAACAACAACAACAACAACAACAACAACCAAACATAATATTTACCTCTAACTTTCAATTAGTATTGATCTACGGAGAAGAAACAGGGAGAGCAATCACTGATAAGTTATAAACACTCATTAATTGGTGCCGGCGCAGAACAGAACGATTAGAATAGTATGACAGCATCACAGATGCAGAGCTTAGAGAAAGAACTAGACATATGTGGGGCGGAAGCCTAAACAATGCACAAGCAATTAGACAGTCGAGTGGAGGCCCTGGAGATGTGGATATACAGAAGAATGTGTCGTATTTCATGGAAACAAAAACAATTTAAAAAAAAAAAAAAAAACTAGAAAAAACTGCGAATGAAAAGATAGTTAAAGAAATAAATAAAAAAGAGACAAGTGAAATATTTCGGCCACGTTTAAAGACATAACACTCTTATAAAAACCATACTGGAGGGTAAGGTTGAAGGCAAGCGAGCAAGAGGTAGACAACGATACAAGTGGGAAGATTACACCAAGAGATGGGCGAACAGCAATCTGACAGAAGGCACAGTCAGACCGAGGGACTGTGTTGGAGATCCACTGCAGCCAACCTTCACTGTGGAAACGGCACCTTATTGATTGATTGATGAAGCGAATCAAAATATGAAGAAAGGACACTGGCGATGGGTATGCTACACACTGAGAAACATGATAATAAGACAGCTAGCAAGTACTTTTCAGGAACCTATAGGGCAAAAGAGAGAGAGAGAGAGAGAGAGAGAGAGAGAGAGAGAGAGAGAGAGAGAGAGAGAGAGAGAGAGAGAGAGAGAGAGAGAGAGCATGCGGGAGCTGCGGGGACTAGCAGACGACAGAACGATTTGGAGGAGTTAGTTGAGGGGCTATTCACCACTGGAGGATAAAGGACGGAAGAAGAAGCAGTCTGCTTCAAAGGAGCACTACCAGAATCATCATAATCAACAAGTGCCTTGTCGATTGGCGTAGACGAGCATGTCTCTTCATAACTCGCAATCTCCGACAGCATACTCGTATTATTAGCTGGGATGGTCACTTGGCTCGCTTGCCAGATCACAGGCTCCCTAAATTTTTTTACGGCTTTCGGCGAGCTGCATTGTGCTAAACACTCCCAGGGCGGCAAGAGGAATCGCTTTAAAGACACTCTGAAGATCTCAATGAAAGCTTTTGGAATTCATCATGACACTTGGGAGACTGCTGCCAAAGACCGAAATTCGGGTCATACATCATTACGCAAGGGTGTGGTGTAGTCACTTGGGAAGCAAAGAAGGCTGCAAGAGCGTGGGGGGAAAAAAGCCTAGGCCAGAAAAATTAAGAGATTAGAACAAGAATTGCCATGGCGAAGGTAGCCTTTTGCAAGATGAAAAACATACTGACAAATAAAAAGATATCAACTGAAACGAGAAAAAGAGTGTTGAAGTGCTACATAAAACCTGTACTTGTATATGAAAGTGAAGCGTGGACAATGAGCAGACAAGCTGAAAAACATCTGATCGCTGTGGAAATGTGGTTTTTGGGGAAGATGCAAAGAATACCATGGACAGACAGAAAAATCAATGAACAAGTCCTTCAAGAGACAAATGAAGATCGTAAACTGATTAGAGAAATTAGACGTAGACATTCATAGCCAAAGCTAATGGTCGATGTTTGGGTCAGGAGAGCCTGGCATATGATACCACAACATCCAGCTTAAGAATGGAAGTGGAGGCAGTCACTGCGGCTCTCCGCTGGATGGAGAATACGACACACACACACACACATCGTGATTGTAACTGACTCAGAAAGCATGCTGACGAGGGTGAGGACGGGCAGACTTCGTGCGGAGTGGCTTGCTTCGCTTCGGAAGTCACGGGTGACAAGCATCGCCTGGATCTATTCTCCGGGGCATGCCGGTGTGCTGGGAAATGAACAGGCGGACAGATTGGCTGGCTCTGCAGAACTTGGTGGAGTATTGATACATGACAAGGCAGACGTGGTTGCGGCCTTGTGGGAGCACGTGCACACCTCGGAGGAGCAAATGGATTACCATGGTCTGGCAAGAATGAGACAACGAGGAGTGACGAAGGGATCTGGCCGACGCTCAACGCTCAGAGGAAAGGCGAGACGGACTTATAATCAGATTGCTACTGGTACTATTAGTGTTGGAACTCTTCGCTGGCTGCTGAGGATGGGGACGGAGCACTTATGGGAATGCCCCGAATGCTGTGATGTCGATTCCTAAATCAATCAATCAATCAATCAATCATTAGACGTAGACAGTAAAAATTTTGTGGACATGTTATGAGAAGAAATGAATTGGAGAACTTGGTGAAAACTGGCAAGATCGAAGGGAACAGACCAAGGGGAAGACCAAGAATTAAATATATGGATGGCTTGGCCACATGGCATGGCCGAGACAGAAACACGGACCTGATCCACGACTCTGGTGATCGAGTGAGATGGCAGAACATGACCGCCCACGCTTATCGGCATGGCACATGATGGATGGACAGAAAAACCACTGCAGATCCTCCTACTGGAACGTCAAGCATTCTTTGCCCACAATGTCAAAGAACATTTCAGGCCAAAATAGGCCTTACCAGCCTTCTTAGAACTCACGGCTCCATACTTTCAACCCCACTGGATGAAATGAATGGTCATCATCATTCTTGGTGGACAAACAACACACATAATGTTATTATATTTATCAATACATTATTATACGACTCACTGCAATAACCCTATTAAAATGAAAAACATGTTAAAAGATAGATAGGCTTAAAGAACTGCATGATAGATAAAACACTTAATCAAATGAACAAAACTTATAAAACTGCCGTAGGGGTTTACGACACTGTGGATCATAAGAGGCAGGACTGGTTTGCGGCAAACAGCGAGACTCTGCAGCCCTTGATTGATAAGAAGAAGATAGCTCTCTTAAGAAACAAGGAAAGACCAATGCGTAACACTCTGAGTGAGCTAGGGCAAGCTAGGAAAGATGTGCAAAAGGCTGCCAGGAAGTGTGCAAATGATTATTGGATCAAGTTATGTGAATCCATTCAAATCGCAAGTGATAAGGGAAACATAAGAATGTATGAAGGAATAAAGAAAGCCTGTGGTCCAGTGATCAAAAGAAGTGCACCATTGAAAACCTTGACTGGAGCAATCATCACTGATAAGAAACAACAGATGGACAGATGGGTAGAGCACTATTTGGAGCTTTACTCAAGTGAGACCAAACTAGCAGATGATGCCCTCAATGTCATAGAGGCTCTACCAACTCTTGACCACCTGGACACACTTCCCACCATAACAGAAGTTAAGTGTGCTATAAATGAACTTGCATCTGGCAAGGCTCCAGGTAAGGATGGGATTCCAATAGAGGTTATCAGGAGTGGGCAAGACACACTCACTCTACAGATCCACCAGCTAATAGAGTTATGCTGGCGAGAAGGACAAGTCCCGCGGGATTTCAAAGATTCAAGCATCATAACACTGTACAAGAACAAGGGCGATCGGAGCGACTGCAACAACTATAGGGGTATCTCACTTCTGTGTATTGTTGGAAAAGTATTTGCCAGAATTGTTCTGCGCAGACTTCAAGTCCTAGGAGATCAAGTCTACCCCGAATCACAGTGTGGCTTTCGACAGAACCGGTCTACCATTGATATGATATTCTCATTGCCACAAATGCAAGAAAAATGCCGTGAACAGAATCAACCACTGTTTATTGCCTTCATCGACCTCACAAAGACATTTGATTTGGTCAGTCGTGAGGGTCTGTTCAAGGCATTAAAGAAAATTGGCTGCCCACCAACTCTTCTGTCCATTGTGGAATCGTTCCACACAGGCATGAAGGGTATAATCAAGTTTGATGGTGCAACTTCTGAAGAGTTTGAAATCAAGAGTGAAGTTAAGCAAGGTTGTGTACTACCTCCCACTCTCTTTGGAATATACTTTTCACTTCTACTGAAATATGCCTTTCGTGATCAGGATGGTGGTATATACATTCACTCACGCTCAGATGGCGGCCTCTACAATGCTCAGAGATTGAAGGCCAAGACCAAAATTAGGAGGGTACTGATAAGAGAGTTGCTTTTTGCAGATGATGCTGCAGTTACGACCCACTCTGAGGAAGAATTGCAATGTCTACTATCTGCATTCTCCAATGCTTGTTCTGAATTTGGTTTAACAATTAGCAAAAAGAAGACACAGATTATGTTACAAGGTGCACATGGGGTACCATCAATCTTTATTGATGACGCCGAACTAGAGATGGTATTGGTAGACCATTTTACATATCTAGGATCAGTGGTAAATAGCAAATTATCACTAGATCAGGAAATCAACATCCGGATTGGTAAGGCAGCAACAACAATGAACAGGTTAAGAAAAAGAGTCTGGGAGAACAGGAAGCTTACTGTCAAAACAAAAGTCCTTGTCTATCAAGCCTGTGTCCCTAGTACTCTTCTTTATAGCAGTGAAACCTGGACAACTTACTCACACCAAGGGAAACTTTTAAACAGCTTTCATATGCGGTGTCTGCGATGAATTCGTTGTATTAAGTGGCAAGAAAACATCACAAATACTGAAGTATTGGAAAGATCATGTTGTGTGACGGCTTATTCCATGCCCAGTCTTCGTAGACTTAGATGGATAGGACATCTTAAGAGGATGGATGATGGTAGAATACCAAAGGACAGTGGCGTCACTGGGGTTGGTGTCACCCAGTGCGGTAAACTCTTGGTGACACCCCTCTAGACTTTCACCATGGTCTTCTTCCGAGTGTTCCTGTACCATATATAATCGCATATAGTAATATAGTAATGTTTGTAAAATAAGTCAAAAAGTTAATAAGGACATAAGAATGAAAACAAATTGAACAATATAACTTCAATACTTCAGGTAAAACATAAATAAAGAACTTCGACAAACTCGGACAAAGTTAAATTTTTGTTATTTTGCTATGTCTCCTTTGTCAAATTTGCAATTTTTTTATTTTGGTGTCACCCCTTGATGGTGTCACCCGGTGCGGCCCGCACCCCCCTAGTGACGCCCCTGCCAAAGGACATCTTTTTGGTGAATTACAGATGGGTAAGAGATCTCAGGGTCGGCCTCTACTACGATACAAAGATGTGTGTAAGCGGAACATCATTGATACAGGCATTGATAATGCACATTGGGAGCAAGTCGCATGGAGGGCAAACATCATAAATGGAATAAAGACAAAGGAGAAAATTATTGCAGAATTGCAGATAAGTCACACACCGAGCGTGTGAGATGTAAGATGGTGCATGATGGTGGAAATGACCATGTGTTCACACGCACCCACTGTGAACAGACATTTACAGCGCAAATTGGCCTTATCAGTCACATTCGCTACCGCCATAGGTAAAAGTTATTATGCCTTTTTAAAGCACAAACTATCGTCTGTCAAGACGGCAAGGTGCCAATGTATTATACGACTCACTGCAATAACCCTATTAAAATGGAAAACATGATAAAAGATAGATAGGCTTAAAGAACTGCATGACAGATAAAACACTTAATCAAATGAACAAAACAAGAAGAAAAAAATTCCATATATGGAATCAATATTGTAAAGTAAAATGCTAATAACATAAGTATTTCACCCATCTACTTTTGTGGATGCCATGATTTGATCTCACGCCCTTGCCTTGTTTTAGCGCCGAGTTAAACTTTGTCTGGCAAATTAAGATTGTATGTATTTATGTAAATAAAAAAAATCCCTAAGTCACCTTTCTTCTGCCCCCTACAATAGAGCAATGAAGAAAGAAAGACATTTTCTTTACAATTTTGCTCAGTTTAGAAGGATATATGTGTTGGTGGGAGTTAAATGGAGCAGCCAGCAGAAAACATGAAGTTTCAGGAAGCGGAAGTATTATGGGAAATGTGGCGTCTGCCACGTTGAGACAACAAACATTGGAATACGTGTTTACAAAATCATCTTAGACTCCTCCACGGCTTCCATTCATACTTGGCATATTGCCGGGTGAGCATAGATTCTATTATCGCTTAATCTTTATCTGATGTAGCTATTTTAGCAAGTGTACATTTGATTTCATATCGTTTTGCCTATGGTAAGCTGCAGAGTGAGCCGCCACCGATTGTGATTGACCGAACTCTTCACTTTGACTCTAAAAAGAAAACTAAGTAAAAGATTTTGATTGACAGACTGTGTCACCGGTTGTTGTGCAGTTAAAGGTAAAGGAATCTGTATATTGTACCGTGGAGACGCGATGACAGAGTTGTTAGTGCACTTGCCTTTCAAGACAGTAATGCGGGTTAAAAATAGCACCCGTCCCAGAGGCAGGATTGATAATTGTCCTCCCGACCACGGCTCTAGCGCCATTCTCCCAACCTCAGAAACAGGGGTATCATTAGACAATTTTCAGACTTCTGAATTGTCTGGACAGAAAAGGTGACGAGGAAAGGAAATAACCACCCTATTTCATATGTCGTGGGGTAGAATATCAATACGTGGTCTAACACTTCACACCCTAACAACGTCAGTAACTGACTGATAACTAGAGTCTAGACTGGGTCAAACTAATCAAACTTTAACTTTAAGTTTCAACCTTATATTATTATTATTATTAATATTTATTATTATTGAAGACTGAAGTCCCAAGTGATGCTAGTTAGGGAATCAGAGATATGATATAAATATAGTTGATCGATTCTATTTATTAAAGATTATTTATGGACAAAGGTGTGGTCACTTATTAGTTATTACAGATTAGTAGATTGTTGTAGTTAGATTGTTTTACTAACTACAGTTACCTACTAGTACTAATCTCTTTGCCAGTGTCTCTTTCTTTTTAATTCTCTATTGACTGTTTTACTATTACTAAATCTAAATATTCCTGTAGCGCATTAGTCAAGTTGACCAAAAGTAAGTCAGACTACTGAAGTCATTAACTAGTCAATAGTGAGTGTACAGAAGAAACTGAATTGCATTCACAATTTACTTGTGCCCTGTACTGTTTATTTACACATTTATTAATATTGTGAAAAACTAATCAAACCTGTTTACATTTTCAGACTAAACATATGTATATTTTGTGTTATATTTGGTTCATACATTTGCAACAGATTCCAGCCAGATTTCAGTGTTGTCCTGGCACTAGATGGGCATTATCTGGCAAGGAAAGGTGATGAGGAAGAGGATTTGCTATCTTCATGTACCAGTTTCTTTGTGGAATGTCACTTTCATCACAGCCCACCCAACAAAGTATTAGGCAATTTCTTCTGACTCATCCACCATCATGCCCAAAGTGTCTGCCATATCCTGTGACCTTCTTCATGCTGGTCAACTCCTGGCACTTCATCCCAATATGATACCTTGCATCACTGTCTGTTCCAAGCCACTGTGAAAAAAATGGCCAAAGCATTTCAGTTCCTATATATGGCGCTGTTTTGAGCCAGTAGATTCTTGATGAGATAGTAGATTCTTATAGAGTTATATGGAAGAGAAGAATATATGTCCAGCATTGTTTCTGAAGATAGTAGATTCTTGTAGAGTTATATGCAAGAGAAGAATGTATGTCCAGCATTGTTTCTGTTAATGTTTATCATTATTAATGTACTTTGGCTTTCCACAGGATGTATACTTTGAACAAACACATATTTTGCAGCATGTTGAATAGACACATACAGTATCATTCTTGATGGTTTTCATTGTCTTTAAAGTAAACTTCTTAATGTTCCTTCATTTTAGTGCAACTGTCATTTTAATAATTAAATTATCCATCTTGTTTGTATTATTAAAAATACAAATTGCTATAGCAATACTAATTTGTAAAAAGGACTGACACAGAAGAGGAGTCTAAGCAGTTATTGTTTCAGTAACTATATTTCTCTGTCAGTCTGTCCATCTGTCTTTATCTCCCCTTCCCTTTTTCTTCAGCATATAATAAGCGTGAATGTTCTTATCCACATGCAGATTGACAAGAGTGGGTATTAAACTACAATCAGGATGAGAGTCAAGGAAATTGATAGGACTGCCAATATGGCCTGGTCCCCGGAGAATAAATATCCTATATATGTGGCTGCAGGAACGGCAGCACAACAGCTTGATGCCACTTTCAGGTATACTTAACACTTTATTTTATAGCATGTTTGTTTATTATCACATTATGTCTTCATCTGTGCTTGCTTCTCCCTTCCTGCTGTTATTCTGTTAAACTCCTCATGCTTATGCAAGATATTGAAACATATCAGATGTTATATGGGATGTGGTAGTGTCCGCCTCCAGCTCAGAATGTACTGGGTTCGATCTCAGCATAGGGCTCAGAATTTTCCCATAGAATCACTGGTACCTAACATACATGTCTCACTGATTTCTTGGGTAGTGAGATGCCTAGTCTTCTTCAATAAGGGTGAAAAACAGGAGTTCCCTTGTGCATGTTAAAAATCTCATGGCAGTTGGAGATCACATGAGTAGACCATAAGGACATTGCCCTGGCAAAATTGTTAGGGGGAAAAATTCACTGGGTGGGTAGAGCTGGTTTTCTTGGATGGAATCTGTCAAGATGAAGTAAACCCTACATAAATGCATGCCAATTTAAGTCATATTGGCCCTTGAGTTGCATAACTCGAAAGAGATACTAAGAAGATGTTATTTAGATGCAAAGTTTCACAGAGGCTCTCATCATGTATCATTGAATCAGTAATATAGAAGACATGACATGTTTAGTAAACTAAAGATATGAGATACTAATGAAAGTAACTGTTGGACAGGTAAAGTGATAGCAAAACATTTGTTACAGGAGTGTCTAATATATGCAGAAAAGAGAAGACTGTTTTGGCCTACACCTTCTCCCAAAAAAAAGTGGGGGGGGGGGGGGGCCTGCGTGGTCTCGAGGTATGGTGTCCGCCTCGAGTGCTGGAGGCTCCGGTGATGCCGGGTTTTTTTTTCTCGTGGACTTCCAGTAATAAAATTTCCCCTGATCTCTGGGTAGTGAGATCGGACGCCTGTGTGTATTGTTGGGCACGTGAAAGATCCCTTGGCAGTTGGAAATCTAAAAAGTGTAGCCTAACGGCGCTGCCCGGGCAAAATTTCGAGTTAAAAATCTACCCAAAATATTTCAGGATCCTCGTCGGTGCTATAGAGTTCGTGCACTGAGCTGAGTTTCTCCAGACTCAGGATTGAGTTAGGAGGAGAACGGAGCACTTATGGGTTGCACCTGTGTGCTGTGATGTTGATCCATCGACTAAACTAAACTAAACACCTTCTCCATTTGAAAACAAACTCTGTGGAGATACCAACAGCCTCAAGTTGATTGCTGTTTTCTTTGGATGTATTCATGTCTGAAGGTGAATGAAGAAGTATACTTTATTATTTAATATACTTTCAGCACATCATCAACTATTGAGCTGTACAGTTTAACCCTTGATGAGGCCACCCTTGATATGCCCCTGGTTACGTCTGTTGCTTCTGATGCCAGGTAGGTCCTTACAGCCATTAGACAGGGGGGATAACAGTGTTGGCATGTTTGTGTTTGAAGTTGGCAGCTCAACATAAATGTCAGTGAAGAGCATCTCTTGGAGGCAGATGAACCATATATGATGTACATGACTTCAGTTTGATCTTGAGGAGGAGATTGGTACACAGTGATGTATAGCTTCACTGAAACACTGATGTATTGTTTCTTTGGAACATGATGCATGTATAGTTTCACCAGAAGACATGTATAGTTTCATTGGAACACTGATGTATAGTTTCAATGGTACCTAATGTATAGTTTCACTAAAATACTGGTATATAGTTTCACTTGTACACTGATGTATAGTTTCACAGTACACTACTGTATAGTTTCACTGGTACCCTATTGTATAGTTTCACTGGAACACTGATGTATAGTTTCACTGGTACACTGATGTATAGTTTCACTGGTACACTGATGTATAGTTTCACTGGAACACTGATGTATAGCTTCACTTAAACACTGATGTATTGTTTCTTTGGAACATGATGCATGTATAGTTTCACCAGAAGACATGTATAGTTTCATTGGAACACTGATGTATAGTTTCACAGTACACTACTGTATAGTTTCACTGGAACACTGATGTATAGTTTCACTGGAACACTGATGTATAGTTTCACTTTCACTGGAACACTGATGTATAGTTTCACTGGAACACTGATGTATTGTTTCACTCACACACTGATTTATAGTTTCACGGTACACTGATGTATAGTTTCACTAGGTGATTGTTGTATAGTTTCACTGGTATATGGATGTTTAGTTTCATGCTACACTGATGTATAGTTTCACTGGTACACTGATGTATAGTTTCATTGGAACACTGGTGTACAGTTTCACTGGACGATTGTATAGTTTCACTGGAATACTGATGTACAGTGTCACTGGATGATTGTTGTATAGTTTCACTGGAACACTGATGTAAATGTAGTTTAATTTGAATACTGATGTATAATTTCAATGGATAATTGTTGTATAGTTTCACCGGAACTCTGATATATAGTTTCAAGGTGTGATGAAAATGGTTTTTGAATCTAGTAAGTACAATAGTGGAAGAAACTGGGGCACGTATGATGATCGCCTACCAATGACTGGGTTCACTGGCAGCTCCTCTCTTTGTTCAGACTGCTGAACATAGAGAACTTAACACAGCAGACAAAAACTGTCATTTACTGCCAATATAGTACCTTGCGGTGTATGGCAGAGGTGTATGACAGCAGACAAAGAATCCAGTAAATCAATAACTTATTACAGGTTCGTAAAAAAAGTTATTTGCTTATCCTTTACAGGATGTCACAGTCAACCCCATCCTTTCTTGGCAAGTTTATGTTCAGTAGTTTGCCATTGCTTTCTGAACGACTAGGACACATACCATGTTATTAAAACCAATGATGGCTGGTCTGCCTCTAAATCACACATAGCTAAGTTTCAATGTGGTATGTGGGATTACGAATTGTGTCCATAACCCATTCGACGCAAAACTAGCTATGAAAGACGGCATTTAGTTTTGATTCCGTTGTTGATCTTTACATGAATTGTCTGAGTTTTGTTTATTGGCTAGTAGCTGTCATAAACATGCATGTTTGGTGTTTTGATTTTTATCTCTACAGATTTCACAAAATTGTGTGGGGTCAGATGAAAGATACAGAAAGTGGGGTGATCATAGGAGGTGCAGAGAATGGTACTGTTCAAGTGTATAGTGCTGATGGAATGCTGGCTGGCTCGCAGGACTGCCTCAGTGCCCAACTCAAGAAACACACTGGGGCTGTGAAGGCTTTGGATTTAAACCCATTTCAGGTGTTGTGTTAGTGTTGTGTTAGTGTAGTACATCATGTTTCATCATCATCATCATTCAGTACTATCTCTGCGTTGCTTTACTGTAATGTGTCTTCAGCATTTTCTCTTGATATGTTTCTGCCCACTTGTTACATTGTCTTTCTGTTGTGCACTAGTGCAACACTTTTGTCTAGCACAAGAAGTGTTGATCTCATGCAGACAGTGATTTCTTCAATCCTAATTTTTGTAATGCTTCTTTTGTTCTCATCTCTTACTACTAGGTTTCTCCTATTCAGTGATATTAATACATTTCCAATGCCCTGGTGTTTTTTTTCTTTTTCTGTTTGTATTCATTGGGCATGTTCCTACACCATACTCCTCTTCTTCTTCAGCGTTCCGAGCCATTGAGCTTCTTTGCTGCAGATACAATCCGTCTCCATTCGTCTCTCTGGTTGACCTTCTCTTGCCACTCATTGATTCCAAGTGCTTGTAGGTCTGTATATATATATTATCTCTCCACCGTCTTCTTGGTCTACCTCGGGGGCTACGGTCATTTATTTCCTGAGTGTAAGCGAGTTTTGTTTCCCACCATACAGTATTGAATAATATATGTAACAATAGGGAGCCACAATATCACAGTTTCTAGAACTCATGCCTTCTGGCTCAGTGGTCATGGGTTCGATTTTGAATCAAGATGGATTCTTAACATCTGCCTCCAGCGAGATATTGTCACATCTCTTCTCAAGCTCTGATTGATCAGGAAATGTATGGGAAGTACTGACAGCCAGCGAGATATTGTCACATCTCCTCTCAAGCTCTGATTGGTCTATAACAAGATGGGGCCAGCACCATATACCCAGAACCCTTCCAAGCATGTAAGGGGGTCCTTTACGTTTTTTACTTACTGTCTGTAGGATTAATAAATATACCCCACACAGTGTTTATTGTTAGTGGTGTTATTAGATAACAGTTGCATCACCCAAGCAGAGCTGCTCCAGATACATCTACCATTGTGCATCTATGCTGGTACAGTGGTTAGTGTGCTTGCTTGCCAGGTCTGGTCCAGATTCAGTCCCCAACAGTAGCAGGATTCCTTTGTCCAAGCTGTACAGCTCTGGTGTTGGCACAATATAGGGTACAACTCTGAGGTCAGCATAGAATGGCTATCAGATAGTTCTCATATAATTGTTTGGAAGGAAAGGATGTGGAAGAAGAAATTAACTACCCAACATTATTCTGCCATTAGGCACTTCTCACCTCACTTGTAACATGTGTCATGGGATTATCTTAACTACCGTAAAATTCTGAGGTCAGACCACTTTTAGGGGCTCTTTGGGCTTTGTTTATCTAATGAAGTCTGATTAAACTTCTTTTCCCATCCTCATTCCTCATAGGTAGAGTACTGACTGCCATTAGGCGTAACACTTCGCACCTCACTTGTAACATGTGTCATGGGATTATCTTAACTACCGTAAAATTCTGAGGTCAGACCACTATTAGGGGCTCTTTGGGCTTTGTTTATCTAATGAAGTCTGATTAAACTTCTTTTCCCATCCTCATTCCTCATAGGTAGAGTACTGACTGCAATATCCTCATCACCTTTTCTGAGATGGTTAGCTATGAATGTGATGGCTTCAGTTATTGTTCTCCGTTTATTTCTGTGTCCAGCTGATCCTGTAATTTACTGTACTTAGTTAAATGACCCTCTAGGGTGCTCTTTGCTGTTAGTAAGAGTACCATAAAGCAGGATATACTCTTTCCCCGGCAACTTAAGGTTGAGGATGTAGTCCATACCCCCCTGGATGTGGAAAGCAACAGAAAACTACCACATTGTGCATCCCAAGAAACTCAGCATGGAAGCCACTACTTTGGCCATATTAAACAGGTATAGTAACATGGGAAGAGCAGTGGTGAAAAGCATGGTTACTAGAAGAAGAGGCAGGGGATTGGCCAATATGAAGATGGACATTACATACACCTTGGGTGTGAGATGTACTTGAGGCAGGAGAACTGGCAAGGGATCAAGACACATTGCTGGGCTGTGGTGAGAGCAGCATTCTGTAAAGGACCTACTGCATGATGAGTTAAATTACTCTGTATAATGTGTTTATACTTTAATGCCAGCTTGCATTGATTTTTATATATAAGAACATTGATAATTTGGACATAAATCTGGAACATTTTATTGTGTTCATTGTTTCACAGTCCAATTTGCTTGCTTCTGGGGCTACTGATTCAGAGATTTACGTTTGGGATCTTCTCAAAACTGATAGCCCAATGACACCAGGACAGAAATCACTTGTAAGTTCATGTCTGTACATTTCATATACATGCTTGTATTGGATTTGTGTGTAGCATTATGTTTGGTAATTAAGATTAGTTAGTTAGTCATCAGATTATTTCAATACACATTAAACTGTTCAATTCATTAGAGCTCGGCCGCCTCCTCAGTATTTCCCTCAGCATGTAGCAGTCAATGACACCAGTTTTGTGTTGGTTTATCATTCTTCTTTGGCCCCTTGTATAGTGCTACTGTCTAGCTTCACTGGTTAAGGTTGCAGATTCACAGTCAACAGTTGATTTGTTTAACTTTCCGGCTTCTCTGAGGCCATGCACTATATAAGCCCGGTCCAATGCTCGTCCACATTTCACATTAGTCCAGTGGTTCTCAACCTTTTTTGGCCCATGCCTCCCTTTACCATATGTTCAGAACGTCATTCCCCCCCTTTCAAATTTCCTCCCCATAAATCCCCCCACCTTAACACAGTATACATAAAAATGGAAGCTAAATTTAATAACACATACTAGAACAAGTCTAGACGTCTACATGAAACGTCTTTTGCGGGTCTACTTATTTTATAAAACGGACTTCATTAGGGCGAGAAGTACAGAACCGTAAAATATAGAGGGAAAAACAATATCAAGTAACTGGTTCTTGTATTAATGCGATCTTGAAATAATCTTAATTCCCCCCTGGAAACCCTAAAATCTCTTTGATAAGAAAGTATGAATATTGAAATGAAGAAAATGAGTCAGGTTACCTTTCATTGGCTATGGTATGATGACATTAAAAGCTGTTTGCTATACTGCAAGGCTTTATTTGGCATGAAGTCTGCTGCATGTTGCATCATTCATCAAAGGTGGACAAAAATCAGTTGTAAGACAAGTTGCCAGACTGCTGATGCAGCAGAAGAGATAAATGCATTCAGCAACATATAGCATCATTCTTTGAGTCCGGGTCAACAAGCCAAAACTGGCTAAGTTTCTACTGCATTTCCGAGTAGAGGTCCAGGAAACAGGACTGCTTAACTACAATCTATGGAGTCCACAAAACAGCTTCTTCTTCAGCATTCGGAGCCATTGAGGTTCTTTGCTGCAGGTACAAGCCGTCTCCATTCATCTCTCTGGTTGACCTTCTCTTGCCAGTCGCTGATTCCAAGTGCTTGTAGGTCTGTATGTATATTATCTCTCCACCGTCTTCTTGGTCTACCTTCATGATACCAGTGATTAGCGGGGACTTAAACAGATTATAAATGTCTTTGTTGCTTCTTCTTTTCCACTCTCCACTTTATGCTCAACTGATATGTCTGCAATCAATACAGACATCACTGATTCTCTATAAACAAATACAACACAATCAGTGTTCTTCTCAGGAAGAAGAATTGTTCGCTAGCATTGTGAAAAAATGAATAAAGGATTTCCTTGTGCATTGTCAGTTCTGTATTAGTAAATGCCACTTTCATAATTTTTGCGAAAGAATGTGAAATATAACTGAATACTTTGACCAGTATTTTTCAGTGAATAAACAACAGAAAACAAGATAACTGATAAACAGAAATATACCAATTCACAAACAGCTATCTGAATATCACAATATTGTTTGTATCTGACAAAGACATTTGCTGAAACTTTAGTGTTTTACTTGTTTGTGTCATTCTTTTGTCAAGCTTCCTGCTCACATTTCACTTTCATTTGCTTTTACCACTGGTTCGATAGCACTATTTTACGCTAATAATTCTGGCCATGTCATGCCATTTAACTGTTTCGTACATTGGTTTTATTGCAGCCGGCTGAAGAAATAGCCTGTTTAGCCTGGAATCGGCAGGTACAACATATCCTTGGCTCCACATTTGCATCACGGTGTGTGGTCTGGGATTTGCGTAAAAATGAACCGATCATCAAAGTCAGTGACAGCATGTCTCGGGTAAGTTGCGAATCTCTTGGTGAACACTGCTTATAAGCTTATGAAACTACAAAATCTTCTATAAAACCTTTTTACAGAACAACATGAATAGAAGACCACCCAGACCATATGATATGCTTATCATCAACTTTAAAATAAGATCAAGTCATCATGTTTAGATTGTGAATAGGATATAGAAAAAGTTCAAATTGTGAATAGCATACATAATAAGTTCAGATTGTGAATAGGATACAGAACATGTTAATTTTGTGAATAGGATACAGAAAAACTGGATTGTAAATGGGATACAGAAAACTTCAGACAGTTAAGGTACTTTGGTCATATAAAAAGACATTGCTGCTTGTTAAAGAACGTACCAGAGTGAAGGGTGGAGCCGATGCTTGCAAGAAGAAATTGTTGCAAGTGGGTGAACAAAATCAAGAGATGGACTTGAAGAAGCTTATTTGAATGCACAATGAAGATGTAGGATGGAATATTGGAGACTCGTTACAGCCAACCTTCATTGCAGAGATAGCACTTGATGATGAGTGATATTAACAAAAATGGACATAGAGAATAACAGAGCATGGATTCAACATTTTAAAATTGACCTGGGCTTCCAGGGTTGACCCAGCCTAAACTGGGTTTCAGGAAATATCTTGGGAAGGAAAGGCGTCCAGTGTGATACTGACCATAACACCCACCAAGTGTGGATTGGTCTATAAAAGTAAGTGTCTAGTTGCCATAACCCAAGTTTATAGTGTCATAGGTTATGGTATTGTTCAGAAAGACAGACCATGAAAAGTGACTCAATATAAGCACTTTTCTCAAAGCGTGGAAAATGCCGGGAGTTGCTTCGTGAAAGAACGAAAGCGTGGGCTGAAAGGCATTCTGCATCAGACTATGGTCGAGTGTAAACCTTGATCCGGTAGCAAGTAGCGATGGCCACAGATCGTGCCGCTACTAGTTTAGTAGAATATTATTGTATAAGTGTTAATTAGTTTTGTTGGACAATTGAAATTGAATACATGAATTGTGTTACGTGTATAGACTAATAGAACTTTGAAAACCGTCGTTGGAGTTGAGTTGTCAATAGTTGTGTTCTGTCCGGAGTTAGTTTAAAAACAAAAGCTAACCAGTCTATGTGGCCAGTCACAATGCTGAGATATTAACAAGATCCACTTAATGACGATGAATTCGGCAATTGGGCAGCCTTCAGAGAATAACTTAATTCACCAAGTCTGAGGGGCATACATTCATTATATATACACCACTTGAACCCTTACAGCTACAGAGTGACACTACAGTTATCAATGATTGATCACTCCCTGGCACTAGTACTATATGCTCAATGCACCTTAAGCATGTCAAGGGGACCTATACTTTTATAGCTCAGTAACTTGGCTTTATACCCTTGTGAATGAGTGATTGGTTTTCTCATAGTATTGATTTCAGGGGTCAACCTAGCATGGTAAAATCAGTATTAGAGATTTGACATCTGTCATGGATATTAGAGATTTGGCATTAAGCATGGGTCGGGTCCGTGGTGAAGGGGTTACGGATGTAGTTTGTAATCTTGCATACCATGTTCGAAACATGGCTGCAGACCACCGTGCGTTGGTTTTTAATGCAATGGTATGGGTGCTGGTCTTTCAGAAAGCAATGGCAAACTACTGAACGTAAACTTGCCCAGGAATCATGAACAGCCAGAAAAAGCTGGGGTTGACTGCTACATCCTGTAAAGGATATGCAATTAACTTAAGAACATATGCATGGATATTACAGATTTGACATTAATTAGTCTGGGTATTAGAGATTTGACATAAGTCTTGATATTGGAAATTTGACATTAGTCTGGATATTGGAGATTTGACATTATGTGTGGATACTATAGATTTTACGTTGGTCGGGCTATTAGCGATTTACCCTCTAGACAGTTATTGTCAGCACATCTGGACAGTTATTGACAGACATCTGGACAGTTATTGTCAGCTCATTTGGACAGTTATTAATAACACATCTGGACAGTTATTGTCACCACATCTGGACAGTTATTGTCACCACATCTGGACAGTTATTGATAACACATCTGGACAGTTATTGACAGCACATCTAGACAGTTATTAACAGACATCTGGGCAGTTATTTTTAGATTGCTAAATATGTTCAATTACAGATAAAAGCCAAACTGCTAGCGTGGCACCCTGAGGTTGCCACCCAGCTGTGCCTGTCATCGGAGGATGATCACACACCTGTCATTCAAGTGTGGGATTTGAGATATGCCACATCCCCTTTAAAGGTTTTGGAAAGTCACCAAAAGTGGGTAGCTGTGAGCACATGTTGTAGTATGTGTTGATTATATTGTCATGTTTGTCATCTTACCGAGGCCCATCAAGGAAGTAGAAAAGAGTAACACTGTAACCCACCATGCATGTCCTAAGAGGCAACTAAGGAGGGTTGGCATGGGGCTGGCTTACCAATCTGTTTGTTTGATTTTTTTTTTCTTCTTCATATTTGCTGTTATTCTAATGTATACACAGGAATTCAATTTTTGGATGTGTATTTTTTTTTTAAAAAGATCTTATTAAGACTCAAATATCTATGCGTGTATGTTTGTCTCTGTGTGCATGTGTTCAGTTCACAATTGGCAAAGAATATTGCAGTCTTGCAGAATGTGTTCGGTCATCTGCTCTGCTTGTCCATATTTTCACAAGGATGATAATGTGTGTCTGTGTAAGTAACGGCTTGGTATATTGTGTTCTGTTCTGGTGCTTGATCAAGATAGTGATAGTTGCCTCGTTGGTATAGTTTTCTGATAAACTTGATACAGGTCTTCTTGTAATAAAAGGTGATTGATTGTTAAATTTGGTTCCATTTGTGCTTCCTCTTCAGCTGTCATTATCTGCCACTTTTAGCTCTGAAAATGTCACAGAAGAATGGTACCCATTATAATTCTATCTCTTGTTGGGAGTCTCCGTGGCGAAGTGGTCAAGCCCTTTGACTCGGGCTCTGAAGGTTGTGGGTTTGATTCCAGGCCGCGAACCATCGGTTCACGAGTGAATTTTTTCGGAGACTCCTGTGGGTCGTTGCAGGAGCTACGGAGTTCATGCTTTGTGCGGCGCTTTCCGTGCTGCGGAAAGAGACAGAGCCATATGGTATAAAAACCCGATGCAATGATGTCGACCCTGTCGACGAATCTCTTGTTGGTGTTGATTTTACTTAATGGTTTTTTTTTTTAGCTCTGGCAGTTTGTCTCCATGGAGAGTGTGCAGTATGAAATACAACCTGCTGGCAGTGGCTTGTATCATTTATCATTTCTGCAGTTGTAGCAATGCTCTAGGGCCTTTACTTCAGAAGAATAGTTTGATAACTTTGGAATTGATTTTCAGTATGTGAAGAGAAATTTTATGCACCTCTTCAAATTTAATTGTTACTTTTTTCAGAGGCGTATTGTCAATAGCTTGGTGCCAACGAGACCCCGATTTGTTGCTGAGCTGTGGGAAAGACAGCAGGATTCTTTGCTGGAATCCAAACTCTGATGTTGCAAATGGAGAGGTAATTGATTAGTATACAGTGCAGTGATGTCTAAGATATAGCAGTGTTTGGCTGTGATGAAACATTAGTCTCGTTCGTATGACTGAACATTGATTTCAAACTGGTTCTGAGCCACATAATCTAGCTAAGTTAAGAAAACAACCAATTATCTATATTGTAGCAAATGGGATATTAGTTTGACTTGTTTTTCAATGGGTATCTTCATTACACATTTATCTTGCTAATTTAGTTAAAGAAACGATCAGTTCTTTATATTTTAGCAAATTGGATGTTAGACTGGCTTGTTTTCTAAGTACATCTTCATTACACATTCATTAGTCCTTTAGTCTCACATCTGAGATCGTCATACAGTGAGGAATGCAATACAGAGCACTAACTCTAGCATGTTCCTTGATCCAAGTTTTATTATAGATATGGACTGGTCACTTGACTCACATGCCAGATCACAGGCTCCCTAAACAAATTTTTTATGGTGAGCTGTGCTGTGGTAATTGCACCCAAGGTGGCCAGAGGAAACACTTTAAAGACATTCTGAAGATCTCACTAAAAGCTTTTGGAATTCATCATAACATTTAGGAGACTGCTGCCAAAGACCGAAATTCGTGGCGCACATCATTACGCAAGGGTGTAGTCACTTGTGAAGCAAATAGGGTTGCAAGAGCTATGGAAAAAAGGCTGGGCAAAAAAAAAAAAAAAACCACTGCAGGAGATCCTTCTCCTGGAACGTCAAGCATTCTTTGCCCATATTGTCAAAGAACATTTTGAGCAAAAATAGGCCTTACCAGCCATCTCAGAACTCACGGCTCCAAACTTTCAACCCCACTGGATGAAATGAATGGTCAACATCATTCTTGATGGACAAACATCATAGATATATGTAAAATAAACCTATGGCAGATACTGCCATAAGGATGTGAATTGTAAGGCATGCGCATATATTAGGTTGTTGGCATAATGAATAGGGGCAGCCAGTCCTAGCTTCTTTTCATTTTCAAATAATTTACAGAAAATGTTGAACTCTGCCCATACATAAGCAGCAATTAGTTCTGAAACAGAGAGTTTCAGTGAAATGTATTCCAAAGTCTGGGATGGTACCAGCTGTCTTTCCAGTTAGAGATTGACGCCATGCCTCTAAGGCACCTTGGGATCTATCTGTCTGTTGTCTAACCCCATGTGGATGATGCCTCTTTTCCTACTACAAATTTGTCTTTAGGCATAGGGCTAATGGGAGCTTGACCTTGTGTTTCATGACCAGATATGTTGCCTTGGTTGTGTTGTAGCCATGCTAGCTTAGTGTACCATTGATATTGTCTGTTATTGTTTTCTTTCATTCCTCCCCTGGCTCTATATGTTGGTTGTATGGTCTTATCGGTAGATGAATATCGGTAGATGATTGGGTTTCATTCTCGTAAGGTGTCCAAACCATTTGGTTTGTTGTCTCTCAATGAAGGGGGATCTCCTTAGCAAATTGGTTAAACTGTCTGCCAAGTGCTCAGAAGGGCATGAATTTGTTTTAGGAGTGTCTTTGCAACACTTTTGGCAGATGATTGGAGCCACTACACTGTATGGAGACACCCAGTGCAGTGAAGTCAACCCTTTTGCCTTTTAACTCCTGATTTAACTCTCAGTATATTTCATGAATGATGTTAAGCCTATCATATTTTTGATGACATCATTTTCCTTTGTCTCATCTGCAAACTCCTGCGGCCTTTTTCAAGCACTGTATCTCACATGTGACAAGTTTTCTCTTCTGGGATGTTAACGGGTCAAGTTTACATCATCAACAGTGAACAGATGAAACAACAGATGAAAAATACTGTTTATTTACTCGTCTTTGACTTCTGTTGTAATCTCTGGATATTTGAGCATAGGTGACAGCTAAGTCACTTGTTTTGATCTCTGTGTTGAATATTCCATCCTCTGTGAAAATGCTGTCTAGATATTTGACTACTGACTTGTTTTGCTGTAAAAGCAAAGTTAGTCCCATATCAGAAACTGCTGTCGGAGTGTTATGTATCAGGCCTTCACATATTCTAGGCCACAACAAATGAGTTGGGGTAGCTGTTTCACTTTAAAGTCACCTTTCCCTCCCAGATAATTCTGAAAATTGTCTGGTATCCATATTTATGAGGTGGGTTGACTCCAGACCCATGCTGATCTGAAAAGAATAATTCTCTCTCTGCCAGGGATTGAATGAACGAACAAACTTTATTTTCAAAGGGTTAAGAATTGGGCACGCAGGCCTGTCTGACATTTACCCATCTTACCTCTCTGCTCTCACACATTATTTCATTCATACATCACTTGTGAAGCTAAGCTTAGACAATAGAGACAATAACAGAAACAATATGCAATAAAGCACATTGAACTCAAACAAGCATGCACACTAACGACTATACCACTTGTGGGTAGATTGTCTAGTTTTGCAAATCAGTTTTTTTTAAAGTACAGGGCTGCCTAGTTTTTCACCCTTATCTGAGAAGGCTATTTATTCTATCCACTACCTCAGGATCAGGGGGAGTAAAATATCCTCAGGTTTTTTGGTTTTTGGAAAAATCCAAAGCTGTACAGTGGTGATTTGTACCCAGTCTACTTGAGTCAGAGGCAGATGCAATAGTTCTAAACCACCCCACCCCTTCTCGATAAGGAAAGAGATGAAGTACTGTTGTTTATTTGTATATATAGTGGGCCTAGTGATTATAAATCAGCAGTAGAATGGTTGAACATGAATGAGTTACTTGTTGCTTTCTTCTGCTTAGGTGTTGTATAACCTGTCAACCAACAACCAGTGGTGTTTTGATATCCAGTGGTGTCCCAGAAATCCCTCTATCATTTCCAGCGCATCATTTGATGGCCACATCACACTGTACTCACTGCTGGGAGGCGGCCACCCCATCCGTCCGAGCAATAAGGTAATGTAATTTTGATGTCAGCATAAATTGATTACAGAAATTAGATGTAGACGGTCCAGATTAGTTGGCCATGTTTAAAGGAGAAATGAACTTGGAAACGTTACATCTGGCGAACTTGATGGCTAAAGAGCTAGGGGAAGACAAAGATAATTACCTAGATGGTTTGGCCAAAGGGCATAATAAGGACAAGGAGACTTATTTGATCTGAGATTGGTGATCATGATAGTTGCTGAATCATGATAGCTTACGCTTACCATTGTTGCACATGATGATGATGTTTTGAAGTCTTGTACTTTCTAGTGGTGAAAAAAGTATGTTTGGTGGATGTAGCCTATGTTGATTACATTATTTGTGATACCAATCAGGTGTAGAATAGTGTATGTAATTTAATTCTTGTACAATTTATGGTAACACTCAGTTATTGTCATGAGTGTCTGAGGTTCAGACGTGCCACAGTTGTATAATTGCTGCAAATAAAGATCAAGACACTGGGCATGTGTATATGCATGCTTCTGAATCTCCCCCTTCTTACTTTTTGTGTGTGTGATATTCTCTTCACTCCACCTCTGTGTGTGTGCCTGCCTCTCTCTCTCTCTCTCTCTCTCTCTCTCTCTCTCTCTCTCTCTCTCTCTCTCTCTCTCTCTCTCTCTCTCTCTCTCTCTCTCTCTGTATGTCTGTCTCTCACACACACACACACTCACTCTCTCTCTCTCTCTCTCTCTCTCTCTCTCTGTGTCTGTCTCTCTCTCTCTCACACACACTCTCTCTCACACTCTCTGTCTCTCTGTGCGTGTGTGTGTCTGTCTGTCTCTCACACACACACACTCTCTCTCTCTGTCTGCGTGTGTGTGTCTGCCTGTCTGTCTGTCTCTCTCTCTCTCTCTCTCTCTCTCTCTCTCTCTCTCTCTCTCTCTCTCTCTCTGTCTGTGTAAATATATACAAGATAGCAAGGTCATATCCTCTACACCTTAGAGGAGTGTTTCTAAAAATGTTGTCCTAAAAAATTATAGGGTCCATGACTCCTTTAAGGTGATCCTTGAGAATATGCAGAGTGTGTGCATTGACATTACAGCCAGCTTGAGTAATGCTCATGATGCTTCTCAATAATATTTCAAAATGTATAGTATTTAAGAGTGTGAAGGGTCCGGAGATGCCCCAAACAAATGCAGAACCACTGCCTTATGGTAACAGGGTAGTAAAGAAGAAACAAGGTTTTTTTTTTGTTTTTTGTTGTTGTTTTTTCCAGTGTTTCAGTATGTTGCGGTCAACATCAGCATCTTTCAGCTGTATGTTGATTCCTAGGCTAGATTACGCTCATCAGCACGCCACGACTTTCTGAGCGACCGGCTCCATACTCTCATAAATCACTGGCACGACTCAAACCGCTTCCAATTCTTGTGCGCTCACGTCACCCACAAGAGTATTCAGGGTTACGGAGAAAGCTGCTAACCCCTCGACCAGGGAGACCGGCAAAGAAGAGACAAGTAGAAATATTATTTTAGCTCTGTAGTTGTGTGTGTTCATTTCATTAAAAAAATGTTGCATTTTCATCTTGACAGGTTGCAGATGCTTTTGGTGGCGACCAGTTCAGTTCTGCTCCACTTCAGGTTCATCATGAGGAAGAGAAAATTTTACCTCTACAGAAACCACCCAAGTGGATTAGGAAACCAGTTGGTGCTTCCTTTGCTGTAAGTGTTTTTCTGTATGTAGAGAAATAAATGCACAGGTATTGATGTGCTCTCATAGAAGATGTGAAGACAGAAGTAAATTATGTGTGTGCATTTGCTCGCTTTGAACTCAAGAGTAGTCCATACACCTGCTACTATTTCTAGTACACTGGACTAATTTTTGCATGTGGATTAGCTTTCCCTATAACCAGTGTCCCTTGACAGCTGGCAAACTCACTCCAACTTCAGAGGTAGAAGTAAATATCAGGGGATATGCTTGTCAGTAGACAAATTGAAAGCTGTGGGGACATTGAATGTGAGCCCGTTACATCAATATTATATTTCTAAGCTTTATCAGGTTTTTGTTGTTAGACAAGCATAGGCCACATCACAAACACATCAGAACCTGTCCATTTTGAACCCGTTGAAGGAACATCATTGGCAAACAGCAAAGGTGGCTTGACAAACAAACCTTTTACTACCCAAGCATGCAGCAATCTGTGACTGAAGATATAGCAAGTACAGAAGCGAGCAGCAGAAGGCAGACAGCATAAGAAATATGCTTCAAAACAGCCCACAGACAACACTGGGGAAGTATGATCAGAGAGCTTTGAAGACAACTCAGAGACACTCACGGTGAATCATGATTAGAAAGCTTCAAAAGAGATACTGCAGGAGAAGTATAATTAGAAAGCTTCAAAGATGTCTCAGAAACACTCACGGTGAATCATGATTAGAAAGCTTCAAAAGAGATACTGCAAGAGAAGTATCATTAGAAAGCTTCAAAAGAGATACTGCAGGAGAAGTATAATTAGAAAGCTTCAAAGAGAGTCCACAAACACTACAGGAGAAGTATGATTAGAAAGCTTTAAAGTCCACCCTCAAACACCACTGGAGAAATATGATTTAGGATGATTCAAAGCCATCCCAAGGACTGAACAATTTGTTTAATCTAGTTTACTCAAAAAGTTAAAAGCTGTTTGTTGTTTTTCAGTTTGGTGGCAAGTTGGTAAGTTTTGGTCTTGATAAGCCGACCCAATCGCAGCAGCCTGTGTCCCGCACCGTAACCATCAGCCAGGTGGTGACAGAGACAGAACTTGTAGTACGATCCAACCAGTTGGAACAGGCTATGAATTCCGGACAGTTCTCTGAATTCTGTGCACTGAAAGCTGCCAACAGCAGCGATGTGATGCAGGAAAATATGTGGAATTTTATGAAGGTAAACCATCAAACCTCTGGTATTTATGTGTTTTCATCATAGATCTTTAGTTAGTTGACATATCATCTTCACTGCACATTGAACCACAGATCTTTAGTTAGTTGATATATCATCTTCACTACACATTGAACCATAGATAGAAAGGTGCGTTTAAAAGGTGGAATTGGGAAGCCTGCCTTCATATTATGTGCCATCTTCATCATGATCACCATCATCATGTGCCATGCTGGTAAGTGGGCGATGGTGGTTCCCTTCTCACAAAATTGTCAGTCTCAGATCATATGTGTTCTTGTCTTGATTATGCTGTGTGGCCAAGTTATTCTAATATTTATCACTTTGTCTTCCTTTTTCTCTCTTTCCATCAAGTTTGCCAGCTGCCACTAAGTTTTCAAGTTATATCAAGCCCAAAAAATGTCAGCCCGTGGCGTTCTTTGCATTTTCCTCAGAAACCACATTTTTTGCTGTTTCTCAGCTTGTCTGCTAACTGTCCATGTTTCACATCCATACAATAGCTCTGTTTGCATCATGACGCCCCTTTACTTACTGTAGTTGCCAGCTTTTTATTGGTGACTATGTTCTCCATCTTGCACAAGGCTACTTTTGACATGGCGATTCTTGTTCTAATCTCTACAAAGCATCTTCTATTTGACGTTGAGACTTTTCCTAGGTAATTGAAGCATTTCACTTGTTTAAAAATGTAGCCATTTATTTGCATGTTGCGTTGTGGTATTTCTGTCTTCTTAGAGATACCCCTAATTTCTGTTTTCTTGTTGTGTGTAGTTTATAATAATCATACATTGCTGGTGCATTACCAGCTGAATACTGTAATCAAGTGTCTATTCAGTGCCCATTTGCACAAACACAAATTGAAAAAAAATGAAATGTTATGGACATGTAAAAAGACATGAACATCTAGAAAAGATCAAGATTGAGGGAAGTGGAAAAGAAGAAAACCACACCAAAGATGTGTTCAGGATGTGATAGATAATTGAGACACGACAGCAACAGAGGCAGGACACCTGGCTTATGATATAGAGACATTTCCAAACACTGTTATGGGGATGAAGTTCTGCACAGAATAGGCCACTGAATGATGAGGTGCAAGGTGCAGCTTTCAATCTATAGTATGGATGCTGTTTGAAATATTTGCTGTATGACACCTGGGTGAACTTTGCATTTATATGCTTATGTTGAAACAGAATGTAACAAACCACATATTGAATATCTGACAGGTGAATTTTGAAAGTGAACCCAGAACAAAATTTCTCCAGCTGTTGGGTTACGATCAGAGCGAGTTAGCACGGAAGGTAAATTTGCTGTTGAATTTTTGTTTATTAGAGCCAAGTTAGAAGAAATTTATTTTCAGTGAGTTATTGAAAGTAAAAGGAATGAAAACAGAAGAAGAATTAAAGAAACAAGTACTAGACACTATAAAATAGTATGATTAGAGGTGAAGAACAGCAGCAGAATTCTACAAAGCCCTTAGCATGTCATATCACTAAAGAATAAAATCAGGGCTTTTGAACATCAGTGTTCTAAGAATACTGTAAACCAAGAAGAAAAGAAATGATGTCAGTCTGCATTAGCTGAACATAGAAGAAAACTGGCTTGTAAATAGAAAGATGAGATAGAAAGAAATTAGTAAATAGGGAAGGACACTGAGGTTTTTATGGACATCATTACCACAGCTGTCACTTGTCTCTTTCTTTTTTTCTATAATGAAACATTAATTTGACTTTTTATATATTAACAGTGAAGCATTTAAGGTTTTTAACCTCTGTATAACAACAAATCGTCAGTTCCCCCATTGGCAGACTTTTGAAATCATTACCACCAGTCCTGTTTGATAACAGTATGACTTCAGCTGATGGCAATAGCTCAGTTTTAATATATATAAATCTGATGTATAGTTTGTTGCAAGCTCCAGACTGCCAGCATGTCTTTTCTTATACATATTGTGTTGACCAAATGCATTCTAATTGGCACTTGTATATAGCAAGGGCCAATCATATGTGATCAGTTGTCATTAAGTCCATGCCTTACTCACATTCATATGTATCGCTTATTGTTAACTTGCTGAAAAGATTACGAGTACAGTAAGTAGATTTCCTGGCCACTTTCAGGTTATAGAACACACAGGAACTGAGGTGTCGGCAGCTACAAGCCGAGGCATTGATGCCCAGGAGCTGGCACAGAAAATGTCCCTGCTGAATGCTGGGGTAAGACTAATAGTGTAGATATCCTAGAATAATGGCGTTGCAGAGCTAGAATGGATCAAGTCAATTAAATTATCCCCGTCTACATCCAGGGAACCACAGTAGTGTAGTAGCTTGCCTGGTGACGTTGTGTTAAAATTCCCTTGAAATGGGAATTTAAAAATAAAATTAACTTGGGATGCCAGGTGTACCCAGTTTAAACTGGTTACCAGGACATGTTCATGGTGTTGACCACACCCCCTCCATCAAGTGGAGATTGGTCATGGAAATATGAGGCTAAAACCATAGGCCTAGTGTGGCTCAAGGCTGTGAGAAGTGTCCGTTTTACACACCATCTGCATATCAGTGACACATGGCAGTGATGCAAGGCAGTAACACATGGCAGTGACACGTGGCAGTAATGCATGACAGTGACACATAGCAGTGACATGTGGCAGTAAACGTGCTGGGTTTTTTTCTTCCACGTTTCCATCCTGTTTCGGGATATTGCGGTCAACATTGGCATCTTTCAGCTGTATGTTGATTCCTAGGCTAGATTACGCTCATCAGCACGCCACGACTTTCTGAGCGACCGGCTCCATACTCTCATAAGTCACTGGCACGACTCGAACCGCTTCCAATTCTCGTGCGCTCACGTCAACCACGAGAGTATCCAGGGTTACGGAGAAAGCTGCTAACCCCTCGACCAGGCAGACCGGCATTAATATTGTATATTTTATTGACTTTTACATACCATTCAGTAATACACACTGGGGATGCATTGTAAACTTTACCAAATGCCACATGAGGTCAGTCAGTGTCTCCATCTGTACTTTCCCAGAAAATTATTGGTTCAAAGTTTTCTCTTTCAGAACCACAGGTTATATTTTGTGTATGCTTTCCATGTAGTATCTAAAATATCTCATTTGAATATTTGCCATGCATTTTTACAGTCAGAAATGTATTAAATTTGCCAAAACTGTGTTCATGCTATCCCATTCTTGCACATATTTAGCACTCATGGCTGATTTCTTCTTCTTCTTCTTCTTCTGTGTTTGTCCGGAATGTTGTTTTAGACGCAATTGCGTTGTGCAGAGCTGCGATATTTGAACCTTTCGGCTGACACATCCAACTTCTTCAGACATTTTCTGGCCGGGTTACCTTCCCGGATGGCTGATATTAAACTTGTTTGTGGCTGTTATTTTTAAAGACTATTCTTTTAATTTCAAATTTGAAGTTACTCAGTAACAGGATCCTATTAAATCAATTTATGTTTGAATTTTTTAAAAATTCCTTCGGCAGTTGGCAAATATTATTTTTTTTAATTTTCAGAGCGCAGTAAAAGCAGATAAACTGACAACCAGTGGTCGAGCATCCCCAAATGTTGGATCTAAGGTGAGGACAACTTTCTCGCCTTGTTAGTTCTGAGATGTTCTTTCTTCTGCCTCTCATCTTCCAGTGAAGCATGGGCCCTCACCCAACTCACATCTTGCACTTGGTAGATTTGTTGGATTTTGCAGAAGTTGTATATGAGTTGAGGTGTCCAGTTACCTCATACGACATACAGGGTAGATCACAGTGTTATTATTCTTTACTTTTCTTATGGGCCCCAGTAACACAGAAGTGGTTCAGGATGTTAATTTCTTATTTAATTTCATCTATTAGTATTTCGTAGCCTTGTTTTAGGACATGTTTAGACTGCATTTTATAGAAATGAAAAAACTTATATATAAATAAGTCCCTTTCACTGAAGTTAAAAGAAAACTCCCAAAGTTACAGAAAACTCTGAAAGTTAAAAGAAAATTCCCATATTAATTTATGGTCTGGAATCATGGACAGTAATTAAATCAATAAATAAAAAACATCCCTTGATGCCACGGAAATGTTTTCTGAAGAGTGCTGAAAATATTGTGGACAGATAAAATGTCATCTGAATGTTTTGAAAGAGGCTGCTTATCACAAACAGAAGAACAAGACAGTCCTAATTTTTCCACTTTATGAAAAGAAAAAAAAACCGAACTAATTCTAACAACTGGAAAGATAAACAGAAAATGAGGAAACTGCAACAAAAGATTCTTGACAGCTTACCATGGAATAAAATATCGCATGAATTGATATGCTCTTCAAAATTGTGAAATGTGGAGACAATTGATCACCATGCCAGTTAAGGCACTTGCTTATGATGATGATGATGAATTTCATTCTCCACATAGCTGTTATATAGAATGAGAGGGGTCATATGACACAAACTAATGAATGTGTATGTGGGGTATAGACCTTCAACCAATTAACATCAAACCCTACTATCTTTTCAAACCCTACTATCTTTTGATATCTCGTGCGGTTCCCTGTAATCCCTCATGTTATTCATCTTTGTCTTTTCCATGTGGTTTTAGGTATCTCTCTGTTTCTTTTGTCCAGTGAGTTCCAAGGCAAGGAATTTCCATTATATTATTAACTTTTCTCAGCGCCTGTCCTACACATCACTGTCTTTTCCTCATCTCTTGATTTGCTGGGTTTTGTTTAATTCTCTCCATGAGCTCCACATTGGTAATTCTGTTCTCCCTTCTATTCTGACAAGAAACCAGGTAATGAATATTTGTTGTTTATTAGTAATTGTTTAAGGCATTCTCCATACAGTACAGTATTACTGTTTTAATATTACAATTAAATATTCTAAGATTGGTAATTGATTTAATTTCCCTGTTACTTCCACATTATTCATAGGCACTTGTATTCTTTATTTTAATATCTATCTTTTGCTCCATCTTTGTCTATTTCGCTACCTAAATATGTCTGATTCCAGCTCTTCAAGTGGGGTTCCACCGAGGGAGATTAGGTTATGATTTGCTTGATTTATTCTCATTATCATTGTTATTCTCATTACCTATTAATTCTGAGACCAAATTGTGATCTCTGATCAAGTGTGTTTATCTCTGGTCAGTTTTCTGTTTATTTTGTCATTTTCTCGTGGAACATCTCTGCACCCAATTTTCAGTGATGGGATACTTTTTCCATAAGTGGTTTTAAACATACACACACACGCACGTCTGTCTGTCTATCTGTTTTTCTTTTTTTTTTTGTAGGGGGGGGGGGGGGGGGGAGCCTCAGTTAAAAGGTTATAGTGTCCGCCTCAGATTCAGAAGGTACTGAGTTCAATCCCTGCATTGGTCTGGGAATTTTTGTCCAAGGATCACTGGTTACTGAGCTTGGAGAGGTGAGGGAGAGTTCTACATTACAGTCCCTGTGGAGATGGTACTTTACAGATGTCCAGTTCCTGTGTCAGTCTTGAATCGGGAGAAAGTATGCCTCTTTACAGATGTCCAGTTCCTGTGTCAGTCTTGCATACCCCACTGGTTACTGAGCTTAGAGAGGTGACGGAGAGTTCTCCAGCACATCCCCTGTTGAGATCTTCTTTGGTTCCAAGTCAGGAGGATGGACAGCCTTTATACCAACTCCATAATTCTGATAGATGTAATACCAATGCATCAGACTTCAGAGTTAAAAGTGAGTCTTCCAAATAATTCACAACCTGCAGACCAGCCATCCCAGAAGCAGAGGAGGAGAAAGATGAGTTACTATTCTGTTTCCTCTGTTATCCTCTTCCTCTGGAACATTATCTACAGTTGGTTTCAGATGTGCTATGTATGCACAGTTTTAACAGTTGAACAATTGTATTCCTCCTGTAATACAGACGCCTGTGGACCAGCTGGATGACCTGTCTGATGGGTCCGCTGCTTTTGATGAGATAGCTGGTTCTGGATCTGTAGGCAAAATGTCGGGAACTGAAACACCGTTAGTCATACCCACAGACAAAGGTGAGTTTGGAAAGGAAAAATACTGTTAAGATATTTCTTTTTCTTTCCATTAGTAATTCATCAGGTGCCACAGTTGATTGAAAGACAAAATTAAAAATTACCTTCGAAAACCCAGAAAAAAATGTATTGGCTATGACTTTTGAAATAAACAAAATCTATTAAAGGAGACAATAATGAACATGTTATGTTTTTATAATAGCCAAAATAGGTTGGACGGGTTATTCCTTGTTTAGTTTTAAAAGTTATGCATTATGATGCTATTACAAGAACTTAAATTGAATCTTGTGGCACATAACACTGCAGCATCCACACTTGTCTTCTGCACAAAGTGCTGGTAAAAAATATATCTTGCACTGCAAGACAATGATGGATAGACACCCTCAAGGTACCCTAAGGAAATAATATGATGCAAGTGGGGCAACACATCTGGCTTTAGAATTCATGCTTAGGTTCCTCCTCCATCTGTTACCCTTTTAGGCAAGTGTGGATTAGGAAAAGAGACCTGTGACCTGACAATAGTTATGGTACTTAGTACCTGCAGGTGTGTGCTGGAAGGATTTGTCATCTTACACTGAGGCTACAGATCTCAGAGCTTGCCAGTATGGTCATCATCTCCTTCAGAAGATGTTGAAGAGTTAAGGATACTTATAGTTCCAGTAGTTAGCTTGTTACACACGCATTGTATCCTGTCCTTTAAGTCAACACTTAGTGTTCAATCTTAGTACTATTTTTTTACAACAGCTAACAGATTGCAGTTACATGTGTACATTGTTGCATGTTGTTTTAGCCATGTTCTGCACAAGACTTATGCTTATCATCATCATTAAGTGCCATCTCTACATTGGAGGATGGTATAAGCGGTCTTCAGCAACTTCCAGAGGCTAGTAGATACGAATTTACAGGGCCCACCTCTGCCTCAAGCAGACCAGGTTCATCTCACAGTGTTGACTGTTTAAATTTTGACAGAATAACAAAAAGGATGGAAGCCCCACACATCTGATTCTGGATGGAGTAGTGGATCAGGCATCTGACCTTCACAGACAAGGGCAAAAATAAATTGAAGGAACTGTGTGCATCATTGCAGCACTCTGTATTTGGAAATTAAAAAGAGCAGGTTAAATAAGCTGCTGCCCAGCCAAAATTTCCAGATTAGAAATTCTACCCATAAAAATTTATAGCATGGGTGATTCTGTTAAATACATATTTGGTACCTTGTCAGTGCTATGGAGTTTGTGTACTGTGCTGAGATTCTTACTGCTTGATCTATGGATGGAAACTGGAGTTATGTTTCATAACCCACGTACCTAGCCTTTGACCTATGTCTCCACAGTGCACTCATACAGGCTTCTTGCAGTCTCTTAGTGTTGTCTACCTCCATGTGATGTTGTCTTAAGCTGTCTCTCTGTAGTGGTTAGTGAGGATTGCCATCAGTGCACTCCAGGCAGGTCCATTGATGCTCCGATCTCCTCCTTCAGTTCTCCGCCAACTTATATCAACCATGTCTCGCTTGAAACAGCCATAATGCTACAGGCTCTGAAATTGTTTCATAACCCACATACCAGCTCACCACCCATGCTTGTTTTCTGCAGCTGATGGTCTCATGACTCAAGCTGTTCTAACCGGCAACTATGTCTCTCTTTATACAGCTGTATTGCTACAGGCACAGTGCAGAATGTGGCTCAGATATTAACATCCAAAAACCAAAAACTATGATAATTAGTAGTGAAAAGGAAAGGTCATCAATGAACATCATAGTAAATGGGCAGATACTAGAACAAGTAACAAGTTTCTCTTATCTTGGACTTATAATAACAGATGAGGGCAGAAGTAAAATGGAAATCAAAAAGAGAATAGACATGGCCAAAAATGCTTTCAACGACATGAAATCAGTATTAACATCTAGAGAGATTAATAACACATTAAAAAGGAGAATTGTCAAATGCTACGTATATTCAATGTTACTGTATGGCGCGGAATCCTGGACATTGAACAAGCAACTAGAAAGTCGCATAGAAGCCCTGGAGATGTGGATATACAGACGAATAGGTCGTATTTCATGGAAACAAAAACAATCAAATGCAGAGGTCCTAGAAAAACTGGGAATGAAGAGAGAGCTGATGAAAGAAATAAAGAGGAAACAAGTGGAATATTTTGGCCACGTTAAAAGACATGATACTCTTATAAAAACCATACTGGAAGGCAAGGTTGAGGGCAAGCGAGCAAGAGGTAGACAACGATACAAGTGGGAGGATAACATCAAGAGATGGACGAACAGCCTGACAGAATATACAGTCAAGGCGAGAGACAGACAGTGTTGGAGATCCATTGCAGCCAACCTTCATTGCGGAGACTGCACCTGATTGATTGATTGCTGCAAGCTGTGAAATTGTTTCATAACCCACGTACCAGTTCAGCACCCATGCTTGTTTTCTGCAGCTGATGGTCTCATGACTCAAGCTATTCTAACCGGCAACTTTGAGGCTGCTGTGGAGATGTGCCTCAGCGAGAACAAAATGGCTGAGGCTATATTGCTAGCTATAGCTGGTGGGCCTGAACTGCTGATAAGGACTCAGAAAAAGTACTTCCAGAGAAACAAGTCCACTCTTGGAAGGGTATGTTCATTTTTATTACTTTATTGGTTAGGCTCATAGCTTGTTTTGGTTTTAATATGATTTTGTTATTTTGGAAAAAATAGTCTAGCCAGTTGTTTTATTATGCTATTGGCTATTAACAACTTATTTTCTGCCTAACCAGTTGTTGTTATTTATCATCATCAGGTGCCTTGCTAACTGGCATGGATGATTATGTTTCCCCACATCTTGTGATCTCCGATAGAATGTATGTTTTTTTTTTCATGTTGTGGAAAGACTTTTAAGAATCCTCTCCTGCTGTTTCTTATTCCATAAATCTTTCAAGTTGTTACATGCTCACGTTTTTCTCTTCTCATAATTTTACAGTTATCTATTCTAACAACTTTTTCTGTTTGACTAGTTCTTGTTGTGTGTTATCTCTTTAGAGATGCAGACTATTTATTTTTGATTGATTGATTGATTTAGGAATTGACATCACAGCATTCGGGGCATTCCCATAAGCGCTCCGTTCCCATCCTCAGCAGCCAGCGAAGAGTTCCAACACCAATAGTACCAGTAGCAATCTGATTATATGTCCGTCTCGCCTTTCCTCTGAGCGTCGGCCAGATCCCCTCGTCACTCCTCGCTGTCTCATTCTTGGCAGACCATGGTAATCCATTTGCTCCTCCGAGGTGTACACATGCTTCCACAGGCTGCAACCACGTCTGCCTTGTCATGTATCAATACTCCACCAAGTTTTGCAGAGCCAGCCAATCTGTCCGCCTGTTCACTGCATGCCCCAGAGAAAAGATCCAGGTGATGCTTGTCACCCGTCACCTCCGAAGCGAAGCAAGCCACTCCGCACGAAGCCTGCCCATCCTCACCCTCGTCAGCATGCTTTTTGAGTCAGTTACAATCATGATGTGCGTGTGTGCCGTATTCTCCATCCAGCGGAGAGCCGCAGTGACTGCCTCCACCTCCATTCTTAAGCTGGATGTTGTGGTATCATATGCCAGGCTCTCCTGCACCAAACGTCGACCATTTATTTTTGATCAGTTGGTTGAGTGGCTTGTGGATTTGATCCTTATTGCATTGATATCAGTTCGGGGTATGTTGTTTGTTACAAGTATAGCTTTCTTTTACTTTTTGAAAGTTCTTTTTATCTGTTTATTAATTATTATGAGCATACCTTTATGTTTCAACAGTTCATATTATGTTGGCAAACATAATCTCAGTTTTAAAATAACTCTACAGTTGATCTCCTCTGTTGTTACACACGACTGGGGTCATATCGTTGAGACCTGTGATCTGGACAATTGGAAGGAAGCTCTTGCTGTAGTACTCACCTATGCTCTTCCGGAGGAGTTCTCTCCTTTATGTGGTCAGTATGAGAAAACTCCATATTGTGCCAGCTGTGTGTGTGATGGTGTTATGTTTGTTTACGTGTGTGTATTCTCATGTGCACACATGTAATTGGGTAATGCTAGAGATGTGTGATCTGTCCTGTAGAGGTTATGTATGTGTATTCTCATGTGCACACATGTAATTGGGTAATGCTAGAGATGTGTGATCTGTCCTGTAGAGGTTATGTATGTGTATTCTCATGTGCATACATGTAATGGGGTAATGCTAGAGATGTGTAATCTGTCCTGTAGAGATTATGTATGTGTATTCTCATGTGCACACATGTAATTGGGTAATGCTAGAGATGTGTGATCTGTCCTGTAGAGGTTATGTATGTGTATTCTCATGTGCATACATGTAATGGGGTAATGCTAGAGATGTGTAATCTGTCCTGTAGAGATTATGTATGTGTATGTGCACACATGTAATGGGGTAATGCTAGAGATGTGTGATCTGTGCTGTAGAGATTATGTGTGTGTATTCTCATGTGCACATATGTAATGGGGTAATGCTAGAGATGTGTGATCTGTCCTGTAGAGATTGTGTGTGTGTATTCTCATGTGCACACATGTAATTGGGTAATGCTAGAGATGTGTGATCTGTCCTGTGGAGGTTATGTGTGTGTATACTCATGTGCACACATGTAATGGGGTAATGCTAGAGATGTGTAATCTGTCCTGTAGAGATTGTGTGTGTGTATTCTCATGTGCACACATGTAATGGGGTAATGCTAGAGATGTGTAATCTGTCCTGTAGAGATTATGTATGTGTATTCTCATGTGCACACATGTAATGGGGTAATGCTAGAGATGTGTAATCTGTCCTGTAGAGATTATGTGTGTGTATTCTCATGTGCACATATGTAATGGGGTAATGCTAGAGATGTGTAATCTGTCCTGTAGAGATTATGTGTGTGTATTCTCATGTGCACACATGTAATGGGGTAATGCTAGAGATGTGTGATCTGTCCTGTGGAGGTTATGTGTGTGTATTCTCATGTGCACACATGTAATGGGGTAATGCTAGAGATGTGTAATCTGTCCTGTGGAGGTTATGTGTGTGTATTCTCATGTGCACACATGTAATGGGGTAATGCTAGAGATGTGTAATCTGTCCTGTAGAGATTATGTATGTGTATTCTCATGTGCACACATGTAATGGGGTAATGCTAGAGATGTGTAATCTGTCCTGTAGAGATTATGTATGTGTATTCTCATGTGCACACATGTAATGGGGTAATGCTAGAGATGTGTAATCTGTCCTGTAGAGATTATGTGTGTGTATTCTCATGTGCACACATGTAATGGGGTAATGCTAGAGATGTGTAATCTGTGCTGTAGAGATTATGTGTGTGTATTCTCATGTGCACACATGTAATGGGGTAATGCTAGAGATGTGTAATCTGTCCTGTAGAGATTATGTATGTGTATTCTCATGTGCACACATGTAATGGGGTAATGCTAGAGATGTGTAATCTGTCCTGTAGAGATTATGTGTGTGTATTCTCATGTGCACATATGTAATGGGGTAATGCTAGAGATGTGTGATCTGTCCTGTAGAGATTGTGTGTGTGTATTCTCATGTGCACACATGTAATGGGGTAATGCTAGAGATGTGTAATCTGTCCTGTAGAGATTATGTGTGTATTCTCATGTGCACACATGTAATGGGGTAATGCTAGAGATGTGTAATCTGTCCTGTAGAGATTATGTGTGTGTATTCTCATGTGCACACATGTAATGGGGTAATGCTAGAGATGTGTAATCTGTCCTGTAGAGGTTATGTGTGTTTATTCTCATGTGCACACATGTAATGGGGTAATGCTAGAGATGTGTAATCTGTCCTGTGGAGGTTATGTATGTGTATTCTCATGTGCACACATGTAATGGGGTAATGCTAGAGATGTGTAATCTGTCCTGTAGAGATTATGTATGTGTATGTGCACACATGTAATGGGGTAATGCTAGAGATGTGTAATCTGTCCTGTAGAGATTATGTGTGTGTATTCTCATGTGCACATATGTAATGGGGTAATGCTAGAGATGTGTGATCTGTCCTGTGGAGGTTATTTGTGTGTATTCTCATGTGCACACATGTAATGGGGTAATGCTAGAGATGTGTAATCTGTCCTGTAGAGATTATGTATGTGTATGTGCACACATGTAATGGGGTAATGCTAGAGATGTGTAATCTGTCCTGTAGAGATTATGTGTGTGTATTCTCATGTGCACATATGTAATGGGGTAATGCTAGAGATGTGTGATCTGTCCTGTAAAGGTTATATTCATACAGGGTCAGCATGGACGAATGGATATGAACACTCGTTCTTAAACATCCGGCGTGCTGAGGTAAAGGGAATTCAACACCTACACCGGTCAGCTGGTCTAAAATGTTGACTTGTCGTCCTTGACTTGGTGTCGTAAATTACAAGTACCTCTGAAATCGGAGTGGTTTTGCCTGATGGCAAGGGACACTTGTAATAGGGAAATCTAATCCAAATGCAACATTCAGCCTAGTGCTACTAGGAGTAGCATGTATGGACTATATAATTCAAGTGGTTTTATATTGCTGGTCTGCAAGTGAGTATCTGACACTCTGATCTAACAGAATTCATATTTTCAGTCTTGCTACATACAAGTTATAAGATTGCAAATTGAGAGAGGGGCATGGGGAGCTGAGAGGTTGTGGTGTCCACTTCAGACTCAGAAGGTGTTGAGTTCGATACCTGCATAGGGCTAGGAGTATTTCCAACAATCATTGGTGTCTAGTGCTATCACAAGTCCCCCTGATCTTTTGGGTAGTGAGATCGGATACCTAGCCATCCTAGATAAGGGTGAAAGACAAGAGGTCCTGTGTGCAAGTTGTGCACTTTAAAAATACACAGTTATTGGAAATTGCAAAGAGTAGGCTGTATTGCCACCGCCATGGCAAAATTGTTAGGTAAGGTAAAATATACCCATAGGTAGATACAACCTGTTACCTTGTATGGAATCTTGTCTAGTGGAAGCAGATCTTACACAAATGCATGGCAAAGTGGACACACTGACCTCTGAGATGCTTAACTAGGTGTGACACACCTGTCTTAAAAAAGGAACGAAGAAGAAGAAGATTGCAATATTGTATTTTTATGGGTTTTTTTTGTTTCTCCTATAGATACTCTTGCCCAAAGATTGGAATCTGAGAGAAATGGGGCTCTGTCTTTGTATGCAAGTCTTTGCTACATCTGCTCTGGAAATGTGGAGAAATTAGTGGAAAACTGGATACATAATACAGAGGATCCTAACAGACCGCTGGCTTTACAGGTAAGTTTTGAGCAGATAGGTTTGTGGTTTGTATCATACATTGTCTTGTTGTTCCCTGTTGTTCTAGTAATGCCAGAACAGGAAATCTGATTTGTTGGGTGTATATTGCTGAAGTGTTTGGTGTATGTTACTGAAATGCTATTTTGAACCCGTTTTGTAGTATAGCAGAGGATCTTGAATTGTAAATGAGCAAATTAGGAAGAACTTGGAACAGAGGTGTGGTTCCTGAGACAAATGTTGCAAATTCCTTAGACTGCCAGAGTAACTAACAATGACTGCCTGAAAGAGGCTAATGAAACTAGAACACCATATATAACAGTAAGAAAGAGAATAGCTTTCTTTAGTCATGTGATGAGAAGAGAGACATTGGAGAATATTGTGAGAACTGGAAAGATTAAGGGGAAGAGAGGCAGAGGCAGACTAAGAAAAATGATATTGGATGGACTGAGATGGTGGCATGGAGGAATATCAGCAGAGTTGATCCAGAACAGCAAGGACCACGATCTGTGGAGAGACATGAATATCTACGCCAGCTGGCAGGACACTTGATGGTGGTGATGTTGTGCTCAGAAGGTCATTGGTTTATATTCTATCACTAAGTTCTTGAGTCCAGTGTTTTAGGAGACACCTGGGAGTTGTCGTCAGAGCTATGGGCAACACTTTCAACAAGCAGTAATCTACTCTGTGAGGAGAGGCCGAGCTATATGTGATAAAACATGTTGCTATGAAGTGAATCCTATTGCCTGTTATCCCCCTCTACAATTAACAAAATGTGGCAATCCTGGACAAGTATACATCATTGGTTCATAATATACTGTTATTGTATGCAGTCTAACATACATATTCTGGCCAGTTCTTTTCTCTTTTGCAGTTTTGTCATTCTCCTTGTTGATTCCATACATCAGTAATGATTTGACGTTAGAGTTAAATATCCTGCATTTGGTACTAGATTTAATTTCTTTTGACTTCCACACATTTCCTAGAGCTATGAAAGCTCCTCTTGCCTTGTGTATTCTTATTTTGATATCTCTGTCTAGTTAACTTAATTTTAGCTACATTGTACAGGGTGTATTTTTATTGACACTGTTATGTTTGAAAATATTGCCCGTCCAAGTTTTGTATTTACCTGTTATGTTGCATGAACTTTACAGAGGGTGAATACAAAACTTGGACCGGCAATATTTTCAAACACTGCATAGTCATTAAAAATACACACTATACCTAAGTATGTGTAAGTTGCCACCTCTTGAAATGAGATGGGCTTATTATTTGCTTAATTTATTCAAATTTAAAAAGTGTGGTAAAATTTACAAGCTATAAATTACAAGACATAAAAAAATCTCTGGTTTTAGAAATAGTATCTGTGCTACTGTGTCTGATCTTGCTGGTTTATAAACATTCCATTGCCAGGATCTGGTGGAGAAAGTCATGATTCTTCGCAAAGCTGTGGAACTGTCACGAGGTTCAGCACCAGGTGTGGGTGGGGGAGTACTTGCTGACAAACTGAGCCAGTATGCTAGCTTGCTGGCTGCACAGGGAAGCATTTCCACAGCTTTGGCATATCTCAACAACACCTCAGATGTAAGTCTGTAGTTAATTGTATGGTCTTTCAATAACAGTTTATATATGCAAGTACGTCTGTTTGTTCCTTATGTGTCATTTCATTATCTAAATTAAAAATAAAGACTATAAATGTTTTGGGTGCCACTCTGTCCTATGTTACTGGGGCCCACAGGAGAAAGCAAATGCAGTGACATACTTGGTGACAACTGGCAAGATCAAAGGGAACAGACCAAGAGGAAGACCGAAAGGAAAATACCTGGATGGCTTGGCCACATGGCATGGACGAGACAGGAACACTGAGCTGATCCACGACTCTGGTGATTGAGTGAAATGGCGAGTCATGACCGCCCATGCTTTCCGGAATCGCACATGATTGATTGATTTATTTATTATATCTCTGCAGCACCCAAAAACAGTCATTAGAAGAACAAAGGATGTGGCAATGTAACAGACATGACAGTATCTAGAAGAAGAAAGAGCATGGCAATATTTGGAAGAATTATTCAAGGGAACACAAAATCAGACAAAATAGCAAACATGACAGAAATTGAAATAATGTTAACTGAGTACATAAAGGATCCTTTTACTAACCTGAAGGCATATTGGGTACATGGTGCTAACCCTATATTTTTCTACATGAATCGGCACTTAAAGGGGGATGTCAGTGTCATGCCGGCCACATTTACTTCCCATGACATTTCCTGGTACCCATTTTCAGCCGGGTCAAACTGGGAGCCCAGGTCAGTTTTTACAAATCTGCCTCGTTTGGCATGAGAAGTCATGTTGGAAGTTGTAATTACAACTTTACTGTAGATAGAACCATTGGCACCTTGCCGTCTTGACAGACGATAGTTTGTGCTTTAAAAAGGCATAATAACTTTTAACTATGGCGGTAGCGAGTGTGCCTGTTAAGGCCAATTTGCGCTGTAAATGTCCGTTCACAGTGGGTGCATGTGAACACGTGGTCATTTCCACCATCATGCACCATCTTACGTCTCAAACGCTTGGTGTGTGACTTTTCTGCAATAATTTTCTCCTTTGACTTTATTACATTTCTGATATTTGCCCTCCATGCAACACGTTCAGCTGCGACTTGCTCCCAATGTGCATTTTCAATGCCTGTATCAATCATGTCCCGCTTACACACATCTTTGTATCGTAGTAGAGGCCGACCCTGAGATCTCTTACCCATCTGTAATTCACCAAAAAAGATATCCTTTGGTATTCTACCATCATCCATCCTCCTAAGATGTCCTATCCATCTAAGTCTACGAAGACTGAGCATGGAATAAACTGTCACACAACCTGATCTTTCCAATACTTCAGTATTTGTGATTTTGTCTTGCCACTTAATACCAAGAATTCTTCGCAGACACCGCATATGAAAGCTGTTTAAATTGTTCTCTTGGTGTGAGTAAGTTGTCCAGGTTTCACTGCCATAGAGAAGAGTACTAAGGACACAGGCTTGATAGACAAGGACTTTTGTTTTGGCAGTAAGCTTCCTGTTCTCCCAGACTCTTTTTCTTAACCTGTTCATTGTTGTTGCTGCCTTACCAATCCGGATGTTGATTTCCTGAGCTAGGGATAATTTGCTATTTACCACTGATCCTAGATATGTAAAATGGTCTACTATCTCTAGTTCGGCGTCGTCAATAAAGATTGATGGTACCCCATGTGCACCTTGTGACATAATCTGTGTCTTCTTTTTGCTAATTGTTAAACCAAATTCAGAACAAGCATTGGAGAATGCAGATAGTAGACATTGCAATTCTTCCTCAGAGTGGGTCGTAACTGCAGCATCATCTGCAAAAAGCAACTCTCTGATCAGTACCCTCCTAATTTTGGTCTTAGCCTTCAATCTCTGAGCATTGTAGAGGCCGCCATCTGAGCGTGAGTGAATGTATATACCACCATCCTGATCACGAAATGCATATTTCAGTACCAGTACATTTCTATTCATTATTAGTACACTTGTCTTTCTGTTAATGCTAGGAAAAGCTGGCTATTCTGCAAGACCGCCTATCTCGAGCTCTGGGAGCAAGCATACAAGGAGTATCAACTCCATTCGCAAAGGTGAATATTTTACCTGAAGGGGCACACCCGTCTGCGGGCCAGGTCCAGCAGCCACAGACAGCCAAGAATGTGGCAGTTTCCAGAAGCACTGCTGTACAGCCGGGAGCACAGCAAACATATCAGGGGTATGCCAGTCCTGGAGTCGCACAGTCAGCCTCCACTACCACCACCAACTACTACACACCGAATCAGTATAACTACACACAGCCGGCGGCACCTATCAGCTCCCAGACTCCTGCTTACACGCCCCCACAGCCAGAAATTGCACCTTCTGCTGCTGCTTCTGCTCATAAAGGTAAGTGTATGTTGCTGGATGAAAACTCTTATTGTACTGCGTGCCACTTGAAGTCACACCCAATTGACTAAACTCTGCATAGTGTGGCTCTGTAATTTGAGATTTGGCAAGTATAGATTAATAAAAAATATCACCATTGTGTGGTCTGCCTAATGGCGTAGGTTTTCATGTATCTAAACAGGCCTAGGTCTGTGGTGTTCGGGATCAATCTGTTTATGTTATTCCTCCATGCCACTGTCTTAGGCCATCCAGCATAATTTCTTTCTGTCTGACTTTACTGTGGCTCTTTCTAGTCGTCACAGTATTTTTTAATGCTTCTCTTTTCATGACATGATCAAAGAACATTGTCTCTTTCTTATACTTGAATATTATGTTCTTCTTCTTCTGCGTTCATCCTGATTCTTTTGTTTGAATGTGATTGCTTTGTGCCTGTTTACAGAGGAGCTATGATACTGCACCTTTAGGCTGACACATCCGACTTCTGCAGGATATCATGTTCTAATTTCATTAGCCTTTTCCAGGTAATTGTTGTTAGTTAAACTGGCAGTCCAAGTCCAAGCTGTTTGCAACATTTGTCTCAGAAATCACATTTCTGTTGCTTCCAAGCTCTTGCTAATGTCTTCATTTGTATTCCAGAAGTCAGTCATAGAGCAGAACAGATTATATATAAATCAAATATATGACTAGCATTCCAGTCCAGTATTTCTAGAAGTCATTTCTGAATTGTTAACTTTTCCTCCCCGAGACTCTTGATGGCAAAAGTGATAGATGATGACTTCTGGAATTTTCCGTTGCAACATGTGGTGGAATTTTCTGTTATAAGTTTATATGAAGCACTGATGTTAATCTGTTACCAAAAGACCTGAAATTTACTTCCGAAAATGAGCTTGCAAAATATGTGGATTTTAAGTTTGCACAATATGAGTGCAGTTGATAATATATTTTCCTGGTATGTTCCACTTAGAAGTCACAGTATGGCAGTGCTTAGCCTATTGTCTGCCAGTCTGGTGGCCATGGGTTTGAATCTCCATCAAGGTTAGATAGTAGCATATGCTTTAAAGGACCTCCCAGTCAATGCCAGCATTTTTGGCTGTTTGTGATTCCTGGGCAAGTTTTACATTCAGTAGTTTGCTATTGCTTTCTGAATGACTAGCACTCATACCATTGTATAGAAACCAACGCAAGATGGTCTGCTTCCAGTTCGCGTCGCAGCCGTGTTTCAAATGCGGTATGCGAGATTCCGAATTACATTCTTAACCCCGTCGCCACAGAACCATCGAGGTAGGTTGTTTAAATTGGCCTGGGATGCCAGATTGGCCCAGCCTAAAATGGGTACCAGGAAATGCCCTGGTGATTTAAGACAGCCAGCATGATATTGACCACATCACTTATAGAGGGTTGAGTTGCCAAATCATGGCGTAATTCCAAATAGCCAGTACACCTCAAAGTTTATAAGGAGACTTTTACTTGTGTGTTCCACTTTATGTTTCCTCTATTGTGTGCTTGCACATACATTGTGACCCTTAATGCACATGTTTCAAGCTCTGTGCCCAAGCAGACAATCTAATAATGAAATGTACATAATAGCCAATAATGGACTCATTCACAACTGTGAAACTCTCCACAGTTTAGGTGAAACATTGACTCTGATATTATAGTTATGTCGTATGTTAGTGAGTATTTTTCGCTGTTTAACACTTTCTGTTTGCACATGTGTAGACAGAACGGTAATCGAAGTCATGAAAGAATATGCAGGGATAGCCATACATGACATTCAAGACACCATGAAATTGCATGAGGCGGGGGAATTGGTGAAGGATCTAGTCTTTTCAGTGGGTTGTAATTAGAATGATATTCAGCAAAGGCCCTGCTGAATGATGATATGCTGTTTATATATATCAGAACATCTGGGTCCTTGTGAGGTCTATACCAGTCCTTATGAGAAACTAAATGAGTTTAACACCAGTCCTTATGAGCACTATACCAGTCCTTATGAGAAACTAAATGAGTTTAACACCAGTCCTTGTGAGCACTATACCAGTTCTTATGTGGACTAAATGAGTTCACGGTCAGTCCCTCTGAGGACTAAGAGTTCAAGGCCAGTCCTTTTAGAGTAATCAACGAAAAATTGGGAGGCGACTGAATCTGGCAGGTCCTCCTGAGGACCAGTCCTCATCAGGACCAATTCAACGCAATTATGAAAATGCCAGTCAACATGAGGCCCATAAGACCCGATTGAACCTGAAGAGCAGAGAGGAGAAAATATAACCATTCATGTTTATGACTAACTCAAAAGAGGAAAAGAAAGGAAAGAATATCAAAACTTACAAAAAATGGACCTCAGTTATAACCGACACTGCAGAAGCTGGTTAAATGAAGGTGAATTTGTTTGTAAGTATTGGATTGGATTATTCAGTGACAGTGAAAACATTTTTAAAACACTCATAGCACTTAACACATTTTCTTTTAAATCAGAATAAAAAAAAGTGGTTTGACAGGTCAATGCCTCTTACGCGCTTGTTCATACAAACTAAATTTGTCAAGAGACAAGACAAATAGGGGCAAGATTTCTTCACCCTATCCGTGACCTAGTATGTATGAATCTCTAACATTTTACACCCTGTGACAATATCTGCTGTAAGATGACATTTTATTCTCAACAAAACCCTCGTAACGATGACAGACAGTGATGATAACTTTAAACTATATTGTGTCTGCTAGTTAGAAGCTTGTGGGATTGCTCCAGATGCTTATTTGTTCTTCTCTTCGATTTCCCTCCAGGTCTGTCACACAAGTACCCCCACAACCCAGCGTCACTTTCTGCCTACGGAGTCGACACCTATTCAGGCCAAAACTATGTCCAGCCTGGCTACACACAACAACCTTCTTACGGGAACCAGTCATCCTTTTACAGGTTGGTAGTATGCAGACATATCTGTTGTTGGACCATTTAGGCCACAGAGACAGCACGTAAATACATGCACAAGTATTTATGGACACTCTTAGAAGTGGAAGACAAAAGTAGAGATAAGAGGACACTAGATATTATATAAACAAAAGCTGTAGTTACCATACAGGGATTTTGACCCTGTCATTGCCAGATGATGATATTGCCTCACTGGGGAAACAAGTGTATTCTATGAAGGCCAACTTGACACCGCTGGGGGCTTTGGGATGTTGACAGCGAGGCACTGTTGTTATTTGGAGGCACCCGGTTCAAATGCCAATTTGGTAACTAGCTTTCCATGTTTATGTTGTCTAGTGTGTTTTCTTATCTCTATTTCTTTCTTCTACTTCTATGAGTGTCAGTCAGTACTTGTAAATTTGTCTATGAGCTTTTACAGATTGGAACTGTATACAATTTCTTGCCTGCAGGCACTGTGAATATTGAAGAAGGTTGGATATTAAAAACGATAAAACAAAGAAAATTTAAATATTTTGGTCACTTGAAAAGTCACGAAAGTTTGGAGAGAACAATAATGGAGGGGTATATGCCTGGGAAGAGAGGAAGAGGAAGGCCAAAGTGAAGATGGATGCAGGATGTGGCGGATGATCTCTAGATGGGTGTATCGGACATGGGACATCTTGCCTATGATCGAGAGGTTTTCCGGAAGGTTGTTCTGCAAAGGACATGCTACTGAATGAATTAATGAGGCACTGTGGTCATGTGTTCAAATACCTATCAGGGCAGATTTTTGTGTAGCTGAAGCAAGATTGAAAGTCCAAACAAATGAAAAATGTGTAGCATGTGAATGAGAGTTCAAGCATCATATAGCTAGGTTGTCCAAATGTCTTGGAATGTAATGATTTGTCAGTTTACGTGGAGAGAGCTGCAGGAGATAGAAAATGGTAGAAGGTTTGGGCATGTGTTGGCTGAGGGCCTGTGTTCAAATGGGGGATAACGGCCAGAAAAAAAAAGGACTAGTTGGCCCTGTGTCATATGTATTCCTTCCTTGAGACAGTGGGCATTTGGAGGTAAATTTAAATCGTTGTGTGCCTCTCTTTTTTGATTTTTCAGTTGTCTAACATATCTTGTCCTTTATATCTTTTTCCTTTGTTATCTGTGAGTGCCAGTCAGTATCTATGTATTTATTTCTCATATTGTTTCGCCAGCGCTGTGGCAAAGGGGTCATGAACGCAGTTTGTAATTCCGCATACCCCGTTTGAATCTCAGCTGTGGGCGATTTGGCAACAGACCGCCTTGCGTTGATTTTTATAAAATAGTGTGAGTGCTGGTTGTTCAGAAAGCAATGGCAAACCACTGAACGTAAACTTGCCAAGAAATCGCAAACAGCTAAAAAATGCTGGGGTTGACTGGTGATGTTCTATAAAGGATATGCAGCTAACTAAATTGTTTTGGTGGCTTCAAGAATTTTGCAGCAGTAGGTTGTTAAATTAAAAACTTGTATTATAGAACAAGACAAGAAAACTCTAGTGTTTGGCTGTATCACTTGGTTACAATAAGATATTGTTAAAGGAAATTATGATTGTAACCGTTTGTTCTTGTACCAATACCGATTTTGAATATATTCTTTATACAATGTGTGTCCTGCCTGCTAATTAACCAGCCTGTACCCCATGCTTCTACCAGCCCCAATGCCATGACTTCACCAAACACCCAGCAGAATTACTACAACCCTGTGAGTGCTGCTAATCCTGGACTGAACACGTACACCCCCACCACGCCAACACCTCAGCAGGTCTCGGCCATGTATTCTTACCAAGACAAGCCTGCAGAAACTGCATGGAACGATCCTCCACCAGTTCAAGAGAAACCAAAGGCGGCTCAGACAGCATCTGTAAGTCATTGTTGTTAGGAGAGATGTAATGTTTCCTTGATGTGTCAATGGACCTTGCACGTTGGCAGTCACCTTCAGCATCATGTGTCCTTCCAGCTTCATGCATCTTACACAACTCTCAATCATTTGTGTTTTAGACCAACTATTTTGATGATATGCCTCCATGCCATCATCTCTTCATTTCTCTGTCTTTCCCTCATCATTTCTCTCTGTCTTTTCCTCATCATTTCTCTCAGGCTTTCCCTGATCATTTCTCTCGGTCTTTCCCTATCCATTTCTCTCGGTCTTTCCCTCATAATTTCTCTCGGTCTTTTCCTCATCATTTCTCTCGGTCTTTCCCTCATCATTTCTCTTGTTCTGTCCCTGCCTCTTCTACCACTGATCTTTCCAGTCAGAATCTTTTTTCAAAGCCTCTCTTCTCATAACATGACCAGATAATAGTTTGTCTCTTTATATTTGTACATAATATTCTACTTTCATTAGCCTTTTCCAGGCACTCATTGTTATTTACCCCATTGAAACATGCAGTGGTATGGTGAAATTTATTGGCTGTATTAAGAGGGAGAAAGAACATTTTAATCTCAGATAGGGATGTGTTATTCCTTCACATATGCTAAGTCACAGTATAATAAGACAGGGATATGAATTTCCTTCCTCATCACCTTTCCGTACCCCCAGAAAATTCAGAAAATGCTTAAACGTATGTAATACCAATTTTACTAGGCTGGAACAACCCCTGGGCTGTCCTGTACTGTCTAGGGGTGTAGTCAGGCAGTGTGCTTTTCCAAGCAGAACAAGCAATTACCTACACACACAGTCATTGTTTTCTCAGCAGAACAAGCAATCACCTTCTTACACAATCATTGTTTTCTCAAACAGAACATGCAGTCACCTACATACACTATCATCTTTGTCTCAAGTTCTTGGTAAATTCATCAGATGCCAACAGATCCGTCATCTTCTCCCATTGGCATCAGTTTCTGTGCCAGTCTGTTCAAGTATAACACAATTCTCCAATCCCTCTCATAATATGACCAGAAGCATTACGGTTGTCTAGTTCATTGAATGTCATTTGACCCTTAAAAATATAAGGCTAAAACCTTGTATCCAATACACCTTGTGGCAAAGAACAGCGTTCTTTACTTTACATATGATATACTAACATGCCTCACTTGCATAACATTGGAACTATATAAATTTTTATCTTATACCATTTCTTAAGCAATTAATCACAAGTATTCTTTCCTTGATCAATTAATCACAAGTATTCTTTCCTTGATCAATTAATCACAAGAATTCTCTACCTGAGCAATTTATCACAATAATCATTCTCAGACCACGGTGTATTTTTAAAACATATTTTAACTAATTGCAGCTGATATTGAAAAGCATTGAATTTGTTTTTGTTTTTGTTTTTATTTTTGGCAGTTCAATAGCCCAGTCCACAACTTGTTCACACCACAGCAACCTCATTCAGACCACGGACCTCCGGGAGCACCACTTTATCCTGGACTCTATAACCCTGCTGAACACCAGACTGCTCCACAGGTAGCCGTAAGTATTTGACTGTTACCATCTGCATTTTGTTTCTGTTCATGTTCAGGATCTTCTCTTTAACAACAGAAGTTCATAATTGATGTTAAATCGTCTATATAGTTACCGAAACCTATAAAGGAATAGTAATGATAGACCATAAGAGGTGACCAAGGAGGGTTGGCATGAGGCTGGCTCCTTCATCCTATAGGAAACTTTAGCTGCAAAATCTATTAATAAGTCTACGGAGGACTTGGCGTGGGTTGGCTGAGGGCCTATGCTTCATTGAGAAATGAAAGGCAGAAGAAAAATAAGATTTATGCTCAATTTACTATATTTGATTGAATGTTTCTTGTAGATAATGTATGTTTTATTGTTGTTATTATTAGCTATTAAATTAATGACATTTATTTTTTTTTTGCGATTTGAGCTTAGCTTGCTAAAAAAAAAAAAAAGCAAACAGAAAAATGGATATTTGATCAAGACAATAACATTTGGAGAGGATAAATTAGTATGTGTCACTGATAAACTGCCTGAGGAAGACACACTGACACACGAAACAATATTGACCTGTCCAGATTAATGTTGATGCAACTGATTGATCAAACACTTGTGTGATGTTTAAACCAGTGGTTCCTACAGTTTTCCAGACTGCTTGATTGACTTACTTGTCCATTTAGTTGTGTGCTGCTATCACTGATCTCTTCCTCTTCCCCCCCCCCTCCCTCTCTCTCTCACACACACTCACTCATTCTCTCTCTCTCTCTCTCTCTCTCTCTCTCTCTCTCTCTCTCTCTCTCTCTCTCTCTCAATGTGTATTAAATACCCTTCAAATTAAAAACCTCTCTGCACCCTGACTCTATTCTTTCTTTCTCCTCCTCCTCCTCCTCCTCCTCCCAACTCCCAATGGAGCATAGGCCCACAACCGACTCATGCCAAGCTCTTTGTAGATTTGTTCATGAATGGTTGCATTTTGCTGCTAAAGTTGTCTGTGGTATGGGGTGGCCAGTCCTTAGTCAACTCCAGATATGCATGGTTGGTTAGTGTTACTGTTCTTTGGTATCTTTATGGGCCTCGGTAACACACAGGCACCTGGATCTATATATCATCCCAGAGGCACTGCCACCCACTTTTGGAACCACTGATTTACGTGTGCATGGATGTGAAAATTGGCTTAACTAACACAATGAGGTCTTGTGTATGTTTGCGTGCGTGCGTGTGTGTGTGTGTGTGTGTGTGCTCCTTAATTTTCTCCATCGTATATGCTTGTAGATTGCTTGAGTTTTTCCATTCAAGGAACACACTGTGCACTTTTGAAGCATAATCTAAGCAGTATTAACATAACCCACTTGACTTTCTGAATTGTTTACTTGTTTGTCGAAAAAAATTAAGAATTTTCTAATATGCTGGTGACTCAGCAGTAGATACTTTACGTTTTTAAGACCATCTGCATTATGGTTTCTCATTGTGAATTTCATACATTTCATGAGGCTCTTACGAGCAGATCAGAGATTTCTGAATCCACCTCTGACAAGAGCAGGCCTGGTTCATTCGTCTCACTGTGCTGTTTGGATTTTTACAAAATAAGAGAATGATGGTATGCTCCACACTGATCTTGATGTAATAGATCAGATGTCTAACCTTCTCGGAAAAGGGTGGTAAAACTCAGCAGATCTATGTGCATGTTAAACATCCTTCAGCAATTGAAAATTGAAAATAATTATCTTTGGTCAAAATTTCAAAATGGGAAAATCCACCCACAAAAATAATATTTTGATTCTGGTTTACACACATTTGGACCCTTGTGGGTGCTATGAAGTTTGTGCTCTGTCCTGAGATTACCCTCTTGTTATTTATGGGAGAAGACAGGAGCATTAATGGAGATATCTACATGCAATGAAAGTGATCCTTTTGTACAAGATAATAATTAAGTAGTGGTGGTTCTTATTTTAATTCTTGATATGTGAAAGAATATTTATCACTGGCAAACTATTTATTTATAAAATTTCAGCCATATTGTTTTCATGTATATACAATGTATATTCCTGTAGTAGGACCTGTAGTTTCATTAATTCCTGTTACATTCAGTTTATTTTCTGTTTAGAATTGTATTATAATTTTCTTTTATTCGCTTACACCTGTAGAATTATACTTTATTTTAGTTGAATATATGTACATACACACATACATGAACAATACATGCCCACATGTACAGTTCAGAATAAACATGTGTGTGTGTGCGCGCGGGCGGGAGGGGAGGGGGGGTTCCTATGTTTAATGCCAATATGCAAGCATAAATAAGATGTGTATAGCAAAGATCTTATAATACTGACTAGTTCTCTGCGTGCCCCACTGTCAACTTCATTAATCAAAATGTTGGTGAAAGCTGAAAGGATTATTTCATTATTTAAATCATTAGTGGTCCCACCCTGCATTGCCCAGACTGAGATAAATAAGAGTAACCATCTGTATTCCATTTTTGTTCTTTATCAATTATGCACACACACACAAAAAAACAATTACAAGAACGAATAAATGATATTGTATCTTCTGATACCAATAAATTTCAGTAACTTGGAAGAATTGTTTACAATATACAGAGGCAGTTGTTTTAACATAATTTTAGTGATTACCTATGATTTGGATTCAAATTATGTACATAAGTATACATAAACAAAATGTGACTATATACACATGAATTGAAAATAAAGCAAGAATAATTAAATTATTTCTCCACCTTTGACCAGATAACAAAGTACCTATCTCTATCCAATAATGAATGCTAGGAGAGTGGAGGGACAGAAACAAATATAACATCTGTGGAAACTTCTATCTCTGAAAATTGTGGAGCACAGATAGGGAACATGTAATAGACATAACTTATTCATTAAAAGGTGCTCAAGCGGCTGTTTTTTTTTTCTTTCTGACTTACTTCACTTTTGCCACAACTGCTTAGCCCAGGTTTTGATAAAGCGTGATGGTATATGGCCCTTGTAACTCAGGAAACCATACACAACACCTCAGTGAAAGTTTCATCTCAATTGGATATATACTTTTAGAGTGTAATCGTCACATAAAGACATACAGACTTTTCCTCTATCTAATATTAGTATAGATAATGACACAATGCTGATAAAACTTTCACTTTATCCTCTGTGTTACTTCAGTGAGACTGTTTTGCAGTTTGCTATTTTATTTAGTGACAAAAGTTCTTGCCGTCACCTAATACTGAACAACCTGCCTGCTTAATTAGTATACAGTGATTGTGTCATGGTATTATTCTCTTATAAACAAACTCGCACCCTTTCCCACTGTCCTCTGTGACCTCAGCCGCCCTATTCCAGTCCTGCCTATGGGGGCTACAGTCCAGCCACAATGACACCACAGAGCAGCACCCCAGCACAGCCCAAGGTACAGTAGATTCTCATTTCTACTCACTACATGCTTTATATCCAGTTACAGAGTAAGTGCCACATTTTCTGTGGCACAGGTAAAGTCTGTCTATGTATAGGTGCAAGTCTGAATTTCTATGGTTCTGTGGAATTTTATTTATTTCTTAATCTAGTAAATTTGTGGAGTGCTTACTAATACAGCTTCATTAATGTTGTATGTTGTTGTTAATGCATTTGGTTACTACATTTCAGTATAATCTTGATATTGTAGTTGTTAGTGCATACTAGCATACTGATACACTGGTCCATTAGCTAGCTAGTTAGTTAGTCGCGGTTCCAACATCACAGCAACGGGTCGTCCCCATTATACTCCGTTCCTGTGCCAGTGAATATCACGTAAAATGTTCCTCACTGCCCCATGTGAAAAGTGGAAAAGACAGGAGTCTCGACAAACAACAACCCACTCAGGCACACTGTGCATAATGCCGCTGCCATTGTTCATCCCCAATCAAGACAGGATTATTTGTAACCAGTACGTGTCTGGAGCTGACTCAAGTCTTCTGAAATTAATCATCATCATCAAGTGCCCTGCCATATGGCATAAGCATCCATGGGTCGTGGTCCTTGGTGTCTGGATCATTTCTGTTGATGTCGCCATGCCTCCACCTTAGGCCATGAGCATCATTTCTCTTGTTCTGCTTCTATCTCTTATATGGCTGATCTGTCATGTCCTGACAATGTTTTCCAGTGCCTGTCTTCTCATTATATGACCAAAGATTATTGTTTATCTCTTTCTGTAGTATACTGTGTTCTACTTTCATTAGCATCTTCCCAGGCACTTGTTAAATACTCTGGCAGTCCAAGGTATTCCCAATATTCATCTCAGAAACCACATCTGCCTTGCCCCAAGCTCTTCCTAATTTGTTCACATTCCAAGATTCACTGCCATATAGCAGAACAGATTCTATACAACAAGTCAGTACTCTCTTTCTGAGACTTAATGAGAGTGACTTATTGTGTAAGATCATTGTCATCTTCTGAAATGCCACTTGGCAGTTGGAAATTGAAAAAAGTGCTCAGATTTAAGCCACTTCCCAAGATAAATTTAATACATTGAAAACCTACATAGGAAAAGGAATATTTAGAGCATTGAAAATATGAATGAAGCACGACATCCTCAGTATGTCTTAGTGGTATGTTAAGTTTGTTATGTTAGTGGCTTGTTACTAATAAAGTGTTTTGTGCATGCTTGCTGGGGTAGATTTTATTGTGTCATCAGAAACCTCACATATAAGTTAAGTTGAATCGAGAACTGACATCACAGCACTCAGGATATTACCATATGTACTCTCTTGTCATCCGCAAGTCAGTGAAGAGTCCCAATACTAATGGTACCAGCAGCAGTCTGATTATATGTCCGCCTGGCATTTCCTATGAGTTTTGAGTATCTGCCAGATCCTCTGGTCACTGCCTGCAGCACCATTCTCTCCAAGCCATGATGATCTACCCGTTCTTCCACATGATACACACAACTCCACAGAACCCCGACCAAATCTGCCTTAGCATGGACCAATACCCCATCAAGGAGTGCAGACCTAGCCAATCTGTCCGCCATCTTGTTTCCAGCATGTCCTGGGGGAGACAATCCAGCAGATGCTCTCTATTTTTGATTGTTTACTGGAAACCTGCCATTCTGCCCAAAGTATGCCTGTCTTCACCTTTCTCATCTTATTAGTCCGTTATGACATGTGTGTGCTGTTTGTCTTCCAGCCAGCAGAACGCCACCATGACTGCCTCCACCTTCAATCTCAAACTAGATGTTGTGATATCAAATGCCAGGCTCTCCTACACCAAACATCTTCCACTAACCTTTGCCACTTCTTTTACCTCCTAGCTTGCCATAAACTGGTCCAGGGTTCAGTCCACAATGATGCAGGATTATTTCTGACTTGTGTGACTGAAGGAAGACCCATCCTTAAAAAATGGGAATGGCTACCTGAGTATTATTCCGCGTATCAGAGAAAAGGGATGATTTCATTTTATATGAATATGTCTTGCATGAATGTATATTTTGTGTTTTGTATCTTGCATGAACATATTTCTTGTGAACTCTGTATTAACTTAACAGTAGTACAAACACTCGAAGACCTTGCAGTTATTTCCATGTATAGAAGAGTCAACAAAGGCACAAACCAGCAAGTTGTTGCTCACTTGTAAAATGTTGTCAGGTTAACACACAGTAACCATAAACATGAGTGTAGTTATGTTTAACTAGATTGTCTTTACTCTGTTAAATATTTCTTGAAAACAGAAACATTAGCAGTGTATAGAAAAACACCTTCTTCAGCTCTTACGATAATCATTATTAAGATCTTGACATGTTAAAGGGTGCTGTGATCACCATAATAAATGCATACAATAACACACAACCCCTCCCCCACCGTGGTACGTTACCAAGGCCCACAAAGGAAGCAAAGAATAATAACACTGTAATCTAGCATGCATGCATTAAGAGGTGACAAAGGATGGTTGGTGTGAGACTGGCTGCCCCATCCCATAGAAAACTTTAGCTGTAAAATCCAACAAAGTATGAACAAGTCTACATAGAACTTGGCAGGAGTTAGTTGTGGGCCTTTGCTCTGTTGGAGATACAAGGCAGAAGAAGATATAGCGATGGACCCAACCATGCTCTTGGTGTGCTGCTCTTTTATTTTTGGCCACTGCCATCTTCAATCTGAACTGTTGCATTCTAGCTGTCGATGTTGACTCATTTTAAAGTTGTCATTTCAGCTCAACTATCACAATATGAACTGGAAACAAATAGGTATATTAAACTCCGGTTAATAGGTATAAAAAACACATGACCTATCACTGTGCCATGCGGGGCAGAAAAAGGTTGCTTTTTCTGCCCTGCATGGCACAGTGATAGGTCGTGTGTTTTTTTCTGTTTGCTGTACTTCGTTGTGTTAGCTATATGTGGTGTCCTTGACAAAGATTCTGAGAATCGAAACGTCAGTAGTCCTGTGTGTCGTATTGTACGCGTTGTGTATGTAGTTTATTTTATTTTATTTTATTATTCATTTTATATATTTATTGAGTGCTTCTGATTTCGGATTTTCACCTGTATTTTGCGATACGATGGATCTCCTTGTAAGGTATGTGCAACGTTGTTGATGTTTAGTACATTTCTTCTCGCAGGAGTTTAATATACCTATTTGTTTCCAGTTCATATTGTTATATCCTGCTGCAGCCGCTGCTTTTTCTTTCTATTCCATATCAACTATCACAGTGTACTGATAATGAACATCTTCAGTACGGAGGATTCCTTAACTACATCAATTACAGTCACTTGCAGCATCTTAAGAATTCAGCTGTCTTTATCCCAGCCAATTGCTACATAACTTGTCTATCTCCTACTCTCTCAAGCAGCAGGTATAATCACGTTCATACTCTGTTGCAGTTTCTACTCCTTCAAGCTCTATCCCCCCAATGGAGACAGGCCCTCAGTAAACACATGACAACAACTCCGTCTGTTGCCATCTCTTGCACTTCTCTCCATATTATTCATCCATGTCTCTAATTCTCTTCTCATTTCATTTCCCCCACCACTTGTGCTGTCTTTCCCAATTCATACACGGTTCTAACATTTCAGTTGCCACTTCTGGATATTTTCCTATGTGAAAGGAGGCAAATCAGATAGCTATGCTCCTTATGGCTTTCTCCACATGACAGCATGCTTCTTCTAGGAGAAGAGCCTCATTTCATCGTGGTTGGCTGAGTTAATCTTAGTTGGCTGAATTAATCTTCGTTGGCTGAGTTATTCTTGGATGGCTGAGTTATTTTTCTGTCTTTTTTAGATTTGTTCATGGCTGGTTAGATTTTGCAGTTCAAGTTATTTTGCAGAATGGCCAGCCAGTCTCACACTCCTTAGTTTTCTCTTATGACATAGTCAACCATCTGTAGCTGTCTCCTGCATCTCCATGCATGTTCTTCCCTTATTATTCACCTCAGCCGTATTTCTCTTCTCCATGTGTGTTTTTAGGTTTTCCACATTCTTTCATCCTGTCAATTCCAGACCAGATAGTGTTTTTAGTCATGGTTCCAACTTTACAGCAAAGAGTCACACCCATAATGCTCTGTTCCTGTGCCCGTGAATATCTCACAAATGCTTCTCACGGCCCCATGTGAAAAGTGGAATAAACAGCAGTATTGATAAACCAACAGCATGCACAGGCAAGTATATACATAAGGTTGCTGCCAGAATGCCAACACAACAGTCCGCCATGAAAATTACAGTTCATCATTGATGGAAGCGGCAGTCACTAGAAAAGCAGCAACTTCACACACATCACTGCATATGCAAAACTAGCTAGTTTAGTAACTGGCCACCACCATTTTCTGAACATGCCTCCACCATTTTCTGAACATGCGTTCACAATATAAACAACGTTGGACAGATGTAAAAGCAGTACACACAAAATTCATAGCTCACAGTGTCGCTTCAAGCACTTAGCTCAGTAGCTGAGTGACGGAACCACATTTAACATGAGGAAAATGCGTATGCAAGCTGTAGCCAGAAGCAAAAACATGCCTGAGGCCTTAACAGCTTAACTGCCTATCCGCCATATTGGACCAGAAGTGTCTTGTCAAGTTTTTTCAATATGCATGTGTTTGTGTCCTATCCATCGGCATCTTTTCCTCACCTCTCAATTCACTGGAATTTGTGTAGTGCTCTGCATGGTAGGTTTCAGTGTTGCTATTATGTGCACTCCCTAAAGACCCTGGTAACACAAGGGTGATGTATGTCTTCAGCCCTTTCAAGTCCAGGAACTGATTATTTTACCTCCTTCCAAAGCTGGCAGTTGTTATTTTCAAGTAAGAATCTGTGTGACAGAAAGAGGTAATCCTTTACAAGGAGCTCCTGATTCAAAACTTGCACATTTGGTTTCTAAAAGTTAGTTTCATATCCTTTACAGGACGTCAAAATCAACCTCAGCATTTGTTGGCTGTTTGTGATTTCTTACCAAGTTTACGTTCAGTATTTTGCCATTGCTTTCTGAACGACTGGTACTCATACCATTGCATGAGAATCAATGCAAGGCAGTCCGCTGCCAAATACATTTGCTTTACACGGTGATCATTCATGATGTCTCACATATGGTTATAAGTTAGCACAATTAGCGTAATTGTGGGGCATTGTTAGTTCTGTTATATTCCCTGTAATTTGTGTGGTTTTCTTTCATGTTCTAGTTTATGCATGTAGTTGTTGACCTTTTTGCCATGTTTTTTTGTTTTTGTGATGATTCCTAGGATCTAAGGAAAATAAAAATAGAATGAACAATTGGTGTTTATGATTTGTCCATAGATAAGGCGAGCTTAATTAAATGCTTTTACATGGGACAATTAATTTAGGACTTACTGACATCTGTCAGAGCAATTAAAAATTCTCTCTCTCTCTCTCTCTCTCTCTCTCTCTCTCTCTCTCTCTCTCTCTCTCTCTCTCTCTCTCTCTCTCTCTCTCTCTCTCTCTCTCTCTCTCTCTCTCTCTCTCTCTCTCTCTCTCTCTCACACACACACTCACATCTCATCTCATCTCATCTCATCTGTGGTGTTGAGGTGATGCATAGACAGCGGGAGAGATTCTCATGGACTCTGCTATTCCCTATGCCCATTGTTTATGTGGCAGGCCTCTTTTTCTGCTTCCATTTGGTCTGTACATCATTGCTTGTTGTTGTATACTGTTAGTTGGTAATCCAGTTGCAAGGCCAAACCATTTAACTTGCTGCCTTCTGATAAAATCTAGCACTGCTATAACCCCCACTTTAGTCCTGATTTCTTCATTTCTGATCTTATCTATTCTTCATACATTGAGTATTCTTCTCAGGAATCTCATTTCTGTTGTGATTTTTCTTTTCTTTTTTTCTGTCATTGTCCGGGTTTGGCATTGGTAACATAGGGTTGGTAGGAAGATTGTGTTATAAAGTGCTTTCTTAGTATTTATTGATATATATTTGTTGTTTAGTATTGGTACCATTTGTCCAATGAGTTTTATATATATATATCATGTGCCATGCCGGAAAGCGTGGGCGGTCATGACTCGCCATTTCACTCGATCACCAGTGTCGTGGATCAGCTCAGTGTTCCTGTCTATCCATGCCATGTGGCCAAGCCATCCAGGTATTTTCCTCTCGGTCTTCCTCTTGGTCTGTTCCCTTCGATCTTGCCAGTTGTCACTAAGTTCTCCAATCCATTTCTTCTCATAACACGTCCAAAAAATTTTGACTGTCTATGTCTAATTTCTCTAATCAGTTTACGATGTTCATTTGTCTCCTGTAGTACTTGGTCATTTGTTTTTCTGTCTGTCCATGGTATTCTTTGCATTTTCCTCAGAAACCACATTTCTGCAGCCATCAGATACACACCCATACACATAAATCCCCTCTCGCTGTCTCTCCTTTTCTATGATGTTGCTAGAATTAGCTACCATTGCTAATGTTGCTAGAATTAGCTACCATTGCTAATGTTGCTAGCATTAGCTACTATTGCTGATGTTGCTAGAATTGACTACCATTGCTGTTGTTGCTAGAATTAGCTACTATTTCTGTTGTTGCTAGAATTAGCTACCATTGCTGTTGATGCTAGAATATATGATGCCACCATTAGTTAGTTGCTATTTCATTTTCTATGGGAAACTTGTTTGTCATGTCCAGGGCCGATTTTACCATTAGGTGAACCTAGACAATCACCAGGAGTGATAATTTTTACTCATAAACAAAGGAAGTATAGTTACATTTTTTTTGATTTTTTTAAAAATTCTAACAAAATTCTTTTTACCTGAAATAAATATTTGAATATTATAAATAAATATATTTAGTATTTTTATTTCATTTGCGTATTCTCAGAAATAAAACTTAAAACAAAAGACAACTAAAATACCAAGATCTTACAAAGTTAACGGTTTATGATACTTTTAAGATCTTAACAAAATGTTTTGCATTTGAACCTCCAGGCACTTCTTTTGCTGCTTAGCACAGAGCCATCCATATAGATGCCATAAGGCGTACACATCTTGGAGTAATTTGCCTTTTAGTCAGCAATTGCATCTATCCCTGGCATGTGACCAGGTCTTCATTGATTCAGTTGTCACTGGTGGTAATATAAATCTCATAAATCCAAAACTACAATAAAACGCAAATTCTCTGAGTTTAACATTTCAGCATTTAAACAGTCTTTTTTTTTTTTAAATTGACTATCACAGATGCTTGTAAGTTACAGTTATTGTAAATTGTTTAAATCTTGTTAAAAAAAACATTCATGTACATATATAGACAATGTATTGGGATGCCTAAATTTTCTTTGCCAAGGAGCGTTAGATACTCTTGCACCAGCCCTGATAATGCCTGCCTTTCTTCATTTCATGTCTTCCAGTAGCAACTTTGTGCCTTGTGTTGTTTCTTCTGTTTCAGAATTTAGTTGGCATGCACTTGATGCTGATGATCATCCACATATGGTATGTACATTTTCTTTTGCAGCAATCTGCTCCAGCTCCAGAACCTTCCAAGCCAGTTGCCAAGGGTCCCATTGCCCCAGAGCATCAAGTTCTACAGGATGTTTTTGACAAGCTGGTGAAAAGTTGTTCTCAGATTGCACCAAATGCTGTAAGTGTTGAAAGTCTGACTGTTACTTCAGAATGTAAAGGTAAATGTTTTGTAAGTAGTTCATGCCTGTGCGTTGCTGGACGTGATTTTTGTCTTTTTTACTTATGGCCCTTATCTGTATCCAGAGTTTCATACAAAAGGTGTTCCGTGTCCACTCGGCTTAACCTGACTTGTGGCACCTTGAGTCTGTTCGCAATTATTGACAAAGCCAGGATGTATCTCATACACACTATCTGAGAAATAAAGGCAGCTGCCATGATATTAGCTTCTCCATCCATCTAATGCTAATTGGTCTTTAAAAACATAGGGCTTGCACCACATGCTCAACACATCTCAGGCTGTGTAAAACGAGTCCTTTATTTTTCCTGACTACACTCATTTCCACTTTGGAAATTCTGCCGATGATCCTCAGTTGTTTTCAGCTTACACTTTGGTTTTTCTTGTTCACTTTATTCCGGGTTATTTGAATAAATACAATTTCTTCTTCTGTCATTAATCCCTCCATGGAGGATAGACCCATAACTATTTTAAGCCAAGCCTTTCTATTGGTAGACTTGTTCATAACTGGTTATACTTTCTATGGGGTGAGATAACCACACTGACCCTCCTTAGTTGCTTCTTGTGACATACTTGGTACATACAGTGGAATCATTCTTTGCTTCCCTATTAGATTCTGGTAATGCACAGATGGTTGGTTTTTTATTAAATGGTATGGGTACCGGTCATTCAGAAAGCAATGGCATACTACTGAATGTAAACTTACCAAGAGAACACAACAGCAAAAAATGCTGGTGTTGACTGTGACATCCTGTAAATGATATGCAACTAACTTTTTAATGCACAGATGAAATATAATTTGCTTACAGATTATTTCCAAAAGGACTGCCTTACCACTTTCACTGTCTCACTGTTAACTTCAGCACTATTAATTGTTATTATTTTTGTTCCCCTTAGTTCTATGTTTGTTGACTACACAAATAGATGCAAATTCTTATCTATTTTGTCCACAGCAAATGAAGCGCAAGCTGGAGGATGTAGCCAGGAAGTTAGATATTCTGTATGATCGACTGAGAGACAATTTGGTATGTACAAGTAATTATGCATACATAGAATTTTGGTTTTCACATCTGGTTTTTATTGGTTTATTCTATTCATCATCATCATAATTATTCTGTTTTATCAGGCCAGTGGCCCAGTGTGATTTCAACGGGCATTTATGTCAGATTTGCCCAACTTAACCTTTGACTGTCACCAATCAAACTGAAGGCAGCAGGTGTGTGCCTTTCTTAGTCTGGTCCTGACCTGTTTACCTGTGTGACTTCAAGTACCTGCTCAAGGCCTTCTACTTTTATTATTCATAGCTCTTAGCATCACTTGGGGAAGGAAGAGATACACAGGCTTCTTTAACCCCATATGCTGCCAGTAAAATGTCTTTAGAGAGACTGCTCTGAGATTGCCGTGGAATTAGTTCTGTTTACACATGTTACTTTATTATGTTCATTAAACTTGTTTTCTTAACTGATTCAGCGCCACACAAAAAGTAGGTTTGGACCAAACATGGTGCACAATCAAATGAACAAGTATTATCTTGTAAGCTGAGCTTTAAGATTGCAGAAGATTACATGAAACAAAACAAATAACACAATGACCCTAGTATGATGATATATTGTCCTTCTGTCCAAATGGGAGATCGTATGTGGTGATATATTATCCTTCAGCACTGAATCAGTTAAGTAATTTACATTGTGTCTGTAGTTTTCTTCAGCTCTACAGAACTAATATTTTGTCTGTAGTTTTCTTCAGCTTTACACAAATATTTTGTCAGTAGTATACTTTGGATTTGCAAGAATGCAGCTTTGTACAGATATTACATAGTATCTGTAGTACCTCCAGCTCTCTACAATACACAGAAATATCTGTCACCAAGAAGCCCTTGATGTCAGTGAATTAACGTGATAAATATATACATAGTTATACAAATACAAGAATACAGAAATATGATACACTAGAGAGGACAATTAAACTGACAGAACACTGGTTTCTTTCAATGGAGCGATGTGATAATTTGAAGTTGGCATCTTTGAGTTAAGCACATATGCTCAAAATGCCTGTGTTTAAATTGTTGTGTGCTTACAGCTTTCAATATGTCTGTTGTCTAAATATTTTTATTATCTCTGTACTCAAATAATTTATATAGGTTTTAGTCAGCATTTTTGGGGACATATTACCAGAGTCCTTCGCCATCAAGCAAACCCACTCCGACTTCAGGGGTACTAGTTATTTACATCCCCAAGACAAGGACGAGAAGGCAACATTTTAGTCCACATCCACTGGTTGCTGGCCTTGGAAAGGGGAAGGAGAGCTCTGCACTACAGTCCACATGATGGCACTTTGTGCCCAGGTTAGGAGTAAAGTCTCTTCTCCAGCCTCACCCCAATAGATGCCAAGCTAGGGTGACTACATAGTCAATGCATCAAACTTAAGAGTTTAAACTAGGTCAGCATGGCCGAATGGATAAGAAAGCGGGTTTTTAAACATCTGTTGTGCTGATGCCAAGATAGGGGTTTCAACCCCTACACCGGACCGTTTGACTAAAATATTGACCTATCGTCCTTGACTTTTGACGTAAATTACAAGTACCTCTGAAGTCAGAGTGGGTTTGCCTGATGGTGAGGGACACTGTTAATAGGGAAAGCTAATATTCCACACACAAAATTCAGTCCAGCAGTACTAGAAGTAGTGTGTATGAACTACGCTTTGGTTCAAAGTGAGCGAGTGCAAACAAAACACACACAAAAAAAGAGTTAAAACTGAGTCTTCCGGAGGAACAACCAACCAACCTTGTTGTTTTCTTAACATCATTTCCTTAATTCATTTCTGCTTTCAGCTGTCCCCGAGTGTCCTTCAAGGCTTGCATCAAATCGTCCAGGCCATCCAGCAGTATGATTATAACTCTGGACTGACCACCTACACCTCGATGGTGTCTCACAGCAACTTCTCTGAGATCTCCAACTTCATGCCGGCTATCAAGGTCTTGATGCAGTCAGCTGCTCAGATGCAGGTGTATGTGCAATGAACCTGGCTAGAATTAGAAAAGTTGGTTACAGTAATATAAGTTATTTCAATGTTGTAAATATCAACCTGTTGCAATAGCTCAGTGCAGGCTAGTCTATATCAGTGATTCTCAAATTTGTTGGTGTGGGCCCCTTCTTCCAGTTATTTGTTTTGTATATCAAATTATTCTCCTAGGTCACCATTGAAAATAGCATTTAAAATTATGTTGGAAAATTATCTTTCTGTGTTGGCAATTTATTATGTGACTGGCGAGCATGAGAAACAAGAGACACATACATAATTGAACATTTTAACCGGAGTATTTATCACTGAACAAAGGCACTGAAAACAACTTTGAAAACATAACCTTTTATGTCTGTTTTGTGTCTCTTTTCTTATTTGCCAAACTTCCTAAACAAATTTTATGTTCAAGATTCTTTGTGTATTTTATCCCAGCATTCATTTCCTTCTATTGACGCTCTTCTATGGTGGATCATCTCCCTTTATTGGCACTCTTCTGTGCTTGGATGCTGAGGTCTATGGCGAAGGGCTAGTGAACACAGTTCATAATCCTGCATATCTCATTAGAAATACAACTGTGGGCAGTTTAGAAACAGACTGTCTTGTGCTGGTTTTCATGCAATGTTTGATACAAAATTCGAAACACAGCTGCAGATGATTTGGCAGCAAACCGTCTTGCGCTGGTGTTTTACTAAATGGTATGGGTGCCGGTTGTTCAGAAAGCAATGGCAAATGGCAAACTACTGAACGCAACCTTGCCAAGAAATCGCAACAGCAAAAAAATTCAGGTGTTGACTGCGACATCCTATAATGGATATGCAGCTATTTTTGTTTAACATTGTTTGTGGGGGGAAATGTCATGCGGCTTTTTTTTTTCTCCAATTGCTAGACTTCTCTATGCAGCACTGTTTTGTGATGATCCTTGTACACACCACACTGTACCATTCCCTTGTAAGCTCTCTGTTCTGCTAACACACCTGTAAATACATGAATTTGTTAGTAATTGTTTTTGTTAATTCTACGTGTTTCTGATTTATACAGCAGTACTGATTTGAAGTTGAATTTTCTAAGTTTGGTACTGGTTTAAGATGTGATTCTGCAGAGATTTGACTTGGGGAAGTATATTACAAGCACTTCAGAAGTCAGAGTGGGTTCACCTGATGGCGAGGGACACTGGTTATAAATATGAAAAGCTAACCCCCGCACAAAATCAGTCCAGTGCACTCACTGGTGGTAGCAACAGCTAACAGTTGTACTATCACGTGTGTGGACTACGCTCAGGTACACAGTGAGCGAACGAAAAAGAAACAAGAATTCAGACAAACATAAGATACTGCAATACAAGTGTTACATGTCAGCCAGCAAAGCAGGAAAGATTGTCATGGTTTGGGAATCACTTATGTAGGTTGCCATACACACCAGTGTTTTTTTGTTTTTGTTTTCACTCACTAGCTTTGAACTCGAGTGTAGTCCAACATGTGCTACTACATCTAGTGCACGGGACTGATTTTGAAGAAAGGATGATGGTGAAGAGCATATCATGGATTTTCTGCCCAGATTATGCTGGTGTGCGAGGAAATGAACATGCTGATAGACTGGCTGCTGTTGCTCCTCTGGGTGGCCAGCTATATTATGACAAGACTGATGTGGTGAAGGCTCTCTGGGATCGAGTGGGAAATGCAGCAAAACAGTTGGTCCACATCTGAAGAGGCTGACTCATTTGGGTGGGGCAGAGGGTCTGGATGATACTAAGTAAGGGGGAGGGGGGAAGCAGGTAAATGTTCAATAAAGCTGCTGCTGGTACCACCAGTAAGGGAACTCTTTGTTGGCTACTGAAGAAAGAGATAGAGCATGTGTGCGGGTGTACAAGGGAATGGGCAGGCTGACAGGCTTGCAGGTAAGGCTACTGTGGAGGGCGGGTGAGCCATGGACCAGGCTGATATACTGAATGTTGTACAAGAAGTAAGTCATTCGCAAGAACCAAGTGATGACTGTAAATCTACAACCATGGTGAGACTGTAAAAGCTGAGGCCAAACAAGAACACTAGGCAGGAAGCCAAAGAAGAGTAATAAACCAACACAGAACTGGTGTCGTGAGCCGCTACACGCTGCGGGATTTACTGAGGAGGGGATCGGAGCACTTATGGACTGAATAGTTCGATGTGCAATGAGGATGATCTGTCAACTAACTAACTAACTAACATGTCTCAAGTGCAATTATGTTGATTCTTGATTTCACTTTCATAGACAAATAAGATCAACAGAACTGTAAAGGGGCAACATCGTATACTGCTTGGGAATCACTGATATAGACCCTCATATATAGGCATGTTAGTCAAACCACCTTCAGTCTGCATCTCTTGTAGCTTGAATATAAAATGTCATTCACACAGGGTACGTTATTGTCAGGGAGGTGGCATCAGAAAGTATATCTGTGTGGTTCGTGATCAATTTGTTGTTTCTCTTGTGTCATATCAGACATATTGCTATCACAGATAAGCAAGCATGCAGAGTGGCATGGCATGTTTATAATGATTGTTTGTAGATATCACCAGAAAGTAAGATTTGTTGTGTAGCGGCATTTAAAAATAAAATTGTCTAGTAGCAATTTCTTGCTATGAGTCTGTGATGTGAAAGGTCATCACATGTTGTAGGTCTGAATGCATGGAGGTATAGGTGACCTGTCTTTCCCTCACTTAGCAGGCAATGAGCCCAGAGGTCGAACCCTCTGACCATGCTCATGGCATTATCAGTGCAGTTCCCTATCAACTTTGCTAATGCCTCCAATTTACATAAAGCATGTCCGGAAGCAGGAATCAGCTGTGGGTCTGTGATGTGATAGGTTGTCAGATTGTTTAGGCTTGGGTGCATGGGGGTATAGGTTGTGAGATTGTGTAGGCTTGGGTGCATGGGGGGGATAGGTTGTCAGATTGTGTAGGCTTGGGTGCATGGGGGGATAGGTTGTGAGATTGTGTTGGCTTGGGTGCCTGGGGGGGGATAGGTTGTCAGATTGTGTTGGCTTGGGTGCATGGGGGTATAGGTTGTGAGATTGTGTTGGCTTGGGTGCATGGGGGTATAGGTTGTGAGATTGTGTTGGCTTGGGTGTATGGGGGGATAGGTTGTGAGATTGTGTTGGCTTGGGTGCATGGGGGGATAGGTTGTCAGATTGTGTTGGCTTGGGTGCATGGGGGCATAGGTTGTCATATTGGGGGCATAGGTTGTCAGATTGTGTTGGCTTGGGTGCATGGGGGGATAGGTTGTCAGATTGTGTAGGCTTGGGTGCATGGGGGGATAGGTTGTCAGATTGTGTAGGCTTGGGTGCATGGGGGGATAGGTTGTGAGATTGTGTAGGCTTGGGTGCATGGGGGGATAGGTTGTCAGATTGTGTAGGCTTGGGTGCATGGGGGGATAGGTTGTGAGATTGTGTAGGCTTGGGTGCATGGGGGGATAGGTTGTGAGATTGTGTTGGCTTGGGTGCATGGGGGGATAGGTTGTCAGATTGTGTTGGCTTGGGTGCATGGGGGGATAGGTTGTCAGATTGTGTTGGCTTGGGTGCATGGGGGCATAGGTTGTCATATTGGGGGCATAGGTTGTCAGATTGTGTTGGCTTGGGTGCATGGGGGGATAGGTTGTCAGATTGTGTAGGCTTGGGTGCATGGGGGGATAGGTTGTCAGATTGTGTAGGCTTGGGTGCATGGGGGGGATAGGTTGTGAGATTGTGTTGGCTTGGGTGCATGGGGGGGATAGGTTGTCAGATTGTGTTGGCTTGGGTGCATAGGGGGATAGGTAGTCAGATTGTGTAGGCTTGGGTGCATGGGGGGATAGGTGGTCAGGCTTTCCTTCACTTAGTGAGATGACACAGGGGTTGAACCCTCGTCCACCCGTGCTGATGACATCAGCATAGCTCCCTATCAACTGTGAGCAGGCAGCATTTAAGTAGTGTCATATTTCTTGCCAAGTTGAATTTATCACATAATTTGCAGTTTCTTCACAGTGAGAGGTGACACAACATGTCACAGTTTGAGGTAATCACTTCACTGTGAGATGTTACACACATATGACACCATGTCACACAGTTTGGGGTAATCTTTTCTCAGTGAGATGTGTCACAACATATACAAGATGTCACAGTTTGAGGTAATCTCTTTACGATGAGAATTTAACAACATATACAACATGTCATACAGTTTAAGGCAGTGTTTCCCAACCTTTTTTGTAAACACCCCCCCCCCCCCCCCCCCCCCCCCCCCCCCCCCGCAACATATACATTATTTTTAATATTCAAAAATTGAAATGTTCACTAAAGAAACTTGAATGATAGGTTTTAGGAAGAAATCACTAGGTAATTATTGAGCAAACACAGTAAGTAAATTTTCAAAACATATAATGGAGAACTGAAATTCAAGTACAAAATAATTTTAATGAAAGATTTTTCTATATTATTTTAATTATTAGTAATTATTTATTATTTAAATTTACTGAGATCCTTGCGCTTGATGCTTGCTGCAAAGAGATCTTATGTCAGGTTCCAATTTAGTTAACTTCAGTCTCAAGTCTCCCCGTTTTGTTATATTCAGCCGATTTCTTCCATTTTCGAATTGCCCCCCTTAACAGTCAAATTGCCCCCCTGTGGGGCGTGGGCTCCACGTTGGGAAACACTTGTTTAAGGTAATCTCTTCACAATGAGAGGTGTCACATTTCATACAATATGTCACACATGTCATACAGTTTAAGGTAATCTCTTCGCAATGAGAAGTTATACAATACATCAAACAGCTTAAGGTAATCTCAGCACAATGATAAGTGTCACAAGATATACTGACCAGTGCCCTATAGTCATTGTAAATAGTAGAATTGAATCCGATCTGTCTTCAGCAGTGATGTAATGTCTTTTCTTTTGTTTATATGGAAACTTTAGAATGACCCCTAGAACCCTCTTCTTGTTTTGTTTATATAAAAACTATAGAATGACCCCTGGAACCCTCTTCACAAGTAAACTATTACATTTCATTAATTTGTTCATAATGTTTATTCTTCTACTCCTCGGTGTCTAGGTATTTTATGGTTTTGTTCTGTTTCTTCCTCTTGTCTTCTTCTTGTCCAGCTGCCATATCTGCCACTTCTGGCCGACCCGATCCTCCAGCACTTCATTTATGAGACCTGAACTACTTCCCGTGTCCATACTTAATCTCTCTGTCAGAGAGGCAACCTGTTTAGAGGATTGTTCAAAATTAGGTCAAGCATCCTTTACTCACACTTCTTCTAAAGTTCTGCATTCCATGATCTGGATTTTAGAGAGAATGGCCTTGGTCATTGAGCAGTATGGTCACTGCCAACAAGGAAAACAAAGGCAGACTACTCTCTTTACACATTCCTAGTAAATCTTGAATTCAACAACTCACAGAGTTCCAGATCCAGGATTCTGGTGATTGTGATATGGTGGACCATGCTGATGATGAACCTGTTTCCGGTATCACCATTTGGAGGTGCAGTAAGGTTTCAGTGAGCTCTGGTTCACTGGCATATTTCAGTAGAAGTGAAAAGTATATTCCAAAGAGGGTGGGAGCAAGTACAAAACCCTGTGTCCTTAGTATGCTTCTTTATGGCAGTGAAGTGTGGTCAACGTACTCACGCCAAGAGAAACTTTTAAAAAGCTTTCATATGCTGTGTCTGCGAATAATACTTGGTATTAAGTGGCAAGACAAAATCACAAATACTGAAGTATTGGAAAGATCGGGTAGTGTGACGGTTTGTTCTAGGCTCAGTCATTGTAGACTTAGATGGATAGGACATGTTAGGAGGATGGATGATGGTAGAATACCAAAGGACATCTTTTTGGTTAATTACCTATGGGTAAGAGATCTCAGGGTCGGCTTCTACTGCGATACAAAGATGTGTTTAAGCAGGACATGATTGATACAGGCATTGATATTGCACCTCAGGAGCAAGTCGTAGCTGATCATGTTTGTTGCATGAAGAACAAAGATCAGAAACGTAATATACACAAAGGAGAAAATGATTGCAGATAGGTCACACACACTGCATTTTAGACGTAAGATGGTGCATGATGGTGGAAATGACCATGTGTTCACATGCATTCACTGTGGACAAACATTTACAGCGTGAATTGATCTGATCAGTCACATTCACTACCACCATGGGTTGTAGTTCTTATGCCTTTTTTTTAAGCACAATATAACAAACTATCATCTGTTAAGACGGCCAAGTACCAGTACAGATTTATTGGCCCTGATGCAAGCAGTCAAGTTATGATTCACCAACTGCACTCATCTCTTTTGGTCTGTTACATTTATCAATGAATCAGTCAAATGGCCAGTTAAACGGTGAAGGTTGGTGAAGTGGATCTGCACTATTTTGTCTCGCTTTTGTTGTACACTCTAGCAGACTGTTGTTCATCACTTTGTTTATGTTAACATCCCACTTGTATCATCTATCTCTTGCTCACCTATCTTCAACATTGTCTTCCAGTGTGGTATTTATTCTAATGTCATGACTTTTAATGTGGTAAAATTATTTGACTTGTCGCTTTGCATTACTTCCATCTGCTCCCTTTCAATCTGTAGGTTCTCTAATAACTTTTATATTTGTTTCTGTGAAATATAACCTATTCATCTTGAATATACATTTCCAGGCCTCAATTCAGTGTTAATTATACACACATTGAAGTCTGATCTGATTAATTTTGCCTACATTGTAAATTTAGTTGTGTAAGTAATCCTATCAAACTTACTAATGTAAACTTGCCCAGGAATCATGAACCGCCAAAAAAATGATGGGGTTGACTGCTACGTCCTGTAAAGGATATGCAACAACTTGTTAATGAATCTTTTATTAGTACCCAGAAGTCCTAGAGATCTTATGGGCAACCCTGCACCATCAAATTAGGATCATTACATCTCTTATGAGCCACAGTGGCGTCATGGCTACATGCTTGTCTGTTGGCAAGCTGGGTGTGGGTTTGAATGGGGTGGATTATTCACAGGTCGACCCAGGCTAAAATAGGTACCAGGGAATGTCTTGGAGAGTCAAGTGACCAGCTTAATACTGACCACATCACCCACCAAGTGTCCATTGGTCTATACAAATGTGGGTCAAGCAACACATGCCCAGTACGACATAAGTTGTGTGAAAGGATCCTTCCACTTCTCCAATTCTCCAACCCATCATTCGGCTTTCATTGACCAAACCTTGAACCAGGCATTTATTTCTATAATGTTGACTAGCTGGTTGATATCAACCTGAACACAAATTTCATCATGACACTTCTCTTTTATTTTGAACAAAGCTTTCATTTCTCAAATGTGAACTAAATAAAATAAGACATTGACACACTGGTATGGTTAATCATTCTTGTGTTCAGATTTATTCTGCATGTTCATCAGTTTGTTTTCTACTTGTAATGTATCTGGTGTAATGTATATTGAAGTCTGTATTTTTTATATGTTTGTTTCATTTCAGGAACATGATATGTCTATGTTAACTTTTGCAATAATTTGGAAATTGGTTCAGTCCTTTGTTTTTCAATTGTTATTTTTTAAATGACGGTTTGGGTGCTTGCAGTGTTTTTGTTTCCATCTTTAGGGTTTCTGTGATTGTTTTCTTGCATAATTAATTATTGTTTAAGAAATTGAAAGAGCTGAAGTGTAAGTTGAATTTCTTTTCAGAATGAGTTATTGTGGACTCTGCCAGCGTTAACTTTGTTCATTTAAAAAAAAAAATTTTTTCTTCTTCATAACTGCGATTGACACATGTATTATGGATCCATTTGACTGGATAGATACTTTTACATTTTAAGGTAAAGACTAAACATAAGATTCTTAGCAATATTTACGGTCTGAACAATTTAAATCATGGCCTTTCATGTACTGAACAGAATGGCTGAAATAAACCTTTGACACAAGTTGGAAAATGAGGCTTATATTATATGTAGAGTGAATGAGTGAGAGTGAATGAGTGAGCGTGATGGTGAATGAGTGAGCGTGATGGTGAATGAGTGAGCTGGAGAGTGAATGAATGAGCGGGAGAGTGAATGAGTGAGCGGGAGAGTGAGTGAGTGAGTGGGAGAGTGAATGAGTGAGAGTGAGCGGGAGAGTAAATGATTGAGCGGGAGAGTGAATGAGTGAGCATGAGAGTGAATGAGTGAGTGTGAGAAGGAATGAGTGAGCGTGAGAAGGAATGAGTGAGAGTGAATCAGTGAGCGGGAGAGTGAATGATTGAGCGTGAGAGTGAATGAGTGAGTGTGAGAGTGAATGAGTGAGCGGCAGAGTGAATGAGTGAGCGGCAGAGTGAATGATTGAGCGGGACAGTGAATGAGTGAGAGTGAATGAGTGAGAGTGAATGATTGACCGGGAGAGTGAATGAGTGAGCGGGAGAGTGAATGAGTGAGCGGGAGAGACAGAATGAGTGAGCAGGAGAGTAAATGAGTGAGCGGGAGAATGAATGAGTGAGCGGGAGAGTGAATGAGTGAGCGTGAGAGCGAATGAGTGAGCGGGAGAGTGAATGAGTGAGCGGGAGAGTGAATGAGTGAGCATGAGAGCGAATGAGTGAGCGTGAGAGCGAATGAGTGAGTGGGAGAGTGAATTAGTGAGAGTGAAAGAGAGAGAGAGTGTGTGTGAGCGTACGCATGCGTGTGAGTGTGTGTATATGAAAGAATACAGAGAGAGAGAGAGCTGAGCAGATGCATGTCATGTAACACGCATGTTATGTAACACAAGAATCCATGTTTGTTTATTCTCATCTGTCATATTATAAGTTAAATACCATTTGATTTTATCATGTATAATCTAAACTTATGTTCATTACTGTAGTTTGAGTGAGAGAGTGAGTGAGTGTGAATGAGAGACAGAATGAGTGAGCGTGAGAGTGAATGAGTGAGAGTGAATGATTGAGCGTGAGAGTGAATGAGTGAGCGGGAGAGTGAATGAGTGAGCGGGAGAGTGAATGAGTGAGCGGGAGAGTGAATGAGTGAGGGTGAATGAGTGAGGGTGAATGAGTGAGCGGGAGAGTGAATGAGTGAGCGTGAGAGTGAATGAGTGAGAGTGAATGAGTGAGCGGGAGAGTGAATGATTGAACGGGAGAGTGAATGAGTGAGCGGGAGAGTGAATGAGTGAGCGGGAGAGACAGAATGAGTGAGAGTGAATGAGTGAGAGCGAGAGTGAATGAGTGAGCGGGAGAGTGAATGAGTGAGCGGGAGAGTGAATGAGTGAGAGTGTGTGTGTGTGAGTGAATGAGTGAGAGTGAGAGTGAATGAGAGAGAGAGAGAGTGTGTGTGTGGGACGCGCTGGCATCACTACTTTTACGTCACATACTTTTTATGTACACATTTTTCTCCATGTTTAGCCTTGTTTATGTTTACAACATTCATTTCACAATGTTTATTATTCTTCCTATGTAAATGTATAATGCTCTTGATGAACGAAAGACGAGTGATTGGAAGGGCCGAATGTAAGACGGGCCTGCGCGCCCAATTTGTGACCCTAATAAAGTTGATTTGATTTTGATTTGTTCAGCAAAACTGAAAATAAACGTGTTCGTATAGCTCTTGTCATTTTCTTCTAAGAAGGTTGTTTCACAAATGGCATTCTTAGTCAACGATTGTTGAGTTGGCAATATTTTCCAACTTATATCACTGAAACAGGTCAACCAGAGAGACAAATGGAGACGGATTGTTTCTGCAGCAAAGAACCTCAATGGCTCGGAACGCTGAAGAAGAAGAAGAAGAAGATATCACTGAAACAAAGTTTTTTTGTCAGTCAACAGATGTTTTCCATTGAGTATATACCATTTTATCTTTGGGCATGTCATGAGAAGAGCTGGAGTATGTTGTAATGGGAAGGTTGGAGGGGAGGGAAGGCAAGGAGAGATCAAGAGAAAAGATGGCAGGCAGTTTGACATGGCATGGATGAATGTGAGTATCAGAAATGGCAGCACAAGAGACTGAAGTCTGTGGACAGATACGATCACCAGTGCCACACGGCATGGACTTTAAGAAAAGAATATTACATTTGGTATCAGCCTATGTTATGGTTTTGTGCAAAACACATGTTGTAGCTGTGTTATTGATTTAAAAGAAGATCATTTGAAATTCTTTTCTAAAAGTTTTCAGCCTGAAACTGAAGTTTCAGATTACGTGGTGTCCTTACATGATGTTTTTTGAAATACGGCAGGGCCATTACATGTATCAAACATGACCACGAGTGTGTATTTCATTCATGCATTGAGTTGGTCAGGGTTTGCTGTAAATATATTGTTGCAGTAAATATATTGTTGTAGTTAGCTGTCATTTAGAAACAAGATCACACACTTCACCAGCAGGCTCTGTTACTGGCTGTTTGTGGTGTTGTATATTTATGTTTTGAAGGTGTCTTGTTGCATCTGTCCTTACCAGTTTTATTTGTTTGCTTTGTATAGTTGGTGTGTCATGTTTGCTTTTTGTCATTTATTTCTTATCTTCTGTTCATTTGCTGTCAGTTCCTGCTTGGTATTAACATCTTGAGCTCTTTCATCACCCAAATCATGTTGTTATTTTCAACCTGACCAAAATGCTGGTTCTTTTGTAAAATTCACAGTTGCTATCAGTTATGAAGAAATATGCAATTTATTTAAACTAGTGTAGAACAGTGGCTCCCAAAGCTGGCAGCAATGTCCCTCTGAGAAATGATAAAAAGATCAGGGGATTTGTAAATTTGTAGTGGACTAAATAGCAAGAACCACAGGTATGCAGTGTTTTAAGAAAATTGTTTATTTATGAAATGAATGAAAACGATGGTTTGGTTGTAGAATGTGCTGAGAGCAGCCTAACATAGTAGTAGGCCTCTTTCAGTCCTGAAGGACTATAGAGTTGTGCCGCTTGGGAGGTGCCTGGCAGCACCGCTGGTGACTGTATAGTCCATTGTGAGAGTGACAATCCCTGTTACAGTTTCCGTATCTGTAAGACGAGGCAAGTCCCGCAGTAAGTGACTGCGCTTTGAGCCTGTGCCGCCTATCCTCAGTTTGTTGGATCAGATTGCGCTCAAAGAGCACCAGTCTGTTTCGTACATCTCTTCTCCAGGAGCATCTGTCTGTTGCAACTCTCTCCCACGTGTCTGGATCTATTCCAATGGTTTTCATATCTTGTTTACACACATCCCTATATCGCATTTGGGGTTTTCCGGTTGGCCTCTTTCCTGTGGCTAGTTCTCCGTAAAGGAGATCTTTGGGAATACGTTCATCCTCCATTCGAGATACGTGGCCCAGCCACCGGAGGCGTCTCTGCTTGAGGAGGGTGTGCACTGTGGTAATATCTGCTCTTTCAAGCACCTGTTTGTTTGTTATATGGTCTTTCCATGTTATGCCCAGGATACGTCTCAGACATCTCATGTGGAAGGAATTCAACTTCCTTTCCTGTCTTGAGTACAGGGTCCAGGATTCAGACCCATAGAGTAGTGTGCTAACAACACAAGCTTTATATACTTGAGCTTTTGTACGCTCTGTTAGTCTATTATTCTCCCAAACGCTTTTAGCTAGCCTGGAAAATGTTGTGGCTGCCTTTCCAATGCGTCTGTCGATTTCTGTCTCTAATGAAAGATTATCTGATATTGTCGACCCCAAATACACAAACTCGTGGACGACCTTCAATTCGTAATTCGAAATTTTGATTGACGGAGGCGCACCAGCGTCTTGTTCTATCACCTGTGTTTTATTTAGGCTAATGGTGAGCCCAAAGTCTTTGCAGGCGGCTGCAAAATGATCTATGAGCCTTTGGAGATCTTCTGCTGTATGAGTAGTCAGTGCTGCATCATCTGCAAAAAGTAGTTCTCTTACGCATCTTGATCTTATTTTGGCCTTTGCCTTGAGTCTTGATGGGTTAAAAAGTTTGCCATCAGATCTTGTGTGGAGGTATATGCCTTCAGTGGCAGTCCCAAATGCCTGCCTTAAGAGAACACCGAAGAAGATACCAAAGAGTGTAGGAGCAAGCACGCAGCCCTGCTTTACTTCGCTGCTGATGCTGAATGACTGGGATGTTGAGCCGTCAAATAAAATGGTCCCCTGCATGTTTTCGTGGAATGATTTCACGAGACTAAGAAGAGTGGGTGGATATCCAACCTTTTCAAGGACCTTAAAAAGGCCGCTTCTGTTTACGAAGTCAAATGCCTTTGTGAGGTCGATGAAGGCAATATATAATGGCTTCCTCTGTTCTCTGCACTTCTCTTGGAGCTGCCGGAGTGAGAAAATCATATCGATGGTGGACCTGTTGGGTCTAAATCCGCACTGTGATTCGGGGTAGATCCTTTCAGCAAGAATGTGTAATCTATTAAGGATTACTCTGGCTAAAATCTTGCCTGTAATGCTGAGTAGGGAAATGCCACGATAGTTGCAGTCGCTTCTGTCGCCTTTGTTTTTATAAAGTGTAACGATGTTTGCATCTTTCATATCTTGTGGTATTGATTTTTCTTTCCAGCAGAGCTGAAATATTGCATACAGTTCTGGGATGATTGTTTCTTTGCTACATTTTAAAATTTCAGGTGGAATACTGTCTTTTCCAGGTGCCTTGCCAGATTTGAGAGAGTCTAGTGCTTCGCTGATTTCTGTGAGGCAAGGTTCGTTATCCAGGGCATGCATGGCAGACTGTTGATCGATGGCTTCCAGAGCTTCTTCGCTGACAGTGTTATCCACTGAGTATAGCTCTGAGTAGTGTTCTACCCAGCGATCCATTTGTTTCGCTCGATCTTTTATGATTATCCCCTCAGTTGATCGTAAAGGGGCCATCTTATTTTTTGATGGACCGATAGCTTGCTTGATGCCCTTGTACATTCATCTTATATTTCCAGTGTCTGCACAAGTTTGGATTTGAGCAGAGAGCTGTAGCCAGTACCCGTTCGCACATCTTCTTGCCATCTGTTGTACTCTATTTCTGGCCATTCGCAATGCCTGCAGTGTTTTCTCTGAAGGTGATGTTTTATACATTGAGAATGCATGTCTCTTTATCTCCAGGACGGAGCATCTCTTCAGAGTGTGCTTCAAACCAGTCGGTTGACTTAGTTTGCTTCTTGCCAAATGTTGATAGTGCTGTATTGTAGATGGTGTCGCGAAAATGACTCCATCTCTCGGTGGAATTTCTGTTTGTGGGGCCAGGCAGAGTATCCGCTAGAGCCTGCATGAATTTGTTGACCTTCTCTTTATTTTGGGTGCCGCTGGTGTAAATGCGTGGTCTTCCTTCTGTTCGGCTTCTGTAGATTCTCTTGGGCTTTATCTTCACCTTGCTGGAGACGAGTGAATGGTCGGTGTCGCAGTCAGCACTATGGTAGCTGCGAGTCAGCCGTACATTGTGGAGGTTGCTGCGTTTAGTGAGCACCAGGTCGAGTTGGTGCCAGTTTTTTGATCTGGGGTGCCTCCATGACACCTTGTGTTGGGGTTTCGTGTCAAAGAAGGTGTTGGTCACGCACAGATTATGGTGGCTGCAGAATTCCAAGAGACGTTGTCCATTGTCATTGATCTTCCCAACGCCAAACTGTCCTAGACATGAAGGCCAAGATCTGTGGTCAGAGCCAACCCTGGCATTGAAATCCCCCAGGATAAAAAGATGTTTCTCTGGTGTTTCACTGACTTCTTTGCTAAGGTCGTCACAGAACTTGTCTTTAGATTCTGATGCTGCAGTTAGTGTTGGGGCGTAGACGCTTATAATACTAACTGGGCCTGCCTCTGTCTGGAGTTGGAGCTTCAGTATTCTTTCAGTGCCATCACTTGGTGGTATGATGGAATTAAGCAGATTGTTTCTGATAGCGAAGCCAACTCCATGCTCCCTGATCTCTCCGCACGGCTTGCCATGCCAGTAGAAAGTGAAGTCCCTCTCCTTGATGCTTCCAGATTCTTGGAGTCTAGTCTCTTGCAGGGCGACAATGTCTATCCCCAGTCTTAGTAGTTCGTTATTTATCACTGCAGTTTTGCGGGCATCCACAATCTCGTTTAGATCGTCTGAGATGCCAGGGGTCATGTTTCTTACGTTCCATGTTCCCAGCCTTAGGGCCGGTTGTTTTGTTTTTTTCTTGTTGCTGGGTGTATAGATTGCGGTCCATGTGTCAGGATTTTCCCCTAAGCTCCACACACCCTCAGGAGCAGATGAACCGTGGCAAGACAACACCTTACTGACTGGGGGTTGCCCAGCTTAGGCGGGTGGTAGCTGTCTAGTGAGATACGATGATCTCTCCCACCATCGGAAGTAGCCCCTGGCGCCTTGCTCTACGCCAATCGAGCATTAAGACTTATAACTGGCAAATGCTGCTTCCCGTGTTGTGTCACTGCTTTACGCGGTGCTGAAGTGACCTCTTCAGTTCCCCCTCTCCACGTCGCCGATATTGACCAAGGGAAAGGCAGTAGCCAATGTAACTTGGCATCGGTGCTGTCGCAGGAGTTGCCAGAACTATGTTGTTTACAACATGGAACTGCCTTAGGGACTCCATCTCCGGATTTGTCCTCAGGGTTTACTCCCGAAGCCTTTCCCATATGGGTATACCCGCAAGGCAGCAGAGCCTAACATAGTGGCTAGTGTACTCACTGTCCCTGTGCTCCTGGGTTCAGATTGCCCTAAAGGTGTAATTATATTCATCATGACAACATGAAAGTCCCCTGAACCCCATAAAATAGGTACCAGAATATTTTGGGGCAGATGAGGTGACTGACATGATACTGACCACATCATCCCTCGGGTGCCATTTGGTCAAGATAATACGAGCCTGGTGCCATTTGGTCAAGATAATACTAGCCTGGTGCCATTTTATCAAGATAGTACGAGCCTGGTGCCATTTGGTCAAGATAATACAAACCTGGTGCCATTTCGTCGAGATAATACGAACCTGGTGCCATTTGGTCAAGATAATATGAGCCTGGTGCAACTTGCCCAGTATACCATGGATTCCCATTTGGTCAAGATAATACAAGCCTGGTGCCACTTGCCCAGTATACCATGGATCCCCATTTGGTCAAGATAATACGAGCCTGGTGCCACTTGCCCAGTATACCATGGATCCCCATTTGGTCAAGATAATACAAGCCTGGTGCCACTTGCCCAGTATACCATGGATCCCCATTTGGTCAAGATAATACAAGCCTGGTGCCACTTGCCCAGTATACCATGGATTCCCATTTGGTCAAGATAATACAAGCCTGGTGCCACTTGCCCAGTATACCATGGATCCCCATTTGGTCAAGATAATACGAGCCTGGTGCCACTTGCCCAGTATACCATGGATCCCCATTTGGTCAAGATAATACGAGCCTGGTGCCACTTGCCCAGTATACCATGGATCCCCATTTGGTCAAGATAATACGAGCCTGGTGCCACTTGCCCAGTATGCCATGGATCCCCATTTGGTTATAGATGGAGTACAAAATATAAAGTTGTCAGTGGTCAACCTAGACCGCATAGTCACATTTACTCCTTCCATATGTCTTCTATCACATGATGTAGTGACCAGGTCTTTAACTGCCTTCTCAACTGGAACGGGCAATTATATCTCTTCCACAAACTGTCATCTCTAATGCTGTTTGTCATTTCATGAGTTGGTGTCTTCCCATGCTAGGTATCTTTTCTCTACCAAATCCTTTGTCTCTTTTTATCCTGCATTACACTTGAACAAGTTTACTTCTATATTTACTCTATCTAGAGTTGACAGGTCTTTTTCAATTTCGATTGTTCCTTTAGTTAACTGTATTTGGCTGGTATTTTTTCTGTATGTTGTCTGTTTTACAAGTATTGTTTGTGTTGTTGCTAGTGCAGCCAAAGTTCACTATACTATACTTCAGAAAGCAACTCATTGAATAAAATTATAGAGAAAGAATAAAATGATCTGGTGTGTTTCCTTCCTAGGGTTGGGCGCTTGTACAAGTGTTAGGTCAGGCAAGTTGGGTGTCAGGTAACAGCAATGTGTGTGAGTGTTCTTACAGCAAGATGTGCGTGTATTAAATATATACATGATCGCTGACCAGGTGGTTAAATGTTTGATCATGTCTACAATGAACATATTCTGTGTTAAATGTGAGAATAACTTCTTTAGACTTGATTTGAGTGTTGCATTGTTGTTTTTTATGATGCCAGATAAATACCATTAATTTTTCTGAAGCCAGATAAATACCATTCATTTTTCTTACGACAGACATTTAATTTCTGATGACAGATAATACCATTAATTGATCCTTCTTCTTTTATACCATGGGGGCGTAGAAGAGGCGGCTTGTAATTGTATGTGTGCATCCATTACTCTTTCCCTCCTGGGAACACATCAGACTATTATGCTGGGTCTAGTACATTCTTCTGCTTCTGCCTTGTATCCTCTTTTGGAGAAAAGACCCTCCACTAACTCCTGCCAGACCATCCTATTTTTGCTGTCTCCTGTGCAGCTCTCTCTCTCTCTCTCACTCTCTCTCCCTCTTTCTCTCTGTCACTCTCTCTCTCCCCCTCCCTCCCCCTCTCTCTCTCTCTCTCCCTCCCCCTCTCTCACAAAGCACGTTGAACGTAATAAATTATACAGCCATCTAAGACTTCTACCACTTCAAAAGCGCTTCCTTTTTAACAAAGCCAAATTAGTGAATAAAATTATATCTGAAAATACCCCAGAGTATCTGCTACCGTTAATTCAATCTAATGCAATGAACTGTAAGCGCTTAAATTTATTACAGCTTCCTAAGGCTAGATTGGACTTATACAAAACTTGTTTCGCATATTCAGGTGCTCACTTGTGGAATAGCCTTCCACCAGAACTGAAAATACCAATGAGTCCCTACACATTCAACCGAAAACTCTTTCAATACTTACTTCATACCGACTATATGCCTCCATAAGTCACCTACTAGTATCATTTTCCACTATCATTCTTCACTGTATGTGTGCGAGCGAGACAGTGGGTGAGAGAGTGAGTGAGAAAGAGTGTGAGTGGAAGAATTAGTATGAGTGAGTGAGTATGCATGTGGGTGTGCCTGAGTGAGTGTGTATGGACATATGTGTGAGAGATTTAGTTAGAGAATGAGTGAATCTGAGAGAGTGGGTGTGTTGTGTGTCTGCCTGTCTGTGAAAGTTAGTGAGTGAGTGTGAGTTAGAGAGTCAGCGAGTAAATGAGTTAGTAAGGGAGCATGAGTGAGAGAGAGAATTTGTAGGTATGTGTGTATGTGCGCGAATGAGTGAGAGCGAGTGAGTGTAAAAGAGAGAGCGTGGGTGAATGAGAGAGTGCATGAGAAAGTGTTATGTATGTGTGTGCATGTCTGGATGTGTGTATGGGTGTATATGTGTGTGTATCTGTGTGTGTATGTCTGTACGTGTGTTAAGGTGTGCGTTCATGTGTTTATATGCGTTTATATGCATGTGCGTGTGTATATGTGTGTATGGATGAGTGTGTGTGTGCTTGTGTATGTATTGTATATCTTTGTGTGTGTAAGTGTACATGCATGCAGTGTATGCGAGGGAGTGTATATTTGGGTGTTATATGAGTACGTGTGAGTAAGTATATGGATGTGTGTAGGTGTGTGTATTTGCGTGGGTATATGTGTGTATTTGCATGTGTATGTTGTGCGTGGGTGTGTTTATGTACATGTGTGTGAGAGAGGAGAGAGAGAGAGTTGAGCGCACGCATGTCATCTAACATGCTGTTCCATATGTTTTGTGTATTCTCATTTTCATATTATCATTTTGATGCACTTGATTTTAACATGCATAAAATGAATTCATGTAAATTACTGTAAAGTAAGTGAGAGAGTTGAGAGAGAGAGTGAATGAGTGTGAGAGTGTGTGTATGTAAAGAGAGAGAGAGAGAGTTGAGCCCACGCATGTCATGTAACATGCTACTCCATATTTTTTATGTATTCTCATCTTTCATATTACGAGGTATTGTTTTGTATGCCACTTGATTGTCCTGTAACATGCCATTCCATTTTTTTTTTTTTTTTTAAATTCTCATCTTATCATTTTGTATGCCACTTGATTTTATCATGTATAATATAACATTACTGTGATGTGAGTGAGAGAGTTAGTGAGTGGGAGAGAGAGAGATACAGAATGAGAGAGAGAGAGAGAGGGGGGGAGAGAGAGAAAAAAGAGAGAGTTGAATTGCATCACTAATTTTTACGCTACATAATGTATATGTACAATTTTTTCTCCACTTCTTGTAATTGCGAGAATTCTCATGACAATCGTCAGTGTCTCAATTGTGTGTAGTGTGAGAGTTTGTTCTTATTAGTTTCAGTGATCATGTGAGGCATCATGTATGTGTCTTTATGTGAGGATGTGTGTATGGGTGTGTATGTGAGGGATATGTGTGTGTGGGTGTGGAGAATGTATGTGTGGAGGGGTTGTGTGTGGAGGATGTGTATGGGTTAATGGGTGATGTGTGAAGGGATGTGTAGTCGGTGGTGGGTGTATGTGTGTGTGTGTGTGTGGGGGGGGGGAATATTTGAGAGGATAGTTGGAAGTATGTGCGTGTTGGTGGGTTGGGAGGGGATGTGGGCAGGGAGTGTGTGTTTGCGTGGGTGAATGGGTGTGTAGGAGATTGTGTGGGTTGGGGGATGGGGGTGAATGGGATATGTCTGTGTGGGTGTGAGTGTGGATGGGGTAAATGTGAGTGGGTGGAGGATGTATGTGTGGGTGGTGAGGATGTTTGTAGGATGTGAGTGGGTGGGGAGATGTGTGGATGGGGATGTGTATGGGGAATGTATGTGGGGGGGGGGGGGGGAGAGAATGTGTTTATGGGTGGAGTTTTGTGTGGGAGGGGAGAGGTGGGGGAGGTGTGGGATGTGCAGGTGATTGAAGAAGGATGTATGCGAGGATGGGGGATGTGTGTTTGGCTGGGTGGTTGGGGTGTGTGTGGGTGGGAGGGTAGATGAGAGATGCATGTGTTGATGGGCGTGTGGGTGTGAGTGGTTGATGGATGAGTACGTGAGTGGGTGGATGTGTGTGAGAGATGGGTGGGGGGAGGTGTGTAGTTGTGAGAAGATGTGTGTGAGCGGCGGATGTGTGTGACTGGGGTATATGTGGGTGGTGGGGTGTGTGTGGGTAGGAGTTGTGTGTTTTTGGGTTATGGGTGGGGGATATGTGTGGGCAGGTGGGGAGATGTGTTTATGGGTGGGGATGTATAGTTGAGAGGTGGCGAATATTGGGTGGGTGAGTGGGTGTAGGTTGGCTGATGTGTGTGTGGGTGGGTGGGGAAAATTGTGAGAGTGCGGGATATGTGTGTGGATAGGTGCGGGATGTGTGGGTTAGCGGGAGTATGTGTGTGTGGTTTCTTCTTATTCTTCTTCTTCTCCTCTTCCTCCTCCTCCTCCTTCTTCTTCTCCTCCTCCGTCTTCTTCTTCTTCATCTTCTTCTTCTTCATCTTCTTCTTCTTCTTGGGGAAATGTATGTGGGTGGAGGATCAGTTGGTGTGTGGCGGCATGTATGTTCGCCTGTTCTGTGTGAGTGCGTGGAGGTATGTGTGGGTGGATGGGGGAGGATTTGGTGGCTGCGGGATATGAGGGTGGATGGGGGATGTGTCTCACAACATTGCAATATGCACTGTTTATGTTTACAACTTTCATTTGATAATGTTTTTTTTTTCTCATGTGAATGTATCATGCGTAATATGCATTGTTTATGCTTACAAAATCCATTTGACAATGTTTTTTCCCCTATGTTAATGTAACATGCACATTTGATGAATGAAAGATGAGTGATTGAAAGGGCCGAATGTAAGACGGGCCTGCGTGCTCAATTTGTTACCCTTTTAAAATAAAGTTTGTTTGTTCATTCGTTCTCTCTCACTCCCCCTCCCTTCCCTCTCTCCCTCCCTCCCTCCCCTCTCTCTTTCCATCTCTCACTCCCCCTCTCTCTCTCCCTCCCTCCCCCTCTCTCACTCCCTCCCTCTCTCACTCCCTCCCTCTCTCACTCCCTCCCTCTCACCCCGGTATGTTGCCACTCACACCGGTATGTTGCCACTCACTCCAGTATGTTGCCACTCACACTGGTATGTTGCCACTCACTCCAGTATGTTGCCACTCACACCGGTATGTTGCCACTCACACTGGTATGTTGCCACTCACACCGGTATGTTGCCACTCACACCGGTATGTTGCCACTCACTCCAGTATGTTGCCACTCACACCAGTATGTTGCCACTCACACCGGTATGTTGCCACTCACTCCAGTATGTTGCCACTCACACCGGTATGTTGCCACTCACTCCAGTATGTTGCCACTCACACCGGTATGTTGCCACTCACTCCGGTATGTTGCCACTCACACCGGTATGTTGCCACTCACTCCGGTATGTTGCCACTCACACCAGTATGTTGCCACTCACACCGGTATGTTGCCACTCACTCCAGTATGTTGCCACTCACACCGGTATGTTGCCACTCACTCCAGTATGTTGCCACTCACTCCAGTATGTTGCCACTCACTCCAGTATGTTGCCACTCACTCCAGTATGTTGCCACTCACTCCAGTATGTTGCCACTCACTCCAGTATGTTGCCACTCACACCGGTATGTTGCCACTCACTCCAGTATGTTGCCACTCACTCCAGTATGTTGCCACTCACTCCAGTATGTTGCCACTCACACCAGTATGTTGCCACTCACACCGGTATGTTGCCACTCACTCCGGTATGTTGCCACTCACTCCAGTATGTTGCCACTCACTCCAGTATGTTGCCACTCACTCCGGTATGTTGCCACTCACTCCGGTATGTTGCCACTCACTCCGGTATGTTGCCACTCACTCCAGTATGTTGCCACTCACTTCAGTATGTTGCCACTCACTCCAGTATGTTGCCACTCACTCCAGTATGTTGCCACTCACTCCAGTATGTTGCCACTCACTCCAGTATGTTGCCACTCACTCCAGTATGTTGCCACTCACTCCAGTATGTTGCCACTCACACCAGTATGTTGCCACTCACACCGGTATGTTGCCACTCACTCCGGTATGTTGCCACTCACTCCAGTATGTTGCCACTCACTCCAGTATGTTGCCACTCACTCCAGTATGTTGCCACTCACACCGGTATGTTGCCACTCACACCGGTATGTTGCCACTCACACCGGTATGTTGCCACTCACTCCAGTATGTTGCCACTCACTCCGGTATGTTGCCACTCACTCCGGTATGTTGCCACTCACTCCAGTATGTTGCCACTCACTCCAGTATGTTGCCACTCACTCCAGTATGTTGCCACTCACTCCAGTATGTTGCCACTCACTCCAGTATGTTGCCACTCACTCCAGTATGTTGCCACTCACTCCAGTATGTTGCCACTCACTCCAGTATGTTGCCACTCACTCCGGTATGTTGCCACTCACTCCGGTATGTTGCCACTCACTCCGGTATGTTGCCACTCACTCCGGTATGTTGCCACTCACTCCGGTATGTTGCCACTCACTCCGGTATGTTGCCACTCACTCCGGTATGTTGCCACTCACTCCGGTATGTTGCCACTCACACCGGTATGTTGCCACTCACTCCAGTATGTTGCCACTCACTCCAGTATGTTGCCACTCACTCCGGTATGTTGCCACTCACTCCAGTATGTTGACACTCACTCCAGTATGTTGCCACTCACTCCGGTATGTTGCCACTCACTCCAGTATGTTGCCACTCACTCTGGTATGTTGCCACTCACTCCAGTATGTTGCCACTCACACCGGTATGTTGCCACTCACTCTGGTATGTTGCCACTCACACCGGTATGTTGCCACTCACTCCAGTATGTTGCCACTCACTCCAGTATGTTGCCACTCACTCTGGTATGTTGCCACTCACACCGGTATGTTGCCATTCACTCCAGTATGTTGCCACTCACTCCAGTATGTTGCCACTCACTCCAGTATGTTGCCACTCACTCCAGTATGTTGCCACTCACTCCGGTATGTTGCCACTCACTCCAGTATGTTGCCACTCACTCCAGTATGTTGCCACTCACTCTGGTATGTTGCCACTCACACCGGTATGTTGCCACTCACTCTGGTATGTTGCCACTCACTCCAGTATGTTGCCACTCACACCGGTATGTTGCCACTCACTCTGGTATGTTGCCACTCACACCGGTATGTTGCCACTCACTCCAGTATGTTGCCACTCACTCCAGTATGTTGCCACTCACTCTGGTATGTTGCCACTCACACCGGTATGTTGCCATTCACTCCAGTATGTTGCCACTCACTCCGGTATGTTGCCACTCACTCCAGTATGTTGCCACTCACTCCAGTATGTTGCCACTCACTCCAGTATGTTGCCATTCACTCCAGTATGTTGCCACTCACTCCAGTATGTTGCCACTCACACCGGTATGTTGCCACTCACTCCGGTATGTTGCCACTCACTCCGGTATGTTGCCACTCACACTGGTATGTTGCCACTCACACCGGTATGTTGCCACTCACTCCAGTATGTTGCCACTCACTCCAGTATGTTGCCACTCACTCCAGTATGTTGCCACTCACACCGGTATGTTGCCACTCACTCCAGTATGTTGCCACTCACACCGGTATGTTGCCACTCACACCGGTATGTTGCCACTCACACCGGTATGTTGCCACTCACACCGGTATGTTGCCACTCACACCGGTATGTTGCCACTCACTCCAGTATGTTGCCACTCACACCAGTATGTTGCCACTCACACCGGTATGTTGCCACTCACTCCAGTATGTTGCCACTCACTCCAGTATGTTGCCACTCACACCGGTATGTTGCCACTCACTCCAGTATGTTGCCACTCACACCGGTATGTTGCCACTCACACCGGTATGTTGCCACTCACACCGGTATGTTGCCACTCACACCGGTATGTTGCCACTCACACCGGTATGTTGCCACTCACACCGGTATGTTGCCACTCACTCCAGTATGTTGCCATTCACACCAGTATGTTGCCACTCACACCGGTATGTTGCCACTCACTCCAGTATGTTGCCACTCACACCGGTATGTTGCCACTCACTCCAGTATGTTGCCACTCACTCCGGTATGTTGCCACTCACACCGGTATGTTGCCACTCACACCGGTATGTTGCCACTCACTCCAGTATGTTGCCACTCACACCGGTATGTTGCCACTCACTCCAGTATGTTGCCACTCACTCCAGTATGTTGCCACTCTTTCCAGTATGTTGCCACTCACTCCAGTATGTTGCCACTCACACCGGTATGTTGCCATTCACTCCAGTATGTTGCCACTCACACCGGTATGTTGCCATTCACTCCAGTATGTTGCCACTCACTCCAGTATGTTGCCACTCACACCGGTATGTTGCCATTCACTCCAGTATGTTGCCACTCACTCTGGTATGTTGCCACTCACTCCGGTATGTTGCCACTCACTCCAGTATGTTGCCACTCACTCCAGTATGTTGCCACTCACACCGGTATGTTGCCACTCACTCCAGTATGTTGCCACTCACTCCAGTATGTTGCCACTCACTCCAGTATGTTGCCACTCACTCCAGTATGTTGCCACTCACTCCGGTATGTTGCCACTCACTCTGGTATGTTGCCACTCACACCGGTATGTTGCCACTCACTCCAGTATGTTGCCACTCACTCCAGTATGTTGCCACTCACTCTGGTATGTTGCCACTCACACCGGTATGTTGCCATTCACTCCAGTATGTTGCCACTCACTCCGGTATGTTGCCACTCACTCCAGTATGTTGCCACTCACTCCAGTATGTTGCCACTCACTCCAGTATGTTGCCATTCACTCCAGTATGTTGCCACTCACACCGGTATGTTGCCACTCACTCCGGTATGTTGCCACTCACTCCGGTATGTTGCCACTCACACCGGTATGTTGCCACTCACATCGGTATGTTGCCACTCACTCCGGTATGTTGCCACTCACTCCGGTATGTTGCCACTCACTCCAGTATGTTGCCACTCACACCGGTATGTTGCCACTCACTCCAGTATGTTGCCACTCACACCGGTATGTTGCCACTCACACCGGTATGTTGCCACTCACATCGGTATGTTGCCACTCACACCGGTATGTTGCCACTCACACCGGTATGTTGCCACTCACTCCAGTATGTTGCCACTCACACCAGTATGTTGCCACTCACACCGGTATGTTGCCACTCACTCCAGTATGTTGCCACTCACTCCAGTATGTTGCCACTCACACCGGTATGTTGCCACTCACTCCAGTATGTTGCCACTCACACCGGTATGTTGCCACTCACACCGGTATGTTGCCACTCACACCGGTATGTTGCCACTCACACCGGTATGTTGCCACTCACACCGGTATGTTGCCACTCACACCGGTATGTTGCCACTCACTCCAGTATGTTGCCACTCACACCAGTATGTTGCCACTCACACCGGTATGTTGCCACTCACTCCAGTATGTTGCCACTCACACCGGTATGTTGCCACTCACTCCAGTATGTTGCCACTCACTCCGGTATGTTGCCACTCACTCCAGTATGTTGTCACTCACTCCAGTATGTTGCCACTCACTCTGGTATGTTGCCACTCACACCGGTATGTTGCCACTCACTCCAGTATGTTGCCACTCACTCCAGTATGTTGCCACTCACACCAGTATGTTGCCACTCACACCGGTATGTTGCCACTCACTCCAGTATGTTGCCACTCACTCCAGTATGTTGCCACTCACTCCAGTATGTTGCCACTCACTCCGGTATGTTGCCACTCACTCCAGTATGTTGCCACTCACTCTGGTATGTTGCCACTCACTCTGGTATGTTGCCACTCACACCGGTATGTTGCCACTCACTCTGGTATGTTGCCACTCACTCCAGTATGTTGCCACTCACACCGGTATGTTGCCACTCACTCTGGTATGTTGCCACTCACTCCAGTATGTTGCCACTCACTCTGGTATGTTGCCACTCACTCTGGTATGTTGCCATTCACTCCAGTATGTTGCCACTCACACCGGTATGTTGCCACTCACTCCAGTATGTTGCCACTCACTCCAGTATGTTGCCACTCACTCCAGTATGTTGCCACTCACTCCAGTATGTTGCCACTCACACCGGTATGTTGCCACTCACTCCGGTATGTTGCCACTCACTCCGGTATGTTGCCACTCACACCGGTATGTTGCCACTCACACCGGTATGTTGCCACTCACTCCAGTATGTTGCCACTCACTCCAGTATGTTGCCACTCACTCCAGTATGTTGCCACTCACACCGGTATGTTGCCACTCACTCCAGTATGTTGCCACTCACACCGGTATGTTGCCACTCACACCGGTATGTTGCCACTCACACCGGTATGTTGCCACTCACACCGGTATGTTGCCACTCACACCGGTATGTTGCCACTCACTCCAGTATGTTGCCACTCACACCAGTATGTTGCCACTCACACCGGTATGTTGCCACTCACTCCAGTATGTTGCCACTCACTCCAGTATGTTGCCACTCACACCGGTATGTTGCCACTCACTCCAGTATGTTGCCACTCACACCGGTATGTTGCCACTCACACCGGTATGTTGCCACTCACACCGGTATGTTGCCACTCACACCGGTATGTTGCCACTCACACCGGTATGTTGCCACTCACACCGGTATGTTGCCACTCACTCCAGTATGTTGCCACTCACACCAGTATGTTGCCACTCACACCGGTATGTTGCCACTCACTCCAGTATGTTGCCACTCACACCGGTATGTTGCCACTCACTCCAGTATGTTGCCACTCACTCCGGTATGTTGCCACTCACACCGGTATGTTGCCACTCACACCGGTATGTTGCCACTCACTCCAGTATGTTGCCACTCACACCGGTATGTTGCCACTCACTCCAGTATGTTGCCACTCACTCCAGTATGTTGCCACTCTTTCCAGTATGTTGCCACTCACTCCAGTATGTTGCCACTCACACCGGTATGTTGCCATTCACTCCAGTATGTTGCCACTCACACCGGTATGTTGCCATTCACTCCAGTATGTTGCCACTCACTCCAGTATGTTGCCACTCACACCGGTATGTTGCCATTCACTCCAGTATGTTGCCACTCACTCCGGTATGTTGCCACTCACTCCGGTATGTTGCCACTCACTCCAGTATGTTGCCACTCACTCCAGTATGTTGCCACTCACACCGGTATGTTGCCACTCACTCCAGTATGTTGCCACTCACTCCAGTATGTTGCCACTCACTCCAGTATGTTGCCACTCACTCCAGTATGTTGCCACTCACTCCAGTATGTTGCCACTCACACCGGTATGTTGCCACTCACACCGGTATGTTGCCACTCACACCGGTATGTTGCCACTCACACCGGTATGTTGCCACTCACTCCAGTATGTTGCCACTCACACCAGTATGTTGCCACTCACACCGGTATGTTGCCACTCACTCCAGTATGTTGCCACTCACACCGGTATGTTGCCACTCACTCCAGTATGTTGCCACTCACTCCGGTATGTTGCCACTCACACCGGTATGTTGCCACTCACACCGGTATGTTGCCACTCACACCGGTATGTTGCCACTCACACCGGTATGTTGCCACTCACACCGGTATGTTGCCACTCACACCGGTATGTTGCCACTCACTCCAGTATGTTGCCACTCACACCGGTATGTTGCCATTCACTCCAGTATGTTGCCACTCACTCCGGTATGTTGCCACTCACACCGGTATGTTGCCACTCACACCGGTATGTTGCCACTCACTCCGGTATGTTGCCACTCACACCGGTATGTTGCCACTCACTCCAGTATGTTGCCACTCACTCCAGTATGTTGCCACTCACACCGGTATGTTGCCACTCACTCCGGTATGTTGCCACTCACACCGGTATGTTGCCACTCACTCCAGTATGTTGCCACTCACACCGGTATGTTGCCACTCACACCGGTATGTTGCCACTCACACCGGTATGTTGCCACTCACTCCAGTATGTTGCCATTCACTCCAGTATGTTGCCACTCACACTGGTATGTTGCCACTCACACCGGTATGTTGCCACTCACACCGGTATGTTGCCACTCACACCAGTATGTTGCCACTCACACCGGTATGTTGCCACTCACTCCAGTATGTTGCCACTCACACCGGTATGTTGCCACTCACTCCAGTATGTTGCCACTCACTCCGGTATGTTGCCACTCACACCGGTATGTTGCCACTCACACCGGTATGTTGCCACTCACTCCAGTATGTTGCCACTCACACCGGTATGTTGCCACTCACTCCAGTATGTTGCCACTCACTCCAGTATGTTGCCACTCTTTCCAGTATGTTGCCACTCACTCCAGTATGTTGCCACTCACACCGGTATGTTGCCATTCACTCCAGTATGTTGCCACTCACACCGGTATGTTGCCATTCACTCCAGTATGTTGCCACTCACTCCAGTATGTTGCCACTCACACCGGTATGTTGCCATTCACTCCAGTATGTTGCCACTCACTCCGGTATGTTGCCACTCACTCCGGTATGTTGCCACTCACTCCAGTATGTTGCCACTCACTCCAGTATGTTGCCACTCACACCGGTATGTTGCCACTCACTCCAGTATGTTGCCACTCACTCCAGTATGTTGCCACTCACTCCAGTATGTTGCCACTCACTCCAGTATGTTGCCACTCACTCCAGTATGTTGCCACTCACTCCAGTATGTTGCCACTCACACCGGTATGTTGCCACTCACACCGGTATGTTGCCACTCACACCGGTATGTTGCCACTCACACCGGTATGTTGCCACTCACTCCAGTATGTTGCCACTCACACCAGTATGTTGCCACTCACACCGGTATGTTGCCACTCACTCCAGTATGTTGCCACTCACACCGGTATGTTGCCACTCACTCCAGTATGTTGCCACTCACTCCGGTATGTTGCCACTCACACCGGTATGTTGCCACTCACACCGGTATGTTGCCACTCACACCGGTATGTTGCCACTCACACCGGTATGTTGCCACTCACACCGGTATGTTGCCACTCACACCGGTATGTTGCCACTCACACCGGTATGTTGCCACTCACTCCAGTATGTTGCCACTCACACCGGTATGTTGCCATTCACTCCAGTATGTTGCCACTCACTCCGGTATGTTGCCACTCACACCGGTATGTTGCCACTCACACCGGTATGTTGCCACTCACTCCGGTATGTTGCCACTCACACCGGTATGTTGCCACTCACTCCAGTATGTTGCCACTCACTCCAGTATGTTGCCACTCACACCGGTATGTTGCCACTCACTCCGGTATGTTGCCACTCACACCGGTATGTTGCCACTCACTCCAGTATGTTGCCACTCACACCGGTATGTTGCCACTCACACCGGTATGTTGCCACTCACACCGGTATGTTGCCACTCACTCCAGTATGTTGCCATTCACTCCAGTATGTTGCCACTCACACCGGTATGTTGCCACTCACACCGGTATGTTGCCACTCACACCGGTATGTTGCCACTCACACCGGTATGTTGCCACTCACACCGGTATGTTGCCACTCACTCCAGTATGTTGCCACTCACACCGGTATGTTGCCACTCACTCCAGTATGTTGCCACTCACTCCAGTATGTTGCCACTCTTTCCAGTATGTTGCCACTCACTCCAGTATGTTGCCACTCACACCGGTATGTTGCCATTCACTCCAGTATGTTGCCACTCACACCGGTATGTTGCCATTCACTCCAGTATGTTGCCACTCACTCCAGTATGTTGCCACTCACACTGGTATGTTGCCATTCACTCCAGTATGTTGCCACTCACTCCGGTATGTTGCCACTCACTCCGGTATGTTGCCACTCACTCCAGTATGTTGCCACTCACTCCAGTATGTTGCCACTCACACCGGTATGTTGCCACTCACTCCAGTATGTTGCCACTCACTCCAGTATGTTGCCACTCACTCCAGTATGTTGCCACTCACTCCAGTATGTTGCCACTCACTCCGGTATGTTGCCACTCACTCTGGTATGTTGCCACTCACACCGGTATGTTGCCACTCACTCCAGTATGTTGCCACTCACTCCAGTATGTTGCCACTCACTCTGGTATGTTGCCACTCACACCGGTATGTTGCCATTCACTCCAGTATGTTGCCACTCACTCCGGTATGTTGCCACTCACTCCAGTATGTTGCCACTCACTCCAGTATGTTGCCACTCACTCCAGTATGTTGCCATTCACTCCAGTATGTTGCCACTCACTCCAGTATGTTGCCACTCACACCGGTATGTTGCCACTCACTCCGGTATGTTGCCACTCACTCCGGTATGTTGCCACTCACACCGGTATGTTGCCACTCACATCGGTATGTTGCCACTCACTCCGGTATGTTGCCACTCACTCCGGTATGTTGCCACTCACTCCAGTATGTTGCCACTCACACCGGTATGTTGCCACTCACTCCAGTATGTTGCCACTCACACCGGTATGTTGCCACTCACACCGGTATGTTGCCACTCACATCGGTATGTTGCCACTCACACCGGTATGTTGCCACTCACACCGGTATGTTGCCACTCACTCCAGTATGTTGCCACTCACACCAGTATGTTGCCACTCACACCGGTATGTTGCCACTCACTCCAGTATGTTGCCACTCACTCCAGTATGTTGCCACTCACACCGGTATGTTGCCACTCACTCCAGTATGTTGCCACTCACACCGGTATGTTGCCACTCACACCGGTATGTTGCCACTCACACCGGTATGTTGCCACTCACACCGGTATGTTGCCACTCACACCGGTATGTTGCCACTCACACCGGTATGTTGCCACTCACTCCAGTATGTTGCCACTCACACCAGTATGTTGCCACTCACACCGGTATGTTGCCACTCACTCCAGTATGTTGCCACTCACACCGGTATGTTGCCACTCACTCCAGTATGTTGCCACTCACTCCGGTATGTTGCCACTCACTCCAGTATGTTGCCACTCACTCCAGTATGTTGCCACTCACTCTGGTATGTTGCCACTCACACCGGTATGTTGCCACTCACTCCAGTATGTTGCCACTCACTCCAGTATGTTGCCACTCACACCAGTATGTTGCCACTCACACCGGTATGTTGCCACTCACTCCAGTATGTTGCCACTCACTCCAGTATGTTGCCACTCACTCCAGTATGTTGCCACTCACTCCAGTATGTTGCCACTCACACCGGTATGTTGCCACTCACTCTGGTATGTTGCCACTCACTCCAGTATGTTGCCACTCACTCTGGTATGTTGCCACTCACTCTGGTATGTTGCCATTCACTCCAGTATGTTGCCACTCACACCGGTATGTTGCCACTCACTCCAGTATGTTGCCACTCACTCCAGTATGTTGCCACTCACTCCAGTATGTTGCCACTCACTCCAGTATGTTGCCACTCACACCGGTATGTTGCCACTCACTCCGGTATGTTGCCACTCACTCTGGTATGTTGCCACTCACACCGGTATGTTGCCACTCACACCGGTATGTTGCCACTCACTCCAGTATGTTGCCACTCACTCCAGTATGTTGCCACTCACTCCAGTATGTTGCCACTCACACCGGTATGTTGCCACTCACTCCAGTATGTTGCCACTCACACCGGTATGTTGCCACTCACACCGGTATGTTGCCACTCACACCGGTATGTTGCCACTCACACCGGTATGTTGCCACTCACACCGGTATGTTGCCACTCACTCCAGTATGTTGCCACTCACACCAGTATGTTGCCACTCACACCGGTATGTTGCCACTCACTCCAGTATGTTGCCACTCACTCCAGTATGTTGCCACTCACACCGGTATGTTGCCACTCACTCCAGTATGTTGCCACTCACACCGGTATGTTGCCACTCACACCGGTATGTTGCCACTCACACCGGTATGTTGCCACTCACACCGGTATGTTGCCACTCACACCGGTATGTTGCCACTCACACCGGTATGTTGCCACTCACTCCAGTATGTTGCCACTCTTTCCAGTATGTTGCCACTCACTCCAGTATGTTGCCACTCACACCGGTATGTTGCCATTCACTCCAGTATGTTGCCACTCACACCGGTATGTTGCCATTCACTCCAGTATGTTGCCACTCACTCCAGTATGTTGCCACTCACACCGGTATGTTGCCATTCACTCCAGTATGTTGCCACTCACTCCGGTATGTTGCCACTCACTCCGGTATGTTGCCACTCACTCCAGTATGTTGCCACTCACTCCAGTATGTTGCCACTCACACCGGTATGTTGCCACTCACTCCAGTATGTTGCCACTCACTCCAGTATGTTGCCACTCACTCCAGTATGTTGCCACTCACTCCAGTATGTTGCCACTCACTCCAGTATGTTGCCACTCACACCGGTATGTTGCCACTCACACCGGTATGTTGCCACTCACACCGGTATGTTGCCACTCACACCGGTATGTTGCCACTCACTCCAGTATGTTGCCACTCACACCAGTATGTTGCCACTCACACCGGTATGTTGCCACTCACTCCAGTATGTTGCCACTCACACCGGTATGTTGCCACTCACTCCAGTATGTTGCCACTCACTCCGGTATGTTGCCACTCACACCGGTATGTTGCCACTCACACCGGTATGTTGCCACTCACACCGGTATGTTGCCACTCACACCGGTATGTTGCCACTCACACCGGTATGTTGCCACTCACACCGGTATGTTGCCACTCACTCCAGTATGTTGCCACTCACACCGGTATGTTGCCATTCACTCCAGTATGTTGCCACTCACTCCAGTATGTTGCCACTCACACCGGTATGTTGCCACTCACACCGGTATGTTGCCACTCACTCCGGTATGTTGCCACTCACACCGGTATGTTGCCACTCACTCCAGTATGTTGCCACTCACTCCAGTATGTTGCCACTCACACCGGTATGTTGCCACTCACTCCGGTATGTTGCCACTCACACCGGTATGTTGCCACTCACTCCAGTATGTTGCCACTCACACCGGTATGTTGCCACTCACACCGGTATGTTGCCACTCACACCGGTATGTTGCCACTCACTCCAGTATGTTGCCATTCACTCCAGTATGTTGCCACTCACACCGGTATGTTGCCACTCACACCGGTATGTTGCCACTCACACCGGTATGTTGCCACTCACACCGGTATGTTGCCATTCACACCGGTATGTTGCCACTCACACCGGTATGTTGCCACTCACACCGGTATGTTGCCACTCACACCAGTATGTTGCCACTCACTCCAGTATGCTGCCACTCACTCCGGTATGTTGCCACTCACACCGGTATGTTGCCACTCACACCGGTATGTTGCCACTCACACCGGTATGTTGCCACTCACTCCAGTATGTTGCCATTCACTCCAGTATGTTGCCACTCACACCGGTATGTTGCCACTCACACCGGTATGTTGCCACTCACACCGGTATGTTGCCACTCACACCGGTATGTTGCCATTCACACCGGTATGTTGCCACTCACACCGGTATGTTGCCATTCTCACTGGTATGTTGCCACTCACACCGGTATGTTGCCACTCACTCCGGTATGTTGCCACTCACACCGGTATGTTGCCATTCACACTGGTATGTTGCCACTCACACCGGTATGTTGCCACTCACTCCAGTATGTTGCCACTCACTCCGGTATGTTGCCACTCACACCGGTATGTTGCCACTCACACCGGTATGTTGCCACTCACTCCAGTATGTTGCCATTCACTCCAGTATGTTGCCACTCAAACCGGTATGTTGCCACTCACACCGGTATGTTGCCATTCACACTGGTATGTTGCCACTCACACCGGTATGTTGCCACTCACTCCAGTATGTTGCCACTCACTCCGGTATGTTGCCACTCACACCGGTATGTTGCCACTCACACCGGTATGTTGCCACTCACACCGGTATGTTGCCACTCACTCCAGTATGTTGCCATTCACTCCAGTATGTTGCCACTCACACCGGTATGTTGCCACTCACACCGGTATGTTGCCACTCACACTGGTATGTTGCCACTCACTCCAGTATGTTGCCACTCACACCGGTATGTTGCCACTCACACCGGTATGTTGCCACTTACACCGGTATGTTGCCACTCACACTGGTATGTTGCCACTCACACCGGTATGTTGCCACTCACTCCAGTATGTTGCCATTCACACTGGTATGTTGCCATTCACACTGGTATGTTGCCACTCACACTGGTATGTTGCCATTCACACTGGTATGTTGCCACTCACACCGGTATGTTGCCACTCACTCCAGTATGTTGCCACTCACACCGGTATGTTGCCATTCACACTGGTATGTTGCCACTCACACCGGTATGTTGCCACTCACACTGGTATGTTGCCACTCACACCGGTATGTTGCCACTCACACAGGTATGTTGCCACTCACACCGGTATGTTGCCACTCACATCGGTATGTTGCCACTCACTCCAGTATGTTGCCACTCACACCGGTATGTTGCCATTCACACTGGTATGTTGCCATTCACACTGGTATGTTGCCACTCACACTGGTATGTTGCCACTCACACTGGTATGTTGCCACTCACACCGGTATGTTGCCACTCACTCCAGTATGTTGCCATTCACACTGGTATGTTGCCATTCACACTGGTATGTTGCCACTCACACTGGTATGTTGCCACTCACACTGGTATGTTGCCACTCACACCGGTATGTTGCCACTCACTCCAGTATGTTGCCATTCACACTGGTATGTTGCCATTCACACTGGTATGTTGCCACTCACACCGGTATGTTGCCACTCACTCCAGTATGTTGCCACTCACACCGGTATGTTGCCATTCACTCCAGTATGTTGCCACTCACTCCAGTATGTTGCCACTCACACCGGTATGTTGCCATTCACTCCAGTATGTTGCCACTCACACCGGTATGTTGCCACTCACTCCAGTATGTTGCCACTCACTCCAGTATGTTGCCACTCACTCCAGTATGTTGCCACTCACTCCAGTATGTTGCCACTCACTCTGGTATGTTGCCACTCACTCCAGTATGTTGCCACTCACTCCAGTATGTTGCCACTCACTCTGGTATGTTGCCACTCACACCGGTATGTTGCCACTCACTCCAGTATGTTGCCACTCACTCCAGTATGTTGCCACTCACTCTGGTATGTTGCCACTCACACCGGTATGTTGCCATTCACTCCAGTATGTTGCCACTCACTCCGGTATGTTGCCACTCACTCCAGTATGTTGCCACTCACTCCGGTATGTTGCCACTCACTCCAGTATGTTGCCACTCACTCCAGTATGTTGCCACTCACACCGGTATGTTGCCACTCACACCGGTATGTTGCCACTCACTCCAGTATGTTGCCACTCACACCGGTATGTTGCCACTCACTCCAGTATGTTGCCACTCACTCCAGTATGTTGCCACTCTTTCCAGTATGTTGCCACTCACTCCAGTATGTTGCCACTCACACCGGTATGTTGCCATTCACTCCAGTATGTTGCCACTCACACCGGTATGTTGCCATTCACTCCAGTATGTTGCCACTCACTCCAGTATGTTGCCACTCACACCGGTATGTTGCCATTCACTCCAGTATGTTGCCACTCACTCCGGTATGTTGCCACTCACTCCGGTATGTTGCCACTCACTCCAGTATGTTGCCACTCACTCCAGTATGTTGCCACTCACACCGGTATGTTGCCACTCACTCCAGTATGTTGCCACTCACTCCAGTATGTTGCCACTCACTCCAGTATGTTGCCACTCACTCCAGTATGTTGCCACTCACTCCAGTATGTTGCCACTCACACCGGTATGTTGCCACTCACACCGGTATGTTGCCACTCACACCGGTATGTTGCCACTCACACCGGTATGTTGCCACTCACTCCAGTATGTTGCCACTCACACCAGTATGTTGCCACTCACACCGGTATGTTGCCACTCACTCCAGTATGTTGCCACTCACACCGGTATGTTGCCACTCACTCCAGTATGTTGCCACTCACTCCGGTATGTTGCCACTCACACCGGTATGTTGCCACTCACACCGGTATGTTGCCACTCACACCGGTATGTTGCCACTCACACCGGTATGTTGCCACTCACACCGGTATGTTGCCACTCACACCGGTATGTTGCCACTCACTCCAGTATGTTGCCACTCACACCGGTATGTTGCCATTCACTCCAGTATGTTGCCACTCACTCCAGTATGTTGCCACTCACACCGGTATGTTGCCACTCACACCGGTATGTTGCCACTCACTCCGGTATGTTGCCACTCACACCGGTATGTTGCCACTCACTCCAGTATGTTGCCACTCACTCCAGTATGTTGCCACTCACACCGGTATGTTGCCACTCACTCCGGTATGTTGCCACTCACACCGGTATGTTGCCACTCACTCCAGTATGTTGCCACTCACACCGGTATGTTGCCACTCACACCGGTATGTTGCCACTCACACCGGTATGTTGCCACTCACTCCAGTATGTTGCCATTCACTCCAGTATGTTGCCACTCACACCGGTATGTTGCCACTCACACCGGTATGTTGCCACTCACACCGGTATGTTGCCACTCACACCGGTATGTTGCCATTCACACCGGTATGTTGCCACTCACACCGGTATGTTGCCACTCACACCGGTATGTTGCCACTCACACCAGTATGTTGCCACTCACTCCAGTATGCTGCCACTCACTCCGGTATGTTGCCACTCACACCGGTATGTTGCCACTCACACCGGTATGTTGCCACTCACACCGGTATGTTGCCACTCACTCCAGTATGTTGCCATTCACTCCAGTATGTTGCCACTCACACCGGTATGTTGCCACTCACACCGGTATGTTGCCACTCACACCGGTATGTTGCCACTCACACCGGTATGTTGCCATTCACACCGGTATGTTGCCACTCACACCGGTATGTTGCCATTCTCACTGGTATGTTGCCACTCACACCGGTATGTTGCCACTCACTCCGGTATGTTGCCACTCACACCGGTATGTTGCCATTCACACTGGTATGTTGCCACTCACACCGGTATGTTGCCACTCACTCCAGTATGTTGCCACTCACTCCGGTATGTTGCCACTCACACCGGTATGTTGCCACTCACACCGGTATGTTGCCACTCACTCCAGTATGTTGCCATTCACTCCAGTATGTTGCCACTCAAACCGGTATGTTGCCACTCACACCGGTATGTTGCCATTCACACTGGTATGTTGCCACTCACACCGGTATGTTGCCACTCACTCCAGTATGTTGCCACTCACTCCGGTATGTTGCCACTCACACCGGTATGTTGCCACTCACACCGGTATGTTGCCACTCACACCGGTATGTTGCCACTCACTCCAGTATGTTGCCATTCACTCCAGTATGTTGCCACTCACACCGGTATGTTGCCACTCACACCGGTATGTTGCCACTCACACTGGTATGTTGCCACTCACTCCAGTATGTTGCCACTCACACCGGTATGTTGCCACTCACACCGGTATGTTGCCACTTACACCGGTATGTTGCCACTCACACTGGTATGTTGCCACTCACACCGGTATGTTGCCACTCACTCCAGTATGTTGCCATTCACACTGGTATGTTGCCATTCACACTGGTATGTTGCCACTCACACTGGTATGTTGCCATTCACACTGGTATGTTGCCACTCACACCGGTATGTTGCCACTCACTCCAGTATGTTGCCACTCACACCGGTATGTTGCCATTCACACTGGTATGTTGCCACTCACACCGGTATGTTGCCACTCACACTGGTATGTTGCCACTCACACCGGTATGTTGCCACTCACACAGGTATGTTGCCACTCACACCGGTATGTTGCCACTCACATCGGTATGTTGCCACTCACTCCAGTATGTTGCCACTCACACCGGTATGTTGCCATTCACACTGGTATGTTGCCATTCACACTGGTATGTTGCCACTCACACTGGTATGTTGCCACTCACACTGGTATGTTGCCACTCACACCGGTATGTTGCCACTCACTCCAGTATGTTGCCATTCACACTGGTATGTTGCCATTCACACTGGTATGTTGCCACTCACACTGGTATGTTGCCACTCACACTGGTATGTTGCCACTCACACCGGTATGTTGCCACTCACTCCAGTATGTTGCCATTCACACTGGTATGTTGCCATTCACACTGGTATGTTGCCACTCACACCGGTATGTTGCCACTCACTCCAGTATGTTGCCACTCACACCGGTATGTTGCCATTCACTCCAGTATGTTGCCACTCACTCCAGTATGTTGCCACTCACACCGGTATGTTGCCATTCACTCCAGTATGTTGCCACTCACACCGGTATGTTGCCACTCACTCCAGTATGTTGCCACTCACTCCAGTATGTTGCCACTCACTCCAGTATGTTGCCACTCACTCCAGTATGTTGCCACTCACTCTGGTATGTTGCCACTCACTCCAGTATGTTGCCACTCACTCCAGTATGTTGCCACTCACTCTGGTATGTTGCCACTCACACCGGTATGTTGCCACTCACTCCAGTATGTTGCCACTCACTCCAGTATGTTGCCACTCACTCTGGTATGTTGCCACTCACACCGGTATGTTGCCATTCACTCCAGTATGTTGCCACTCACTCCGGTATGTTGCCACTCACTCCAGTATGTTGCCACTCACTCCGGTATGTTGCCACTCACTCCAGTATGTTGCCACTCACTCCAGTATGTTGCCACTCACTCCAGTATGTTGCCACTCACTCCGGTATGTTGCCACTCACTCTGGTATGTTGCCACTCACACCGGTATGTTGCCACTCACTCCAGTATGTTGCCACTCACACCGGTATGTTGCCACTCACTCCGGTATGTTGCCACTCACTCCAGTATGTTGCCACTCACTCCAGTATGTTGCCACTCACTCCAGTATGTTGCCATTCACTCCAGTATGTTGCCACTCACTCCAGTATGTTGCCACTCACACCGGTATGTTGCCACTCACTCCGGTATGTTGCCACTCACTCCGGTATGTTGCCACTCACACCGGTATGTTGCCACTCACACCGGTATGTTGCCACTCACACCGGTATGTTGCCACTCACTCCAGTATGTTGCCACTCACTCCAGTATGTTGCCACTCACACCGGTATGTTGCCACTCACTCCAGTATGTTGCCACTCACACTGGTATGTTGCCACTCACTCCAGTATGTTGCCACTCACTCCAGTATGTTGCCACTCACTCCAGTATGTTGCCACTCACTCCAGTATGTTGCCACTCACTCCAGTATGTTGCCACTCACTCCAGTATGTTGCCACTCACTCCAGTATGTTGCCACTCACACCGGTATGTTGCCACTCACTCCAGTATGTTGCCACTCACTCCAGTATGTTGCCACTCACTCCAGTATGTTGCCACTCACTCTAGTATGTTGCCACTCACACCGGTATGTTGCCATTCACTCCAGTATGTTGCCACTCACACCGGTATGTTGCCATTCACTCCAGTATGTTGCCACTCACTCCAGTATGTTGCCACTCACACCGGTATGTTGCCATTCACTCCAGTATGTTGCCACTCACTCCGGTATGTTGCCACTCACTCCGGTATGTTGCCACTCACTCCAGTATGTTGCCACTCACTCCAGTATGTTGCCACTCACACCGGTATGTTGCCACTCACACCGGTATGTTGCCACTCACTCCAGTATGTTGCCATTCACTCCAGTATGTTGCCACTCACACCGGTATGTTGCCACTCACACCGGTATGTTGCCACTCACACCGGTATGTTGCCATTCACACCGGTATGTTGCCACTCACACCGGTATGTTGCCATTCACACTGGTATGTTGCCACTCACACCGGTATGTTGCCACTCACTCCGGTATGTTGCCACTCACACCGGTATGTTGCCATTCACACTGGTATGTTGCCACTCACACCGGTATGTTGCCACTCACTCCAGTATGTTGCCACTCACTCCGGTATGTTGCCACTCACACCGGTATGTTGCCACTCACACCGGTATGTTGCCACTCACTCCAGTATGTTGCCATTCACTCCAGTATGTTGCCACTCAAACCGGTATGTTGCCACTCACACCGGTATGTTGCCATTCACACTGGTATGTTGCCACTCACACCGGTATGTTGCCACTCACTCCAGTATGTTGCCACTCACTCCGGTATGTTGCCACTCACACCGGTATGTTGCCACTCACACCGGTATGTTGCCACTCACACCGGTATGTTGCCACTCACTCCAGTATGTTGCCATTCACTCCAGTATGTTGCCACTCACACCGGTATGTTGCCACTCACACCGGTATGTTGCCACTCACACCGGTATGTTGCCACTCACTCCAGTATGTTGCCACTCACACCGGTATGTTGCCACTCACACTGGTATGTTGCCACTCACACTGGTATGTTGCCACTCACACCGGTATGTTGCCACTCACTCCAGTATGTTGCCACTCACACCGGTATGTTGCCATTCACACTGGTATGTTGCCATTCACACTGGTATGTTGCCACTCACACTGGTATGTTGCCACTCACACCGGTATGTTGCCACTCACTCCAGTATGTTGCCATTCACACTGGTATGTTGCCATTCACACTGGTATGTTGCCACTCACACTGGTATGTTGCCACTCACACTGGTATGTTGCCACTCACACCGGTATGTTGCCACTCACTCCAGTATGTTGCCATTCACACTGGTATGTTGCCACTCACACCGGTATGTTGCCACTCACTCCAGTATGTTGCCACTCACACCGGTATGTTGCCATTCACTCCAGTATGTTGCCACTCACTCCAGTATGTTGCCACTCACACCGGTATGTTGCCATTCACTCCAGTATGTTGCCACTCACTCCGGTATGTTGCCACTCACTCCGGTATGTTGCCACTCACTCCAGTATGTTGCCACTCACTCCAGTATGTTGCCACTCACACCGGTATGTTGCCACTCACTCCAGTATGTTGCCACTCACTCCAGTATGTTGCCACTCACTCCAGTATGTTGCCACTCACTCCAGTATGTTGCCACTCACTCCAGTATGTTGCCACTCACTCTGGTATGTTGCCACTCACACCGGTATGTTGCCACTCACTCCAGTATGTTGCCACTCACTCCAGTATGTTGCCACTCACTCTGGTATGTTGCCACTCACACTGGTATGTTGCCATTCACTCCAGTATGTTGCCACTCACTCCGGTATGTTGCCACTCACTCCAGTATGTTGCCACTCACTCCAGTATGTTGCCACTCACTCCAGTATGTTGCCATTCACTCCAGTATGTTGCCACTCACTCCAGTATGTTGCCACTCACACCGGTATGTTGCCACTCACTCCGGTATGTTGCCACTCACTCCGGTATGTTGCCACTCACACCGGTATGTTGCCACTCACACCGGTATGTTGCCACTCACTCCAGTATGTTGCCACTCACTCCAGTATGTTGCCACTCACTCCAGTATGTTGCCACTCACACCGGTATGTTGCCACTCACTCCAGTATGTTGCCACTCACACTGGTATGTTGCCACTCACACCGGTATGTTGCCACTCACACCGGTATGTTGCCACTCACACCGGTATGTTGCCACTCACACCGGTATGTTGCCACTCACTCCAGTATGTTGCCACTCACACCAGTATGTTGCCACTCACACCGGTATGTTGCCACTCACTCCAGTATGTTGCCACTCACTCCAGTATGTTGCCACTCACACCGGTATGTTGCCACTCACTCCAGTATGTTGCCACTCACACCGGTATGTTGCCACTCACACCGGTATGTTGCCACTCACACCGGTATGTTGCCACTCACACCGGTATGTTGCCACTCACACCGGTATGTTGCCACTCACTCCAGTATGTTGCCACTCACTCCAGTATGTTGCCACTCACACCGGTATGTTGCCACTCACTCCAGTATGTTGCCACTCACTCCAGTATGTTGCCACTCACTCCAGTATGTTGCCACTCACTCCAGTATGTTGCCACTCACACCGGTATGTTGCCATTCACTCCAGTATGTTGCCACTCACACCGGTATGTTGCCATTCACTCCAGTATGTTGCCACTCACTCCAGTATGTTGCCACTCACTCCAGTATGTTGCCACTCACTCCAGTATGTTGCCACTCACTCCAGTATGTTGCCACTCACACTGGTATGTTGCCACTCACTCCAGTATGTTGCCACTCACTCCAGTATGTTGCCACTCACTCCAGTATGTTGCCACTCACACCGGTATGTTGCCACTCACTCCAGTATGTTGCCACTCACTCCAGTATGTTGCCACTCACTCCAGTATGTTGCCACTCACACCGGTATGTTGCCACTCACTCCAGTATGTTGCCACTCACACCAGTATGTTGCCACTCACACCGGTATGTTGCCACTCACACCGGTATGTTGCCACTCACACCGGTATGTTGCCACTCACACCGGTATGTTGCCACTCACTCCAGTATGTTGCCACTCACACCAGTATGTTGCCACTCACACCGGTATGTTGCCATTCACACTGGTATGTTGCCATTCACTCCAGTATGTTGCCACTCACACCGGTATGTTGCCACTCACTCCAGTATGTTGCCACTCACACCGGTATGTTGCCACTCACACCGGTATGTTGCCACTCACACCGGTATGTTGCCACTCACACCGGTATGTTGCCACTCACACCGGTATGTTGCCACTCACACCGGTATGTTGCCACTCACTCCAGTATGTTGCCACTCACACCAGTATGTTGCCACTCACACCGGTATGTTGCCACTCACTCCAGTATGTTGCCACTCACACCGGTATGTTGCCACTCACTCCAGTATGTTGCCACTCACTCCGGTATGTTGCCACTCACACCGGTATGTTGCCACTCACACCGGTATGTTGCCACTCACACCGGTATGTTGCCACTCACACCGGTATGTTGCCACTCACACCGGTATGTTGCCACTCACTCCAGTATGTTGCCACTCACACCGGTATGTTGCCATTCACTCCAGTATGTTGCCACTCACTCCGGTATGTTGCCACTCACACCGGTATGTTGCCACTCACACCGGTATGTTGCCACTCACTCCGGTATGTTGCCACTCACACCGGTATGTTGCCACTCACTCCAGTATGTTGCCACTCACTCCAGTATGTTGCCACTCACACCGGTATGTTGCCACTCACTCCGGTATGTTGCCACTCACACCGGTATGTTGCCACTCACTCCAGTATGTTGCCACTCACACCGGTATGTTGCCACTCACACCGGTATGTTGCCACTCACACCGGTATGTTGCCACTCACACCGGTATGTTGCCACTCACACCGGTATGTTGCCACTCACTCCAGTATGTTGCCATTCACTCCAGTATGTTGCCACTCAAACCGGTATGTTGCCACTCACACCGGTATGTTGCCATTCACACTGGTATGTTGCCACTCACACCGGTATGTTGCCACTCACTCCAGTATGTTGCCACTCACTCCGGTATGTTGCCACTCACACCGGTATGTTGCCACTCACACCGGTATGTTGCCACTCACACCGGTATGTTGCCACTCACTCCAGTATGTTGCCATTCACTCCAGTATGTTGCCACTCACACCGGTATGTTGCCACTCACACCGGTATGTTGCCACTCACACCGGTATGTTGCCACTCACTCCAGTATGTTGCCACTCACACCGGTATGTTGCCACTCACACCGGTATGGTGCCACTCACACCGGTATGTTGCCACTCACACCGGTATGTTGCCACTCACTCCAGTATGTTGCCACTCACACCAGTATGTTGCCATTCACACTGGTATGTTGCCATTCACACTGGTATGTTGCCACTCACACTGGTATGTTGCCACTCACACTGGTATGTTGCCACTCACACCGGTATGTTGCCACTCACTCCAGTATGTTGCCACTCACACCGGTATGTTGCCATTCACACTGGTATGTTGCCACTCACACCGGTATGTTGCCACTCACACTGGTATGTTGCCACTCACACTGGTATGTTGCCACTCACACTGGTATGTTGCCACTCACACTGGTATGTTGCCACTCACACCGGTATGTTGCCACTCACTCCAGTATGTTGCCACTCACACTGGTATGTTGCCATTCACACTGGTATGTTGCCATTCACACTGGTATGTTGCCATTCACACTGGTATGTTGCCACTCACACTGGTATGTTGCCATTCACACTGGTATGTTGCCATTCACACTGGTATGTTGCCATTCACACTGGTATGTTGCCACTCACACTGGTATGTTGCCACTCACACTGGTATGTTGCCACTCACACCGGTATGTTGCCACTCACTCCAGTATGTTGCCATTCACACTGGTATGTTGCCACTCACACCGGTATGTTGCCACTCACACCGGTATGTTGCCACTCACTCCAGTATGTTGCCATTCACTCCAGTATGTTGCCACTCACACCGGTATGTTGCCACTCACACCGGTATGTTGCCACTCACACCGGTATGTTGCCACTCACACCGGTATGTTGCCATTCACACCGGTATGTTGCCACTCACACCGGTATGTTGCCACTCACACCGGTATGTTGCCACTCACACCGGTATGTTGCCACTCACACCGGTATGTTGCCACTCACTCCAGTATGTTGCCACTCACACCGGTATGTTGCCATTCACTCCAGTATGTTGCCACTCACTCCGGTATGTTGCCACTCACACCGGTATGTTGCCACTCACACCGGTATGTTGCCACTCACTCCGGTATGTTGCCACTCACACCGGTATGTTGCCACTCACTCCAGTATGTTGCCACTCACTCCAGTATGTTGCCACTCACACCGGTATGTTGCCACTCACTCCGGTATGTTGCCACTCACACCGGTATGTTGCCACTCACTCCAGTATGTTGCCACTCACACCGGTATGTTGCCACTCACACCGGTATGTTGCCACTCACACCGGTATGTTGCCACTCACACCGGTATGTTGCCACTCACACCGGTATGTTGCCACTCACTCCAGTATGTTGCCATTCACTCCAGTATGTTGCCACTCAAACCGGTATGTTGCCACTCACACCGGTATGTTGCCATTCACACTGGTATGTTGCCACTCACACCGGTATGTTGCCACTCACTCCAGTATGTTGCCACTCACTCCGGTATGTTGCCACTCACACCGGTATGTTGCCACTCACACCGGTATGTTGCCACTCACACCGGTATGTTGCCACTCACTCCAGTATGTTGCCATTCACTCCAGTATGTTGCCACTCACACCGGTATGTTGCCACTCACACCGGTATGTTGCCACTCACACCGGTATGTTGCCACTCACTCCAGTATGTTGCCACTCACACCGGTATGTTGCCACTCACACCGGTATGGTGCCACTCACACCGGTATGTTGCCACTCACACCGGTATGTTGCCACTCACTCCAGTATGTTGCCACTCACACCAGTATGTTGCCATTCACACTGGTATGTTGCCATTCACACTGGTATGTTGCCACTCACACTGGTATGTTGCCACTCACACTGGTATGTTGCCACTCACACCGGTATGTTGCCACTCACTCCAGTATGTTGCCACTCACACCGGTATGTTGCCATTCACACTGGTATGTTGCCACTCACACCGGTATGTTGCCACTCACACTGGTATGTTGCCACTCACACCGGTATGTTGCCACTCACACTGGTATGTTGCCACTCACACTGGTATGTTGCCACTCACACCGGTATGTTGCCACTCACTCCAGTATGTTGCCACTCACACTGGTATGTTGCCATTCACACTGGTATGTTGCCATTCACACTGGTATGTTGCCATTCACACTGGTATGTTGCCACTCACACTGGTATGTTGCCATTCACACTGGTATGTTGCCATTCACACTGGTATGTTGCCATTCACACTGGTATGTTGCCACTCACACTGGTATGTTGCCACTCACACTGGTATGTTGCCACTCACACCGGTATGTTGCCACTCACTCCAGTATGTTGCCATTCACACTGGTATGTTGCCACTCACACCGGTATGTTGCCACTCACACCGGTATGTTGCCACTCACTCCAGTATGTTGCCATTCACTCCAGTATGTTGCCACTCACACCGGTATGTTGCCACTCACACCGGTATGTTGCCACTCACACCGGTATGTTGCCACTCACACCGGTATGTTGCCATTCACACCGGTATGTTGCCACTCACACCGGTATGTTGCCACTCACACCGGTATGTTGCCACTCACACCAGTATGTTGCCACTCACTCCAGTATGCTGCCACTCACTCCGGTATGTTGCCACTCACACCGGTATGTTGCCACTCACACCGGTATGTTGCCACTCACACCGGTATGTTGCCACTCACTCCAGTATGTTGCCATTCACTCCAGTATGTTGCCACTCACACCGGTATGTTGCCACTCACACCGGTATGTTGCCACTCACACCGGTATGTTGCCACTCACACCGGTATGTTGCCATTCACACCGGTATGTTGCCACTCACACCGGTATGTTGCCATTCACACTGGTATGTTGCCACTCACACCGGTATGTTGCCACTCACACCGGTATGTTGCCACTCACTCCAGTATGTTGCCACTCACACCGGTATGTTGCCACTCACTCCAGTATGTTGCCACTCACACCGGTATGTTGCCACTCACTCCAGTATGTTGCCACTCACTCCAGTATGTTGCCACTCACTCCAGTATGTTGCCACTCACTCCAGTATGTTGCCACTCACTCCAGTATGTTGCCACTCACTCCAGTATGTTGCCACTCACACCGGTATGTTGCCACTCACTCCAGTATGTTGCCACTCACTCCGGTATGTTGCCACTCACACCGGTATGTTGCCACTCACACCGGTATGTTGCCACTCACACCGGTATGTTGCCACTCACTCCAGTATGTTGCCATTCACTCCAGTATGTTGCCACTCACACCGGTATGTTGCCACTCACACCGGTATGTTGCCACTCACACCGGTATGTTGCCACTCACTCCAGTATGTTGCCACTCACACCGGTATGTTGCCACTCACACCGGTATGGTGCCACTCACACCGGTATGTTGCCACTCACACTGGTATGTTGCCACTCACACCGGTATGTTGCCACTCACTCCAGTATGTTGCCATTCACACTGGTATGTTGCCATTCACACTGGTATGTTGCCACTCACACTGGTATGTTGCCACTCACACTGGTATGTTGCCACTCACACCGGTATGTTGCCACTCACTCCAGTATGTTGCCACTCACACCGGTATGTTGCCATTCACACTGGTATGTTGCCACTCACACCGGTATGTTGCCACTCACACTGGTATGTTGCCACTCACACCGGTATGTTGCCACTCACACTGGTATGTTGCCACTCACACTGGTATGTTGCCACTCACACCGGTATGTTGCCACTCACTCCGGTATGTTGCCACTCACACCGGTATGTTGCCATTCACACTGGTATGTTGCCATTCACACTGGTATGTTGCCACTCACACTGGTATGTTGCCACTCACACTGGTATGTTGCCACTCACACCGGTATGTTGCCACTCACTCCAGTATGTTGCCATTCACACTGGTATGTTGCCATTCACACTGGTATGTTGCCACTCACACTGGTATGTTGCCACTCACACTGGTATGTTGCCACTCACACCGGTATGTTGCCACTCACTCCAGTATGTTGCCACTCACACTGGTATGTTGCCATTCACACTGGTATGTTGCCATTCACACTGGTATGTTGCCATTCACACTGGTATGTTGCCACTCACACTGGTATGTTGCCATTCACACTGGTATGTTGCCATTCACACTGGTATGTTGCCATTCACACTGGTATGTTGCCACTCACACTGGTATGTTGCCACTCACACTGGTATGTTGCCACTCACACCGGTATGTTGCCACTCACTCCAGTATGTTGCCATTCACACTGGTATGTTGCCATTCACACTGGTATGTTGCCATTCACACTGGTATGTTGCCACTCACACCGGTATGTTGCCACTCACTCCAGTATGTTGCCATTCACACTGGTATGTTGCCACTCACACTGGTATGTTGCCACTCACACTGGTATGTTGCCACTCACACCGGTATGTTGCCACTCACTCCAGTATGTTGCCATTCACACTGGTATGTTGCCATTCACACTGGTATGTTGCCATTCACACTGGTATGTTGCCACTCACACCGGTATGTTGCCACTCACTCCAGTATGTTGCCACTCACACCGGTATGTTGCCATTCACACTGGTATGTTGCCACTCACACTGGTATGTTGCCACTCACACCGGTATGTTGCCACTCACTCCAGTATGTTGCCATTCACACTGGTATGTTGCCACTCACACCGGTATGTTGCCACTCACACCGGTATGTTGCCACTCACTCCGGTATGTTGCCACTCACACCGGTATGTTGCCACTCACTCCAGTATGTTGCCACTCACTCCGGTATGTTGCCACTCACACCGGTATGTTGCCACTCACACCGGTATGTTGCCACTCACTCCAGTATGTTGCCACTCACACCGGTATGTTGCCACTCACTCCAGTATGTTGCCACTCACACCGGTATGTTGCCACTCACTCCAGTATGTTGCCACTCACTCCAGTATGTTGCCACTCACTCCAGTATGTTGCCACTCACTCCAGTATGTTGCCACTCACTCCAGTATGTTGCCACTCACTCCAGTATGTTGCCACTCACACCGGTATGTTGCCACTCACACCGGTATGTTGCCACTCACACCGGTATGTTGCCACTCACACTGGTATGTTGCCACTCACTCCAGTATGTTGCCACTCACACCGGTATGTTGCCACTCACACCGGTATGTTGCCACTCACACTGGTATGTTACCACTCACTCCAGTATGTTGCCACTCACACCGGTATGTTGCCACTCACTCCAGTATGTTGCCACTCACACTGGTATGTTGCCACTCACACTGGTATGTTGCCACTCACACTGGTATGTTGCCACTCACACTGGTATGTTGCCACTCACACTGGTATGTTGCCACTCACACTGGTATGTTGCCACTCACACTGGTATGTTGCCACTCACACCGGTATGTTGCCACTCACTCCAGTATGTTGCCACTCACTCCAGTATGTTGCCACTCACTCCAGTATGTTGCCACTCACTCCAGTATGTTGCCACTCACTCCAGTATGTTGCCACTCACTCCAGTATGTTGCCACTCACTCCAGTATGTTGCCACTCACACCGGTATGTTGCCACTCACACCGGTATGTTGCCACTCACACCGGTATGTTGCCACTCACACCGGTATGTTGCCACTCACACCGGTATGTTGCCACTCACTCCAGTATGTTGCCACTCACACCGGTATGTTGCCACTCACACCGGTATGTTGCCACTCACTCCAGTATGTTGCCACTCACTCCAGTATGTTGCCACTCACACCGGTATGTTGCCACTCACTCCAGTATGTTGCCACTCACACCGGTATGTTGCCACTCACACCGGTATGTTGCCACTCACACCGGTATGTTGCCACTCACACCGGTATGTTGCCACTCACACCGGTATGTTGCCACTCACACCGGTATGTTGCCACTCACTCCAGTATGTTGCCACTCACACCAGTATGTTGCCACTCACACCGGTATGTTGCCACTCACTCCAGTATGTTGCCACTCACACCGGTATGTTGCCACTCACTCCAGTATGTTGCCACTCACTCCGGTATGTTGCCACTCACACCGGTATGTTGCCACTCACACCGGTATGTTGCCACTCACACCGGTATGTTGCCACTCACACCGGTATGTTGCCACTCACACCAGTATGTTGCCACTCACTCCAGTATGCTGCCACTCACTCCGGTATGTTGCCACTCACACCGGTATGTTGCCACTCACACCGGTATGTTGCCACTCACACCGGTATGTTGCCATTCACTCCAGTATGTTGCCATTCACTCCAGTATGTTGCCACTCACACCGGTATGTTGCCACTCACACCGGTATGTTGCCACTCACACCGGTATGTTGCCACTCACACCGGTATGTTGCCATTCACACCGGTATGTTGCCATTCACACTGGTATGTTGCCACTCACACCGGTATGTTGCCACTCACTCCGGTATGTTGCCACTCACACCGGTATGTTGCCATTCACACTGGTATGTTGCCACTCACACCGGTATGTTGCCACTCACTCCAGTATGTTGCCACTCACTCCGGTATGTTGCCACTCACACCGGTATGTTGCCACTCACACCGGTATGTTGCCACTCACTCCAGTATGTTGCCATTCACTCCAGTATGTTGCCACTCAAACCGGTATGTTGCCACTCACACCGGTATGTTGCCATTCACACTGGTATGTTGCCACTCACACCGGTATGTTGCCACTCACTCCAGTATGTTGCCACTCACTCCGGTATGTTGCCACTCACACCGGTATGTTGCCACTCACACCGGTATGTTGCCACTCACACCGGTATGTTGCCACTCACTCCAGTATGTTGCCATTCACTCCAGTATGTTGCCACTCACACCGGTATGTTGCCACTGACACCGGTATGTTGCCACTCACACCGGTATGTTGCCATTCACACTGGTATGTTGCCATTCACACTGGTATGTTGCCACTCACACTGGTATGTTGCCACTCACACTGGTATGTTGCCACTCACACCGGTATGTTGCCACTCACTCCAGTATGTTGCCATTCACACTGGTATGTTGCCATTCACACTGGTATGTTGCCACTCACACTGGTATGTTGCCACTCACACTGGTATGTTGCCACTCACACCGGTATGTTGCCACTCACTCCAGTATGTTGCCATTCACACTGGTATGTTGCCATTCACACTGGTATGTTGCCACTCACACCGGTATGTTGCCACTCACTCCAGTATGTTGCCACTCACACCGGTATGTTGCCATTCACTCCAGTATGTTGCCACTCACTCCAGTATGTTGCCACTCACACCGGTATGTTGCCATTCACTCCAGTATGTTGCCACTCACTCCGGTATGTTGCCACTCACACCGGTATGTTGCCACTCACTCCAGTATGTTGCCACTCACTCCAGTATGTTGCCACTCACTCCAGTATGTTGCCACTCACTCCAGTATGTTGCCACTCACTCCAGTATGTTGCCACTCACTCTGGTATGTTGCCACTCACACCGGTATGTTGCCACTCACTCCAGTATGTTGCCACTCACTCCAGTATGTTGCCACTCACTCTGGTATGTTGCCACTCACACCGGTATGTTGCCATTCACTCCAGTATGTTGCCACTCACTCCGGTATGTTGCCACTCACTCCAGTATGTTGCCACTCACTCCAGTATGTTGCCACTCACTCCAGTATGTTGCCATTCACTCCAGTATGTTGCCACTCACTCCAGTATGTTGCCACTCACACCGGTATGTTGCCACTCACTCCGGTATGTTGCCACTCACTCCGGTATGTTGCCACTCACACCGGTATGTTGCCACTCACACCGGTATGTTGCCACTCACTCCAGTATGTTGCCACTCACTCCAGTATGTTGCCACTCACTCCAGTATGTTGCCACTCACACCGGTATGTTGCCACTCACTCCAGTATGTTGCCACTCACACCGGTATGTTGCCACTCACACCGGTATGTTGCCACTCACACCGGTATGTTGCCACTCACACCGGTATGTTGCCACTCACACCGGTATGTTGCCACTCACTCCAGTATGTTGCCACTCACTCCAGTATGTTGCCACTCACACCGGTATGTTGCCATTCACTCCAGTATGTTGCCACTCACTCCAGTATGTTGCCACTCACACCGGTATGTTGCCATTCACTCCAGTATGTTGCCACTCACTCCGGTATGTTGCCACTCACTCCGGTATGTTGCCACTCACTCCAGTATGTTGCCACTCACTCCAGTATGTTGCCACTCACACCGGTATGTTGCCACTCACTCCAGTATGTTGCCACTCACTCCAGTATGTTGCCACTCACTCCAGTATGTTGCCACTCACTCCAGTATGTTGCCACTCACTCCAGTATGTTGCCACTCACTCTGGTATGTTGCCACTCACACCGGTATGTTGCCACTCACTCCAGTATGTTGCCACTCACTCCAGTATGTTGCCACTCACTCTGGTATGTTGCCACTCACACCGGTATGTTGCCATTCACTCCAGTATGTTGCCACTCACTCCGGTATGTTGCCACTCACTCCAGTATGTTGCCACTCACTCCAGTATGTTGCCACTCACTCCAGTATGTTGCCATTCACTCCAGTATGTTGCCACTCACTCCAGTATGTTGCCACTCACACCGGTATGTTGCCACTCACTCCGGTATGTTGCCACTCACTCCGGTATGTTGCCACTCACACCGGTATGTTGCCACTCACACCGGTATGTTGCCACTCACTCCAGTATGTTGCCACTCACTCCAGTATGTTGCCACTCACTCCAGTATGTTGCCACTCACACCGGTATGTTGCCACTCACTCCAGTATGTTGCCACTCACACCGGTATGTTGCCACTCACACCGGTATGTTGCCACTCACACCGGTATGTTGCCACTCACACCGGTATGTTGCCACTCACACCGGTATGTTGCCACTCACTCCAGTATGTTGCCACTCACACCGGTATGTTGCCACTCACACCGGTATGTTGCCACTCACTCCAGTATGTTGCCACTCACTCCAGTATGTTGCCACTCACACCGGTATGTTGCCACTCACTCCAGTATGTTGCCACTCACACCGGTATGTTGCCACTCACACCGGTATGTTGCCACTCACACCGGTATGTTGCCACTCACACCGGTATGTTGCCACTCACACCGGTATGTTGCCACTCACTCTGGTATGCTGCCACTCACACCGGTATGTTGCCACTCACTCCAGTATGTTGCCACTCACTCCAGTATGTTGCCACTCACTCTGGTATGTTGCCACTCACACCGGTATGTTGCCATTCACTCCAGTATGTTGCCACTCACTCCGGTATGTTGCCACTCACTCCAGTATGTTGCCACTCACACCGGTATGTTGCCACTCACACCGGTATGTTGCCACTCACACCGGTATGTTGCCACTCACACCGGTATGTTGCCATTCACACTGGTATGTTGCCACTCACACCGGTATGTTGCCACTCACTCCGGTATGTTGCCACTCACACCGGTATGTTGCCATTCACACTGGTATGTTGCCACTCACACCGGTATGTTGCCACTCACTCCAGTATGTTGCCACTCACTCCGGTATGTTGCCACTCACACCGGTATGTTGCCACTCACACCGGTATGTTGCCACTCACTCCAGTATGTTGCCATTCACTCCAGTATGTTGCCACTCAAACCGGTATGTTGCCACTCAAACCGGTATGTTGCCATTCACACTGGTATGTTGCCACTCACACCGGTATGTTGCCACTCACTCCAGTATGTTGCCACTCACTCCGGTATGTTGCCACTCACACCGGTATGTTGCCACTCACACCGGTATGTTGCCACTCACTCCGGTATGTTGCCACTCACACCGGTATGTTGCCACTCACACCGGTATGTTGCCACTCACACCGGTATGTTGCCACTCACACCGGTATGTTGCCACTCACACCGGTATGTTGCCACTCACTCCAGTATGTTGCCACTCACACCGGTATGTTGCCACTCACACCGGTATGTTGCCACTCACACCGGTATGTTGCCACTCACACTGGTATGTTGCCACTCACACCGGTATGTTGCCACTCACTCCAGTATGTTGCCATTCACACTGGTATGTTGCCATTCACACTGGTATGTTGCCACTCACACTGGTATGTTGCCACTCACACTGGTATGTTGCCACTCACACTGGTATGTTGCCACTCACACTGGTATGTTGCCACTCACTCCAGTATGTTGCCACTCACTCCGGTATGTTGCCACTCACTCCGGTATGTTGCCACTCACACTGGTATGTTGCCACTCACACCGGTATGTTGCCACTCACACTGGTATGTTGCCACTCACACTGGTATGTTGCCACTCACACCGGTATGTTGCCACTCACTCCAGTATGTTGCCACTCACACCGGTATGTTGCCACTCACACTGGTATGTTGCCACTCACTCCAGTATGTTGCCACTCACACTGGTATGTTGCCACTCACACTGGTATGTTGCCACTCACACTGGTATGTTGCCACTCACACCGGTATGTTGCCACTCACACTGGTATGTTGCCACAGGTGAGATGCCTGTTCTCATAAATGTTTCTTTCATTTGTTTGCTGGCGTGGTGACTTAACAGGTTCATCCCTCGAGTCTACGTTAAGAGTTACAGTGCTATAATAATGCCTGAGTATGAATGTTGCTCATATTCCACAATTTTGGTGGATAATAGACCAGGTACCTTTTCTTTAGAGGTGTTTAGATGGCTTTTACCTCCAAGTATTTATTCCTTCTGCAAGATACTGTCGTAATTTCAAGATGACAGATTCAAATTCTGTAAACTTGCCAAGAAATCACAAACAGCCAAACCATGCTGGGGTTGACTATGAGGTCCTGTAAAGGATATGCTACAAACTTTTTTGACATGAAACGAGTGAGTCTCCAGTGGGCTGAGATGAAAGTGATATTCTGAATGGGGACTTGCTGCATGAAGGTGATCTAGGCTCTGTGCACTAATCCATCATCAAGTAGAGAAAATGCTGAAAACTTGACATCACCACACAATGGGAATGTAGCAAGACATGCTATTAACTTAACATGTAGCACAGCACAAAGGAATTCTGTAACAACAACCAACGGTTATAGTTTCATTTATTTCATTACAGATATACATGCAAGCTTGATAGATTACACCAAAGCATTTGATAAAGTGAAATAAGATGAAACAGTCAAAATTTCGGAGGAAAATCTCATAGTAATAACGAATTTTGTTGGAAAAAGCAGCAATTAAAATGGGAATAACAGTTGTGAAAATTATGTGCATAAAAAGCATGGGTGTTAGAGGAAGAACTAAAGACAAGTGGAGAGAAGTAAAGACAGACATGAAGAGGACATCACCCACTGGGAAGTACAGGCAGCCGAAGGGAAACTGACCCATCACCCACTGGGAAGTACAGATAGCCAAAGGGAAACTGAACCATCACCCACTGGGAAGTACAGACAGCTGAAGGGAAACTGAACCATCACCCACTGGGAAGTACGGGCAGCCAAAGGGAAACTGACCCATCACCCACTGGGAAGTACGGGCAGCCGAAGGGAAACTGACCCATCACCCACTGGGAAGTACAGATAGCCAAAGGGAAACTGACCCATCACCCACAGGGAAGTACAGATAGCCGAAGGGAAACTGACCCATCACCCACTGGGAAGTACAGATAGCCGAAGGGAAACTGACCCATCACCCACTGGGAAGTACAGATAGCCGAAGGGAAACTGACCCATCACCCACTGGGAAGTACAGATAGCCGAAGGGAAACTGACCCATCACCCACTGGGAAGTACAGACAGCCGAAGGGAAACTGACCCATCACCCACTGGGAAGTACAGATAGCCGAAGGGAAACTGACCCATCACCCACTGGGAAGTACAGATAGCCGAAGGGAAACTGACCCATCACCCACTGGGAAGTACAGATAGCCAAAGGGAAACTGACCCATCACCCACTGGGAAGTACAGATAGCCGAAGGGAAACTGAACCATCACCCACTGGGAAGTACAGGCAGCCGAAGGGAAACTGACCCATCACCCACTGGGAAATACAGGCAGCCGAAGGGAAACTGACCCATCACCCACTGGGAAGTACAGGCAGCCGAAGGGAAACTGACCCATCACCCACTGGGAAGTACAGATAGCTGAAGGGAAACTGACCCATCACCCACTGGGAAGTACAGATAGCCAAAGGGAAACTGACCCATCACCCACTGGGAAGTACAGATAGCCGAAGGGAAACTGAACCATCACCCACTGGGAAGTACAGGCAGCCGAAGGGAAACTGACCCATCACCCACTGGGAAGTACAGGCAGCCGAAGGGAAACTGACCCATCACCCACTGGGAAATACAGGCAGCCGAAGGGAAACTGACCCATCACCCACTGGGAAGTACAGACAGCCGAAGGGAAACTGACCCATCACCCACTGGGAAATACAGGCAGCCGAAGGGAAACTGACCCATCACCCACTGGGAAATACAGGCAGCCGAAGGGAAACTGACCCATCACCCACTGGGAAGTACAGGCAGCCGAAGGGAAACTGACCCATCACCCACTGGGAAGTACAGGCAGCCGGAGGGAAACTGACCCATCACCCACTGGGAAGTACAGGCAGCCGAAGGGAAACTGACCCATCACCCACTGTGAAGTACGGGCAGCCGAAGGGAAACTGACCCATCACCCACTGTGAAGTACGGGCAGCCGAAGGGAAACTGACCCATCACCCATACAAATATGGAACTAGCAGGATATACCTAATGCACCTCAAGGAGTGTAGAAGGATCATTTACCTGCACACTGAGTGTCGACTGGCCTGTACAAATATGGGGGATTTCACAAATGTACACAGTACGCCTCATGGTGTGGAAAGTGATGCTTAACATAATTTTAAACTTTATATTGAAAATATAATAATAAATCTCAATGCTACAAGCACATCAAAGCAAGAAGTGAAAGTGATAAAATACTGTGTAGACATAAACCAGCAACATGCCTTATGCAAAATTTTATACAAACTGAAAACATGAAATAAAACATTAAAATACTGCTTAACTCTTTTTGTCCCAGATAGTGTTACTTTAGATCTTTTAAATGCCAAAGAGTAATAATTTACATCAAAAAATGTTTATGTATTTGTATGTTTATGTACCTGGAGTACAACGAAAGGAGACGAAGCCTTGCTACAAACTTTTGAGAACAAAGTTTTAAGACGCATCTTTGGACCCATTAGGGATACACAAAGTGGAGAGTGGAAAAGAAGAAGTAACAAAGACATTTATGATCTGTTTAAGTCCCCGCTGATCACTGGTATCATGAAGGCTAATAGACTACAATGGCTGGGGCATATAGAAAGAATGGAAGATAATAGGGAAACAAAACTCGCTTACACTCAGGAAATAAATGACCGTAGACCCCGAGGTAGACCAAGAAGATGGTGGAGAGATAATATATATACAGACCTACAAACACTTGGAATCAACGACTCGCAAGAGAAGGTCCACCAGAGAGACAAATGGAGACGGATTGTATCTGCAGCAAAGAACCTCAATGGCTCGGAACGCTGAAGAAGAAGAAATGTTTATGTATGAAAGAGTTACAGTAATAAAATGGCACAGGAGAAGAAAGTCCAGAATGTTTTGTTTTGGACGTAATTGCGATATTTGCGCCTTTCGGCCGACACTTCCAATATCCGTCTACTTCAGGTATTTGTTGACTGGGTTAACCTTCCCGAATAAGTGACCATCTGAATACAGTGAGTATAATACAACTGACTGGAACAGAAAGACATTTATAAAGTGTATCATGTATGAAACCGGCCCTGCAGCTTAGGAAATACTGAAACAGATTCACAATTCCCCAACAGGTTGAGTCAAGGGTTCGGAATCAGCTGGGGGTGATTTGAAAGTAGACCGCTTTTCATCCGCTGAGTTTATGTTTAGGCTGGTGATGTTTTCTCCATTGGTGTTAGGTATCTTATTGTCAACAGGTGCAAACTGAATTCCCAGCAGTGGTAGCCTTTGTGCAAATCAGCTATTTCACAAAAGTTAACTCTACTGTCCAAAAATTTACAGTGAATTATTATAGAGTGCCAATAATACCTAAAGGCATATGAGTGGTAATAGCCGCTGATACTCATTTATCCAGCCGAAAACATGCCAGGTAAGTTTCAAGTTGAACAAATGCCATTTCTGATTTATTGATGTGTTGTGAGCCCGATGAAGACAGAAATATCCCTGAAATGTAGCTAACTGTCACATGCTTGTTAAGTATGGCACACTGATGATGAGGACTGAAATGTAGCTAACTGTCACATGCTTGTTAAGTCATGCAACTAACTTCATAAATGTGTCTTGGCATCACAGATTCTCAGAACACAGAATCAATCCGCAACTTTGACATCACATAAAGGAACATGCAACTAACTTCATAAACGTGTCTTTATTCATATCACAGATTCTCAGAGCATTGAACCAATCTGCAACTTTGACTTGCACAACACTCTCAATGTTTATTAATAAAAGCGATTAAAAAACAATGCCGTACTCTCGCTGACGTTCTATGACACACTGGACTGATTTCAGCCAATTATAATCTCAAGGGACCTAGTGTGCCCTACCTAGATATCATAGAACAATGTATCAATTATAACCATTACGCCGGCTAGATATCATAGAACAATGTATCAATTATAACCTTCTTGCCGGCTAGATATCATAGAACAATGTATCAATTATAACCTTCACACCGGCTAGATATCATAGAACAATGTATCAATTATAACCATCACACCAGCTAGATATCATAGAACAATGTATCAATTATAACGATCACGCCGGTTAGATATCATAGAACAATGTATCAATTATAACCATCACGCCGGCTAGATATCATAGAACAATGTATCAATTATAACCTTCACGCCGGCTAGATATCATAGAACAATGTATCAATTATAACCATCACGCCGGCAAGATATCATAGAACAATGTATCAATTATAACCATCACGCCGGCTAGATATCATAGAACAATGTATCAATTATAACCATCACGCCGGCTAGATATCATAGAACAATGTATCAATTATAACCTTCACGCCGGCAAGATATCATAGAACAATGTATCAATTATAACGATCACGCCGGCTAGATATCATAGAACAATGTATCAATTATAACCATCACGCCGGCTAGATATCATAGAACAATGTATCAATTATAACCTTCACGCCGGCTAGATATTATAGAACAATGTATCAATTATAACCATCACGCCGGCTAGATATCATAGAACAATGTATCAATTATAACCATCACGCCGGCTAGATATCATAGAACAATGTATCAATTATAACGATCACGCCGGCTAGATATCATAGAACAATGTATCAATTATAATGATCACGCCGGCTAGATATCATAGAACAATGTATCAATTATAACCTTCACACCGGCTAGATATCATAGAACAATGTATCAATTATAACCTTCACACCGGCTAGATATCATAGAACAATGTATCAATTATAACCTTCACACCGGCTAGATATCATGGTTTATCACTGGGTTCTCTGCAGCTGACGCCTGCAAACCAGACATCAAGAGCCCTTACTGTGAACCACCAGACCTTTCTCGTCCACCTATACTTCTCAAATCTCTCTGGAAATTCTCTCTCATCCTAAACATTTCCACTTCATTCATGATGTCACAATAGTAATAATAATGACAATAATAATAACATGTTCCAAACATAGACAGTAATGAAGACAAAAATAATAACAAATACCTTCAAAACATAGAGATTCAGACAGAAAGAAATGGGAAAGCTCAACTGCAAATAAAACAACTCAAATAAACATTTCATACAGAAGCCATACAATCCTCAATGAGTCAATAGCAGAGTGAGCTTATTTAGGAAACAAGTCAATCAATGGGAAAATGAGCAAATACAAACTAATCATCTTAACTAAAAAAAAAAAAAAAAAAAGGTAAAAGTAATACTGTGGCAGATACTGCCATTGGGGTGTAAACTTTGATTACATCATTGATACATGCCATGTGACTTTGCATACATCAACATCGGTGAGTTGCTGTAATCAGCTTACAGGTTTCCTTCATTTAAATCTATAATTTTCTATAATCAGCTTACAGTTTTCTTTCATTTAAATCTATAACTTACTATAATCAGCTTACAGTTTTCTTTCACTTACATCTATGAGTTAAGTTGAGTCTAGAACTGACATCCCAGCAATCGGTATATTCCCATATGTTCTCCATCCTCATCTTCAACAGCCAGCAAAGAGTTCCAATACTAATGGTACCCATTGTAATCTGATTATATGTCCGTCTGGTCTTTCCTCGAAGTCCTGTTTGTCGGCCAGATCCTCTGGTCTTGAACTCAGTCATTTAGTTCACCAGTGCAATTTTTCAAGAAAACCCTGGAGGTTGTTGCTGGAGCTACAGAGATCAAGCTCTGTGTGACATTTCAACAGGCCGCTCTGTGGAAATAGACGAAGCCCTATGGGATAAAACCCGGTTCAATGAAGCCTATCCTCTAGATTAAACATTCCTCTTGAATCCTCAAACTCTAAGCCAATCAAAACTAATTTTATGAACATTTTATGACAAACATAAAAAAGCATATTTATGATTTATTCATAATTCACATAATAAGTGCAGTGTTTCACTCACAAATGTTTAAAAAAGTAGACATCTTTAGTCAGCATAGACGTGATACAAGGAATCTGTTTTTTCTTGCTCATTTGTTCTTCACTGGACTGTGACTCGTAGTCGATGGCAACCTTTTTGTTGACTCTAGTCATCATGGTCAGCACATCCAATGTTTTCCAGTTTTTACTGAAAATGTCAACCACGGCCTGAATGAACCACGAGCCTCGGGATGAGTTTCTCCAAGAATAAAAACCTGAAAGAGGGCGGAAAAAAAGATGTTTTGAGAACTTCACTTGTTTCTCTTTAAGTATGTAAAATGAGTACCAGAAATATCTTGGGAAATAAATGTGGCTGACATGATATCGGCCCAGGAGTGGCAGATAGGGTGGCATAGTGGTTAGATGCATGCCTGCTGGAGTGGTGGCCAAGGTTTGAATCTGCACTGAGGTGGATTTTTAAAACAGACCAGGGCTCCCAGGTCAACTCAGCCTATCATAGGTACCAGGTAAGTCTTGGCAAGTGAAGGCGGCCACTGCCCTCTTCTCATTATAAAACCACAGAAGGCTGTTTGTCTCCTTATTGTGTATATAATAGTGCCCTCTTCTCATTATAAAACCACAGAAGGCTGTTTGTCTCCTTATTGTGTATATAATAGTGCCCTCTTCTCATTATAAAACCACAGAAGGCTGTTTGTCTCCTTATTGTGTATATAACAGTGCCCTCTTCTCATTATAAGACCATAGAAGGCTGTTTGTCTCCTTATTGTGTATATAATAGTGCCCTCTTCTCATTATAAAACCACAGAAGGCTGTTTGTCTCCTTATTGTGTATATAACAGTGCCCTCTTCTCATTATAAGACCATAGAAGGCTGTTTGTCTCCTTATTGTGTATATAATAGTGCCCTCTTCTCATTATAAAACCACAGAAGGCTGTTTGTCTCCTTATTGTGTATATAACAGTGCCCTCTTCTCATTATAAGACCATAGAAGGCTGTTTGTCTCCTTATTGTGTATATAACAGTGCCCTCTTCTCATTATAAGACCACAGAAGGCTGTTTGTCTCCTTATTGTGTATATAACAGTGCCCTCTTCTCATTATAAAACCACAGAAGGCTGTTTGTCTCCTTATTGTGTATATAACAGTGCCCTCTTCTCATTATAAGACCATAGAAGGCTGTTTGTCTCCTTATTGTGTATATAATAGTGCCCTCTTCTCATTATAAAACCACAGAAGGCTGTTTGTCTCCTTATTGTATATATAACAGTGCCCTCTTCTCATTATAAGACCACAAAAGGCTGTTTGTCTCCTTATTGTGTATATAACAGTGCCCTCTTCTCATTATAAAACCACAGAAGGCTGTTTGTCTCCTTACTGTGTATATAACAGTGCCCTCTTCTCATTATAAGGCCACAGAAGGCTGTTTGTCTCCTTATTGTGTATACAATAACCATGCCATTGTCTTGTAATCTGTCAATGTTGTTATTAAGGATGTCAAGAGTGTTAAGCAGATGAACATGGAGACATCATAAGGACAGTTTAAAGATGGCCACCCCACTTTTGACATGCACCAAAGAGAAGTAGCGTTCTGTTATCCGTTTTATTTTAAATCAGTGAAGGGGTGAAACCTATAGAAATTCATTGGTGAATGAAGGTCCAGTATGGTGATGCATGCCTGTCAGTCCAGTAAGTGTATGAGTGAAGTAGGAAGTTTCGACCTGCAATCACATCCAAACAACGTGGACTTCTGAGTAAAGGTGTCTTTTTGCAACATGACAATGCTTGACCCCATACAACGGTTGAAACCATCGAAGACCTCCACTTTCAGTGTGTACCACATCTCCCATACTTGCCAAGCCTAGCCCCAAGTGATTTCCACCTGTTTAGACAACTCAAAGAGTCATTGGGAGTTTTAAGGTTTTCATTTGAAGCCCCCTCACACTATGCCACTGCAACTCCAGTTCTTGTAAATCTTGTCTTTTCCACTGCCTTTTTCCTGGAGAAATTCCCAACAGAAACATGGAACTTTCTAATGCACAAACCTGGAACTGTAGAATATGCCATCAGGAAGTCAGCCTCTGTTGGGATACGGTAAACTTCAGTGTCATCTTCACCAGCAGCGTCTGAAACTGTTATTCCTTGGTCCAGCCTTGCCCCTCTGCAAGCCTGCAGCAGTTGACAGACAAGAAGTCATTTCTGCCTTTAGAGGCCATATAACAAACATATATATATATATATATACTGAACATAAAAAACTTGCCAAGACATCAACAAATGCAGTAAAATGTTGGTATTGACTGCAACGTCCTGTAAAGGATAAGCAACTTTTAAAAAAAAAGTTGCAAAGAAAACATCATAAACATCAGAAAGAGAATGACCACATTATGAGAAGACAAAAACTGGAACATGTTTTGACAACTGGAAAGATTTGTGGAAAGAGAGAGAAGACAGTGAGAGAAAATTCTTGTCTCATGGCACAGAATGGAGTAAACACACAAACTGACACATGCCATTGGAGATCACAAGATGTGGAGAAGCATGATCACCCATGCCAGTCGGCAAGGCACTTGACAATTATTAACTCTGTTGTGTGTGTGTGTGTTTTTTTTTTTTGCTGAATGAAAAGGCTTTTCAAGACAATGTTTTCCCATAGTGTGTCTGAATAATGAAGCAGAAAAAAAAACATATTGCACAATTTACTGTCCTGGCATATTTCGCCGTGTCTTGTCAGGTGCATAAAATGGAAACAAGTTCAACATATAATGAAGTAGCTTACTGAATGTAGTTTTTAGTGTATTTCAGTTGCGGATATTCCCCAAAACTCCTACCACAATCGCCAGGCAATAAATTGTGCAATATATTGCTTGTGTCTTCATTATTTAAATGTGAATATGTTTAAAAAATAAATAAATTTGCTGTTTTAAAATAATCTGAAAGTGCACAACCAACTTCCACAAGCAATAACAGCACATAACAATTGAGTATCTTCTTCTCCGTCTTCTTCAGCGTTCCGAGCCATTGAGTATATGAAAGTAAAAAAGGACCATTTTACATGCTTTGAGAAATGTTAGGCATATGGTGCCTAGGTTTTTATAGACCAATCAGCATGTGGTGGGTCATGTGATCAGCATCACACTAACTGCCTTTACTTCCCAATACACTTCCTGTTACCCATTTTAGACTGGGTTGACCTGGAAGCAATTTTAAAAATCTGCCCCAATGCAGATTTGAACCCATGATCTCTAAGCTGGCAGGCAAGTGTTGAGCCACAATACTACCATAGCTTTCTATTAAGTATATGCATATGAAAAACTGTAGCTTTTTTCTGTCACAATGAAATAATGTGTGGCCATGTTGCACCAAGTGACATATATATATAACCTTTGTGTTTCTGTGTCTGAAGAAGGTGCTCACTAATTCTCAAAACATTGCCTTACTTTGTTTATATGCAATCCAAAATGAGGGATTTAATGTGTCTTGTTTAAACTAAATGTTTATTGTTAGATTAGTCAGTCTGAAGACTTGTTTTAACTGATTCAATGTCAAACAAAAAGTAGGATTGGACCAAACATGGAACACAACCAAATAAACAAGTATTATAAGGTAAAGTTCCACTCCCATTGAAAATGTGGAAGATGCCACGAATCAAATCAAATAACACAATGACCCTACTATAGCATTATATCATCCTGTACAAATGGAGGGTGATATTTGGTGATATCCTTTGGCACTGAATAAGTTAAATCATCTGATTGTGTCACCCCATTGTCCGTTGTTTCTCTTCAGTTCTCTGTGTGTGTCTGAAACCCAATGTCCTTGTCTGATGATGTAACTGTTTCTCTCCAGCTCTCTGTGTGTCTGAAACCCAATGTCCTTGCCTGTATGATGTAGTTGTTTCTCTTCAGCTCTCTGTCTGAAACCCAATGCCCTTGCATGCCTGTATAATGTAATTGTTTCTTAGATGTCCTACATTTCTATCCCCTGAATTTTGCCCTTCAGCATGTTCAATTTCCTCCATGTCTCATACTGTGACCAAGTTAGTGACCATAGCCTACTTTGTTGTTTATTTGTAGATAACTGTCTTGTCTATATTTTCCAATGTTACACCGGCTCCGTGGCGAAGAGGTTACGAACCCAGTTCTTAATCTCACATACCAGATTTGAAACACAGTGCCAGATGATTTGGCAGCAGACAACCTTGCGTTGGTTTTTTATGAAATGGTATCGGTGCTGGTCATTCCAAAAGCAATGGCAAACTACTGAACGTAAACTTGCCAAGAGATCACAAATAGCAAAAAATAATTCTGAGGTTGACTTCGACATCCTGTAAAGGATATGCAACTAACTTTAACCTGTTTGTTACAGGGACCCATAATGGAAACAAAGAATTCTGATACTGTAATGTACCCTACCAAGCATGTCATAAAAGATGACTAAGGAGGATTGGCCAAGCGGGGTGCATCATCCTGGCTTTGAGTTTTTGAGGACCTATGCTCCATTGGAAGATGAAAGCAACAGCAGAATAAGAAGAATTCCTAAAGGTCTTTAAGAATATGGTCATTTCATTTCTTTTGTATCCAGCTCAGTCACTGCATCCTGCGATAACACATCTAAAAACTTCACTTCATATTTTGTGGAGAGTCCATGTTTCAGATCCACATAGTGTTACAGGCCACATATGCATAGTGATTATTCTTTTCCAAGCTCAATATTGATGTTACTTGTGATGGAAATATTTGTTTCCCCAGAATACAGTTTTGGCTACCGTGATCCTCGATCTTGTTTCAGCCTCACAATTAGCATCCTCTAGAACAGTGGTTCTCAACCTTTTTTGGCCCATGCACCCCTTCACCATATGTTCAGAATGTCATTCCTTCTCCCCCCCCCCCCCCCCTTTTCGTATTTCCTCTCTATAAATTCCCCCCACGCCCCACCCCCGCCCCTACATAGCATACGTAAAATTGGAAGCTAACACATACTAGAACACGCCTAGCTATCTACATACAATGTGATTTGCGGATATACTTGCGTTATAAAATGAATTTCAGAAGGGCAAGAAGTACAGAACCCCAAAGTATGGAGGGAAAATCAATATCAAGTGATGGGTTCTTGTATTAACGTGATCTCAAAATAATCTTACTTCCCACCCTGGAAACCCTACAATTCCCCCCGGGGGGGAGGGGGGAGGGGGGGGGGGGATTCCCCACCGGTTGAGAACCACTGCTCTAGAATGATCTGGCTCTGGTAGATCTAGTTAAGGAAATCTCTGCACTGGTTCAGGGATATTTTTTGTCCTGAAGCACTTTCCTGCTGTGTCTGTGATTAAATAGGACCATCACATATTTAAGGCCTGAATGCCTAGAAGAATAGGTAGTCAATCTTTCCCTCACTTAGCAGGTGATGAGCCCAGGCATCCAACCCTCCTCCAACAATGCCCCTGACATAACCAGCGCAGTTCCCTATCAGTTTCGTTAAGCGGCTTGCGCCGATTTAGTGAGCTTTCCCATAATTCTAATATGAAGATATGTCAGTCAATCACAAAACAGTATTTAATAAAGTACTAAGAGATGTGAACTTGACAACCATTTATAAGTGTATTTACATCTCTTCTTATTTTTTATTCGTCTCAGTGAACGCTGATGAGTTTATCTAATCATATACCTCTGAAGTCGGAGTGGGTTCACCTGATGATTCACTTGATGGCGAGGGACACTGTTAATAGGGAAAGCTAACCCACACGCAAAATTCAGTGCATCACTACTATAAATAGTGTTTTTGGACTACGCTTGAGTTCAAAGTGAGCGAGAGCCAATAAAAAAAATCTTATCATATTATCAACCCCCACCCCCCAACTCATGCACCATAAGTGTACTTACATCTCTCCTTATTTCTCAACTTAGTCTCAGCGAACACTGATGAGTTTATCTAATCATATTATCATCCCCTAATGCATGCACCACACGAAGTTTTTTGCACTGTTGCCTTAGCCATGTTCACGTCCCACCCTCAACATGTCATCATCAAATCATTTACTACCAAGTTGTGTACCATTTTTTCATATAGGGAAAATTTCCTTATGAATATCCTTGGCATAAGTGTTTTGGTCCCCACAAAAACACCTAACAAAAGTGTGCTGTTCTTTTGTGGTGCAACTGGCAGACATTTTCACACATGTGCAAGAAATTGTGTATGAACATAGCAATTATCGTCCACCAGACATAGACATCAAAGTAGAAAGATATGCCACATTAATGACACTTATAAACTACCAACAACCATTTCTAAATTGTTTGTATCTATTTTGGCTTACTTACTGACATACCATTGTATTTGTGCTTTTGGTTTTTATATTAGTGCAGTAATACTGGCTCCAATTTTCAGTGAGAGAGTTAATAAAAGTTATTTGAAAATGAACAGTTTTGTTAACAATATGTATTTATATTTTATTACACATTTTCTCTCCACATGCAGTCTATAATAATTTTATTCTGATAACCTCTAAGTCAAATTCTTACTTGTATGAAAAATAACTTTGGTTTTCCAGCCAAAGTTGGGCAATTGTTTCCCTTGAAAGGTCGTACAATTTCATCAATTTCAATTTTTTTGTCAATGCCATAAATGTAGCCTTCCTCACCGTGGGAAAGTATTACACAGACAAAACAGTCACTTCTTGAATGATCAGCTCTTGATGCTAGAAAAAAATAAGAGAGCCAATAATCAGTTACCTCTTGTGTGATCAACTCTTCATACTAAATGAAAATAAATGAATGAAATCACGGGATGACATCAATTATAAATAACATAATAACAATTAGAAGATAATAAAATATCAATTATAAATAAGATAATAAATTAGAAGATACTATACAATAACCTTACAATTATAAATAAGATAATAACAATTATAAGATAATAAGATAACAATTATAAATAAGATAATAAATTAGAACATGCCATACAAATAACCTTACAATGATAAATAATATAATAACAATTATAAGATAGTAAGATAACATTTGTAAATAAGATAATAAATTAGAACATACTATACAATAACCTTACAATTATAAATAAGATAATAACAATAATAAGATAATAACAATTATAAATAAGATAATAAATAAGATAAAAAATTAGAACATATCATACAATAACCTTAAAATTATAAGCTTCAAACTTCTTTCTGTTTTACCAAACTGTTATCTCTAAAAACAAAAAAGGGAGGGGTTGGTGTGACAAATTAGGAGTAGTCAGAGGACCTAATTAGTAGTGTTCTCTGGAAATATATCTTGTATAATAGATTGACTTCAAAACTTCTTTCTGTTTTACCAAACTGTTATCTCTAAAAACAAAAAAGGGAGGAGTTGGTGCAGCATTTATCTCTCCTTTGCCATGGAGACATTCCGGCTTTCAATAAATAACTCTCTATTTCTCCTCTCACTTCCATCCACACTTACAAACCTTTATTGAGTACATCCTTGATTTCTGCTGCCGTCTGGTTATCTTGGTGGTTAATTGACTCAAATCCCAACTCGTCCAACAGATTATACATGGAATCTGCATCAGCATCAGTTCCCTTCCGTTCTCCCATCATGGTGGTGGGGTGGAAGGTTCTGTTGTTTATGATGACTGCTATCCCACGTTTATCATGATTCATCTTATAGCAGTTGGCAACACGATCTGAAATCCTGGCCTGTTTTGCGCTGACAATGAAATAGAAGAAACTTTAAGTAATGGGCAGAAAAATTTAGTAACAAGGTATGTTACATAAAAATATACACACCAGGTATACTGGGACAAAGACTACTTTGAAGTTGGATCTTTTTAAAAATAAAATATACAGAAAGTATAGAGACATATGGAGTCAGATAACAGGAAGCAATTAACAATAAGATCCCATCCTAACACTAGACAACATATAGCAAACAAGCTTTTACAGGAGTTCTAATAAAATGATAAAATATGACTAAAATTCTTGGTGGATGGAAAAACACAGAGATACAGCTGAAAGTTTTGATCAAAGTCTGGATTTCTTGAACTGGACAGTGTTCTGGAAAGTATTCCTCTGTGGCGTTCATGTTTTAATATACTTTTAATTCAAAACAATGTATTCCCTTAGTGAATTTAAACACACAAGCCACAAAGAATGTTTAGTGCAAATTGAAAGACTGTTAAATTTAAAATTACCGGGGGAATAACAGATGTTTCACATTCAAGTAATACCTGTGACTATATGTTTTAATTGTTTTAGATTAAGTATTTTTCAGTTCATATTGTTTGTGGCTTCTGTGTTTAAATAATTTTATTTCATTTTTGTTGTTCCATTGATGTCAAAACGTTCAGTCAAAACGTTCGCTTGTTTTTATGTATTTCTGTCAAAACGTCCGCCTGTATTTATGTACTTCAGTCAAAACTTCACCTGTATCTATGTATTTCGGTCAAAACCTTCGCCTGTATTTATGTATTTCGGTCAAAACCTTCGCCTGTATTTATGTTTTTCGGTCAAAACGTTTGCCTGTATTTATGTATTTTGGTCAAAACGTTTGCCTGTATTTATGTATTTTGGTCAAAACATTTGCCTGTATCTGTATTCATTTTTCCATCCGTCAAACTTAATGGTCAACCTTTGTGTTTTCATTCAGACTCAGCAAACTAAAGCATGCCCAAGCTGACACATTCTGCGAATATGTCCTACGTTTGGTAACAAGAGGGACCAAACCTGGCCCCCCAGGAGACGAAAGTGAAAGAGAAGCTGAGGGGCAGCAGAAATGACTTCATATTGACTGGAGTCATGCCGGCAGCTTGTCCCTTTGTTTAGGTTGCTGAACTTAGAAAACTGATCACAAAACAAAAAAGAGAACTCTGTAACTGTTGTGCATGATGAAGCAGACGCCACTGTGAAGTAATAAGTACAGTAAACAACCCTTTTACATGCCTTGAGCCATAATGGGCATTTGGTTCTAGACCCATATTTTTATAGACCAAGTGGCACTGGACCGGTGCAGTGGTCACTATCACACACCTTTACCTCCCAGGACAATTCTTCATGCCCAGTTTAGGCTGGGTCAACCCAGGAACCCAGGTCCATTTTTAAAAATCCACCTCGATGAAGATTCAAACACATAAATACCAGGCCGCCAGGCAAGTGTGCTATGAAGTGGGTTCATTTTAAATATTTAAAAATTATGGTGAAAGGCAACACAAACATAGGAAAACTGCAAAACACAAAAAGGGAAAGCACAAAGGTTATAAACTGCCTGACAAAACACAGTGTTCTGGTATTCTACACTCAGAAGTTAAGTTAGTTTCATGTTCTTTACAGAACCTCGCAATCAACTCCAGCATTTTTTATACTATTTATGATGTACTATTCAATTTTTACATTCAGTAGTTTTGTCCTACTTTCTGAACAACTGAAACCATTGAAATCAACGCTAGGCGATCTGCTTCCAAATCGTCTGCGGCTGATTTCTAACCCTTGACTCGGTATATCAGGGAATTGTGACACACATTCACTGCCCCTAAGCCACAGAGTTAAAACTCAGTAACAAAGTAAATCAACGGAAACGAGAAGTAGAATCGGTCACTTTACTAGCACATAACCACAAGTCACAAAATGGACATTGTGGCCGGAACCTTCATCAGCACACAAACAATAAACATACACCAGTAGCAACTAGATTCTTGTTCATACTGTATGATCATGGAGTCTACCCAGCATCATTAATAATTACAGCAATCAAAGATTTGGGAAAGTTACAGCGGCTGACATGGTACTGTCTCTGTCACCCCTCATGTGCCATTTAATAATTGAAATTATGGGCCCAACACCATTTCTTTAATGTTATAATTGAATATATGTGTTACGTTACTATTTTACAATAAAATTATACGATGAAAGTCCCATGTATAAGGCTGTTATCATACCTTCCTGCTGGTTGAGCTTGAGTGTTCACTGCTGCATGTTCTCGAGCATCGACATTGTCAGCTGAAATTGTATTTTTATATATAGGTTGAAATAGTATTTGCATAAACAGCCTGAAATAATATATAGGCTGAAATAGTATTTGTATATACAGGCTGAAATAGTATTTGATTATATATGCTAAAATAGTATTTGTTTATATAGGCTTAAATCGTATTTGTATATATATATATATATATATATATATATATATATATATATATATATATATATATATATATATATATATATATAGGCTGAAATAGTATTTATATATATATATATAGGCTGAAATAGTATTTGTATATATATATATAGGCTGAAAAGTATTTATACATCAGTATAAATATGACAACATGAAGAGTATTTACAAGAGTGTTTATATCCAATTTCATTGTCCAAGAATCAGGGGTGATATCATTAGATACTAGTGTTTCTTGAAAAACTTCCCAGCTTAAATATTGAGATTAAATCCAGTTCATTCTGAGGCATAACCTCGCAACCATGGCTCTTCTGTGTAACATCATCTAATTAACAAAAGCCTTTGATCAAGTTTTTTTGGGGCATCAAGTCTTATGGCAAAAATGTAGAAAATTAAATGTTAACAGCGTTGATGACAACACGGGAGCACTAAAGAAAGGAGCAAAGAGTGCAGCTTCTTTGAATAAGTATATTGGAAAATGTTTCAAATCAACAGTAGATGTGCAACAAGGCTGTTTCTGTTTCCTGCACTCTCTGCTTGTTAAAATACATCTCTAACACATCGTGCAGAAGACTATAATTTTTAAAAACACATCCACTGGATGTCAACCTCTTTGCAAATAAAAATTTTTTTGGTGACATTGATTTAATAACAGGTGCAAAATCAGAACTCCAGTAGCTCACAACAAGACTACAGAAAGCTGCAGGATTTCATAGGACAGAAATTAGTTCATAAAAAATAGTAAATAAAATATTGGTAAATTACTATAAACAACATGTTGATTAATTTTTTTTTTTAATGATGAAATTAATATCTTTGTCTCGGGCTCACAATAACTGTACAGGAAATGGAAAATATCCTTTTCTTTTTCCAGTTTTGTGTTGATTAGATTAGGGTTTAGATCCTTAGTTAAGTATTTCTGTGAGTTATCTGTTTTGTTGTTGTTTTGTTTTCCCTGTTCATTGAAAAAGACTTGGGTCAATATGTTGGACGTATCTTAATGTGGTTTTCCATTTGTTGTACTTCCTAGTCATATTCTGTGTGTTTATTCAGACTCCAGTATCAGCTCACAAAGTCAGGTCTTAGTCAGATATGACTGAGCTACTATATAACAGTAGACGGTACTACCTGCTTTCTGTCAGCGCCGAATGTTGTGCGACCCTCACCAAACCTGACATCCCACAATGTGCCAACAGCTTCAGGCCAAGAAGCACAATTGGGAGGGTACAAGCCTTATCCTGGGGTGAGGAAATGCAACCTATAGACTAAATGTCATGGCAGGACAGACCATGCCCTAAGCAGCAGCTGGTTTAGGATGGAAGCTCTGACAGGCGGACAGTTAGAGCATTATTTACTGAACCGGCAACTTCCGCAGCTTTTCTTGTTCAGACACATTGGTGTTACCTTTCCTCTGGAGTAAACTAGGCATGTCGAGAGAGGGATCATGCATGGGAAACACGTGATCAAATCAAATCAAATCAAATCAAATCAACTTTATTAGGGTCACAAATTGGGCGCGCAGGCCCGTCTTACATTCGGCCCTTGATCTCTAAATTCAGCCCAGGCTTTGTGTTATGGAGAGGTATAACTCCACTTTACAAACTATGATCTATCAAAGACGGTTAGGCACCAGTCTGTATCAGCTCAACAAAAGCCAACCCTCTTTTTCTATACCATTTGAGAAATTCTGACCAATTAAATAAATTTGTAAAGAATAGACCAGCTATGACATTGTCACAGTTACTTCTTATAATACAAGTATTTTTAGAGATGGACAGCAATGAAGGAACTTCACCACAAATAAGAGAAATAAATTCTCAGACATTTACTGGCATTCATAGAGCAATCAATGATAGATTAGTGCAGTGGTAGTCAGACATGAAAAAAAGTTCATGTATTTACAAGCATTCATACAGTAATTAGTGATATATTAGTCATTAATGAAGTAGTGGTAATCAGACATGCAAAATAAATTTCTGGTATTTACTAGTATAACTGAGACAAAACATAAGAGCTGATCTACAACACTAGTGGTTGTGTGAAATGGTGAAACATGACTGCTCTTGCTTATCGGCATGGCACATGAAAATAATTTATCGGCATTCATAGAGTAATCAGTGATAGATTAGTGTAGTGATGGTAGTCAGTCAATGAATCAATCAGGTGTCATTTCCACAATGAAGGTTAGCTGCAATGGATCTCAAATACTGTTGTATCTCCTTGGTTGTACATTCTTTCAGACAATCGTTCATCTATCTCTTGTTTTCTTTCCATTTGTATCACTGTCTACCTCTTGCTAGCTTGCCTTTGACCTTACGTTCCAGTATGGTTTTCATAAGAGTTTTATGTCTTTTACAGTGGGTGAAATAATTTACTTGCCTCTTTTTTATTTCTTTCATCAACTCTCTTTTCATTTCCAGTTTTTTCTAGAATCTCTGTATCTAAGTGTTTTGTTTTCATGAAATATGATATAGTCTTTTTTATATCCACATCTCCTGGGTCTCTATTTGACTTTCTAATTGCTTGTTCAATGTCCAGGCTTCCGTGCCATATATAGTAGTGTTGAATATACATAACATTAGACAATTCTCATCTTTAATGGGCTTTTAATCTTTCTAGATGTTAATACTGATTTCATGTTGTTGAAAACAACATTTTTGGCCACTCCTATTCTCTTTTTGATTTCTGTTGCCCTTTTGTGATCATCTGCTTTACCATGTCCAATATGGGAGAAGCTTGTTACTTGTTCTAGTATCTCCCCATTTACTGACGTTCATTGGTGTCCTTCCTCTCTTTTACACTGCTGACTATAATAGTTTTCGTGTGTTTGGATATTAATAATAATAATTAATATCTAAGCCACATTTTGCACTGTGCCTGTTTACTTACTTGTTCCACTCACTAGGTTTTGTAACTTTTGCTCACTTTCTGCTAGCATCAGCCGCCATACCTAACACTGTTTATGATTCTTCCAGTTGTGTTAATGTCCAGGCAGTTCTACAAATTTTAGTTAGTAGACAAAGGAAAGGAGGAGAGAAATAAAATTAATAGTTAATAGTTAATAGGATAGGTTAAGTAAAGAAATTAACCTACGCGGGAAAATACTATCTATACTATAACTACTGGCAAGAATCTCAAAGGAAGGTTGAGAAAGGTGTATCTAGAAAGTTTAAAATTAGTTAGGCCAACAAATAATTGTTTAATTAATACATAATTTAAGCAGTATGATGATGTTTTATTCATAATAAATAACTTCATTGATGAAAAATATAAAAATAGCAGAAGACAAAAATTAAAGAGGATTACTCATTACTGGATTACACTCACGATCGCAAGAGAAGTTAACTTACCCATACTGTGACTGTTCGTGATTTTAAATTATCAATATCAACAATGGTACGACTTCAATACCAATAAGAAAGTATATATATATGAAACTGAAAGAAACGTGTTGTAATGTCAAACGTTCGTTGTGTACTGCGACTACTGTAACTACCTAGAGATGTCAGACATATATATAGCACTATCTTAGGCTACTGAGAAAACCCGATTTTCCGGAAACCTCCGTAAAAGTTCACAAAGTTTCCGGGTTATGAATTTTTAATTTTCTAGTCATCATCATCATCATCATCATCATCATTAACGTCATCATCATAAGGCAGAACTTTCCCGCCATAACAGTTAAAACTTAAAAGTTAGTTTACAATACGTTGCATTCAACCCCATAATCTATTGGCAGTTTTTGATTAACTAGGCAATCTTACGTTGAGTAGTCTGCCATTAAACTACTGAGCGTAATCTTGCCAAGAAATCAACAATCAGCTGAAAGATGCTGATGTTGACAGTGATGTCCTGTAAAGGATATGCAAACATTTATTATTATTATTATTATTATTATTATTATTATTATTATTATTATTATTATTCTGGATCTTATTATTATATTCTGGATCTTTTCTCCGGGGCATGCTGGTGTGCTGGGGAATGAACAGGCGGACAGATTGGCTGGCTCGGCAAAACTTGGTGGAGTATTGATGCATGACAAAGCAGATGTGGTTGCGACCTTGTGGGAGCACGTGTACACCTCGGAGGAGCAAGTGGATCACCATGGTCTGGCAAGAATGCGACAGCGAGGGGTGACGAGGGGATCTGGCCGACGATCAACGCTCAGAGGAAAGGCGAGACGAGACATATAATCAGATTGCTACTGGCACTATTAGTGTTGGAACTCTTCGCTGGCTGCTGAGGATGGGAACGGAGCGCTTATGAGAATGCCCCGAATGCTTTGATGTCGGTTCCTAAATCAATCAATTAATATTATTATTACTATTATTATTATTATTATTATTATTAGTCTGCCATTGCTTTCCGACGCCTCATCCCACTGAAATCGACGCAAATTAGTCTGCTTCCAAACCACCCGCGGCTGATTTCGAATCCACGGTATGGTATATCGGGGAGTTGTGAAAGTGCGGTCACTAAACCCAACGCCATATGTCTGTCTGTGTGTCTGTCTCTCCGTTCGTCTGTCCAATTGTGTCTATTTGTCTAAATGTCAGAGTGTTGTTGTTCTTCTTCTTCTTTGCGTTCATCCGGAGTGTTTTTTCAGATGTGATTGCGGTGTGTCTGTTATGCGCCCTTGGGCCGAAACCCGTAGGCCAACACAACCGGCTTTAGCGTGCTTTTTTGACCAGGTAACATTCCTGGGAGACTCTCACTTTGCGGTACCGTCCACAACCCAGCTGGCCAAGTTGGAACGGTCGAAGGCAACGGTCATCCCTCAAAGGAAGGCAGGGACAGTCCATAGCATTTCCCGCCATCCAAGGTTGCCTCCATAGTTCCAGGGCCGACACATAGCGTCCTGGTGCTGGGCTCACCGAGGGAATCGTCACGTCCTGCTCATGGCGGCTTTAAATCCTCACTTCAATATATTGGGCTTTCCTTCACCACGGGCCGATCCCGCACAAACCAGACCAGTCTGCAGATGGTATCCACTCAGCGAGTTTTCGGTTCGGACATGTGCTTGTCTTTGCGCCTATCAGAGCTGTTCCAGGCACGACGGACATTCGGAATACTACCTAGTCAGAGCCGTTCCAAACAAGAGCGGCATTCGGAAACTGGGTAGTCAGAGCTGTTCCTAGCACGAGAGACATTCGGACGAGACGTTTCACTCGGACGTAAAAGCGTAGTGCCAATTTTTATTTTGCCACCCGTAGGACGGCACTTCCGGCTTCGGCGGGCGTTTTTTAATGATGTTAGCCTTCCTCGGGTTTCGAGGCACATTAGACTTATTGTTGTGATGCCGCCCACATCTCAGCTGGTCAAGATAGAACGAACGGTCAACGACATCATGGTCAACCCTCAAGGGAAGGCAGTGTCAGACCATGGGCATTCCCTCGCTATCCAAGGAGGCTTCCGTAATTGCAGAGCCGGTACATATTGCTCTGAGTCTGGGCTCACCCGAGGAGTTGCAACGTCCTGCTCATGGCTGCTTAAGTTCCTCACTTCCATGTGTTGGGCATCTCGCTTGCCATTGGTCGCTCAAGCACTCACCAGGAACGGTCAGACTGCGGGCGACATCCACTCGGTAAGCTTTTGCTTTTGACTTCGGACCACGCAATAGGTTCGCTAGCCGTGCGTTCCATTTCGTGTTATTGAGACGTTTTTCCACTTTTGTCTACACTCTCTATGAGTTAAGATACAGACAGTTTTCGTAACCATTTCACTCGACTGGGGCACTTTTCTGACTTTTTGTACTCACTCACAAGGTAGGCTACATGTGCTGCCGGCTCAGCACTTTACCTTCGTGCAGCAGTGAACGAGAAACGGCCAGGCCCTCTCATCCGGGAATCCCTCATATCCCTCAGCTGAGAGCCTTCGAACATGTATCAGACCTGAGCATGTAGCTTGCTCAGTATCTCACCTCTATTTTTCGGTAGGTGTGTATCGGCCCGGCTCTCAGATCCAAGGGTTTGTGGCTTCGAGGCGTTCAGCCACAGCCCTCGACAGAGAGCCTTAGAGTATTGTCCGGATCAAGGTCTTCTGCCTTCGTGTACCTGATTTAATCTTTTGACTGCTATCCTCAGTCTACCTGCAGAGCAGCAGGTTGTGTCTCTCTTAGTCTGGTCCCTATCCCATAAGCTGTCCGATATGTAGTTTTCATCCATCGGCAAGCAGATGGGGTCAATGGGACACGCAAGCTCCCCCACCACGGCAAGGTGGAGACACATCGGGGGAGAGAGTGTTGTTCTATCCTTTCATTTTGTCAGCCTACCTGTTTGTATGTCAACCTCTCTGACTATGTATGTCTTTGTATCTGTCTGTCCTACTGTCTTTTTATTTCTGATTTTCACTGTGTCTTATCTTAATGTCACTGGGTAGCGCAGTCTGTCTTTATGTTCATCTATATGTCTGTCTAGTACTATTCTTGCCCCTCTGTCTATCTGTCTGTCTGTCTGTCTATCTGTCTGTCTGTCTGTCTATTCTCCCGTCTATCTATCTATCTATCTATCTATCTATCTATCTATCTATCTATCTATCTATCTATCTGTCTGTCTGTCTGTCTGTCTGTCTGTCTGTCTGTCTGTCTGTCTGTCTGTCTGTCTGTCTGTCTGTCCGTCCGTCCGTCCGTCCGTTCGTCTGTCTGTCTGTCTCAATAGTTTTACTAGCTGTCTCTCTATTTGTATGTCTCTTCCCTCATCTCATTTGCAGTTTTCATATATACTCAACGATTATACATCAGCTTTTTAATGACTCTCCTCCCTTTCTCAATTTCTCTCTCTCTCTTTCTCTCTTTCTCTCTCTCTCTTTCTTTCTCTCCCTCTCTGCCTGTCTCCCCCCCCCCTTCCTCTGTGTCTCTCCCCCTCCCTCTCTCTCTGTCACTCTCTTTCTGTCTCTCTCTTTAACTCTCCATGTCTCTATCTGTCTACCTCAATCTCTCTCTCTGTCTGTCTCTGTCTACCTGTCTGTCTCTCTCCTCATCTCTATGTCTTTCTTCTTCTTTTTCTCACTCTGTCAATCTCTGTCTCTCTTTCTGTCCCTCTCTCTCTCTCTTTCTCCTTCTGTCCTTCTGTTTCTCTCTCTTTCTCTCTCTCTCCCTCCATCTCTCTCCCTTTCTCTCTCTTTGCCTCCCCCCCTCTCTCTCTCTCTCTCTCTCTCGCTCTCTCTCTCTCTCTCTCTCTCTCTCTCTCTCTCTCTCTCTCTCAAAACCACACGGGTATTACACAAGTTGGGGATCTCTAACAGAAGCAACCCGGTTTTAAACAAATACTGTGCAGTTTCACCCTAAAGGCTCCCTTATAAAAAATTACATTTTCATTAAATGGATTAAGACATACAGCCAAAGCTGACTCACGGTCTATTTTTCATCATGATATAAGCATAGTTGGGATACCCATCATACGATAAAACGCTAACGCGAAATTGGCAATCCCTTCGTGGCGTAAATTGTTACCGGATAAAACCGTACTTATAAAAGGGGAAACCCAGAGTGTGTATTCCTTGGAAGCGATTTTTTTGTAATACAAAGAATATCAATCGTTCAGGGAACTGAAATAGCATGTGGGGAAATAAATCACATGCATAAAGGGGCATTCAGTGAAGTAAGAGATTAGTCGGTACATTAGTTAGTTGCATTTACAGGACGTGGTAATCAACACTAGCGTTTCTATTTGTGATTTGTCTAGGCAGTTATACGTTCTGCAGTTTGCCATTGCTTTCTGGACGACTGATCTTCGTGCAATTAAGAAAATCAACGAAAAGCGATCTGCTACAAAATCGCCGTAGGATCAGTCTTTCGATTATGCTAGCGACGATCTGCAAAGGACCTGCTTCATAGTCTTGATGATGACGATAATGACGACGACGATGATGATAATGATTCTTGGTAAATAAAAACATCTCAGTGCTAGGCGACTGCTCGGTGGCTATCACTCCAGCCCGCCGGTCCGCTGGCGATGTCTTCGAATCACCATTGAGACAGGTTTCTTTTTCTGTCTGCCTTTTAAGTGTGGCGAAGTGGTCTGTCTTTTTCCTTTCTTCATTTATTTCTTCTTTTTGTTTCTTTCTTGTTTTCTTGTTTTTTCCCTTTCTTTTCTTATGAAATTGACCCGGACTCCCAGGTCGATCCAGGTGCAAAAAAATGTCATGGGAAGCAAAAGTAGTCGGCGAAATGTCGACCTCATCACCCACTGAGTACCCATTGATCTATGAAAAATATGGGGACAGCATCTGATACGTCAGGACGTCAGGGCGTGTACAAGGGTCCTTTCATATGTGTAAAAATTGTTCCACAGATGTTATGCCTTTTAGATGAATCTTTGTTGTTTTTTCTTCTTTGGTTATAGTCATTATCTCTGTTTTATTGATGTTAATTTTCACGCTATGCTCCTTACACACTTCGTTTAGGCTATTTATGTGGACATGCAATTCTGCTTCTGATTTTGCTATTAGTGCTTGATTAGTTTGATCGTCCGCAAATAGGAGTTCTTTAATGGTGTAATTCGCCGTAGGTTCTTCTTTTGTGTTCAGTTCGTCATGCGGTGTTGTTAGGTTTCTTTTTAGCTAGTTTCTTTACATAATCTGCAAACAATAGCGGAAATAGGACACAGCTTTGTCGTACTTCTGATCCTATGGTGACGGGTTCTGAGTGCCCTCCGTTTGTTCTGACCATACATTCATTATTGTTGTATAAACTTCTACATGCTTGCTTGCTTGATTGTGTTCGCTGGCTGTGAACTCCAGCGTGAAGTCTTGTATGTAGCATGAAGACATCCTGTTGTCCAACATCAGTGTGATGTCATACCGGACCTGAGGTTTGCGTTAGTATCCGTTGTACCATGTCTGGCTTATTAGTGTGCAGACTGGTGGTTCCTCGCCATGCAGGCAGATACTCTCCGACTTTGGAAGAATCAGCGATCCTACTATGTTAGCCAGGACCCCGAGGGGACCTGTTGCCCAGGACGCACGGCTACGACGTGTTAGTAGGTCTTGACCAGAATAGAACCTGGCCCTGGTGCCTTGGAAACACCTCTGCGTCCCAAACTTCTATATAAGTTTGTTAGCTGTGTACTTTCTCCACATCGTTTAAGGATTTCCCACAACTTACTTCTATCTACTCTATAAAATTCCTTTTATTGGTCGACAAAGGTTGAGTAGAGTATTTCATTACATTCGATTGATTTGTCTATAAATTGTCTAAGAGCAAAGATGGCATATGTGCATCCTTTGTTTTTCCTAAATCCAAGTTGTGTTTCACTTAGCTGGAATTCTATTGTAGGTCGTTGTCTTTTCTCTAGAATTTTGCATAATATTTTTCCAGTATGACTCAAAAGGAAAATGCCTCTGTATTGTGTGCAGTCTCTCTTACTGCCTTTGTTTCTCAAGACTGGGATAATTATTGTGTTTCCCCAGTCTCGTGGAATCTATTTAACAGGTTAAATAGTCTATGTAGCAATGGTGTTCCCATTTCTTTTGCTGCTTTAATTAGTTCTTTTGGTATTTTGTCTTGTCCCGGTGATTTGTTCAATGGGGCTTATCTTATGGCTTCTCTATTTTTTCCTTTTAGTATGTCTAAGCCATCCATCATTTTCCTCTTATCAGCAAGTAGCTGTGGTCTGAGTCCAAGGTATTCATGCATTCGATGTTCCTTGCCCGCGGCCTTTGGAGATATGACTTAGGCCGCTGCACTTTGACACTGTCAGCAATCGTTGGGAAAGCCAAGATGTATCTCATATACACTGGCGGAGTGCCCCTTATGTATCCCAGGATCGCCTGCATAACTTCATTCTTTATGCGCTCTTCTAGCTGACTCTTTGACACAATAATTAGTCCTAATCCTACTCAGTTACCGAGAGAATAATATGTTGACAGAGTATGAACAGCATTCTTTGCTCCATGGCTATTGCTGCCAGGCTTCAGTGCATCAAACCCTTTCTTACATCCAATAACAATTTCTTCCACGTGATCCCTGAAGGACAGGATTCTGTGGAAAGTGATTCTCCGGTACCTCAGACCTCCTAGTAGACATTCCGAGGTAATAATATACACTTCTGAGGTCCATAAACCTAGGCGGATAGCGACCCTACAAGAGTACACAGTAGTTGCTATCCAGTTCACCACCCAGGAACCCTTCTCCATAAGAGTGTACATTATGAAATCGTATATGCACCCTTGAGATCTAGTGCTGCTGCCATTGTTTCCTGTCTAATCTGGAACACATCATAAACATCAAAAGCAAATGTTGCTGTCTTAAACATCTTACAACCACAGCAAACAGCAACATTAGAGAATATGCATCAATTTTCAGTCTAGAACCATGCCTTCCATTACTGTTGTTTCTAAATCAGTGTGCCGTTTTATATGGAATAATTCATACCCTAATCCAAAATGAACAATATGGTGACATATAGTCATTTAACTGTCATTTACTGCCAATATAGTACCTTGCGGTGTATGGCAGAGGGGTCTTTGAACCTGAGGAATAAAGGCCACCTGGCTAGTGCAGTCGCCGCGAACTGTGCAGGTTAGGATTTTCTTTTTGCCCCAGACAGAAAATAATCCCACACCTTACCAAGGGATCGAACCCGGGTCTCCGAAGGAGAGTCCGGCGTTCTAGCCACTCGACCAGACGCTCCTCGTGAGATATAGTGTGTAATGATTTTTAGTATTTTTGAAACTGTGTAGGAGATGGTCCGAGCAACTGATCTGCTTGGTTATCTCTTCAACCTCGAGAGTAGTAGTAGGGGGTCTCTATGCATCGTTTTGAGGGCGATTTTGTGAGGGATGGTGAGGGCTGGTGAGGGTTGGTGAGGGATGACGAGGGCTGGTGAGGGTTGGTGAGGGATGACGAGGGCTGGTGAGGGTTGGTGAGGGATGACGAGGGATGCCACTGCCTCCCTCGCCCTCGAGTTGTGGTCTGCCTCATGCCTTCCAGCTCCTGCCTCGTTTTTTAAGTGTCAGGTGTGGTTTTTAATCAGAGCATCGGGGTTAACAATGAAAAGATCAATTGAACTATGGCGCCAGGTTTGCTAATTGATTCAGAATATGTCAGCCGGTGTAATGCATTAATTAGCTTCCCGTTTGTATAGACGACATAAGAGGTGTCAGGTGGTCGACAAACAAGCGGAGTCGGGCGGGGTGGTAAAGTGAGGGCAGGGTCGGGATGCAAGACACTCAGCATGGTCGGTCGGACCAGGTAGTTTCGAATCCTACTGGGTGGTGGGGTAGTGTGGCAGTGGGCGAGTATGTAACGCAGCTAGGTGGTATAATTGGCGGTTCAAATCACGCCCCTGGTCACTAACTATACCCAACATAGACCCCGGAGGTTCGAATCCAGCGGTATCGCTTTGCATTATCCTCAGAAACGTCAGTTCCACAGCCAGCAGTTTCAGTGTGACTGCTGATTGTCTTCACATTCATACAAAAGTACAGGTTCTATGTAACAGCGCAACACTCTTTTTCTTGTAGCAATTGCCATCTTTTTACTGGTCAATATGTTTTTCATCTTCGCCATGGCGATTAGCTTCCCGTTTGTATAGACGGCACAACAAACTGGGCATCCACCGTGATCTTTATCATATAACAGCTGTTGCAACACTCGGCAAAATTAAACAAGGAAATATGGTAATGAAACTGTGCGAAAGATCAATTGAACTAGGTGGCTAATGGGCGCTATAACTATGGCGCCAGATTTGCTTATTGTATCAGAAGATGTCAGCCGGTGTAATGCATTAATTAGCTTCCTGTTTGTATAGACGGCACAACAAACTGGGCATCCACCGTGCTCTTTATCATATACAGATGTTGCAACACTCGGCAAAATTAAACAAGGAAATATGGTAATGAAACTGGGCGAAAGAGCAATTGAACTAGGTGGGTAGGCTCAGTAAAGATGAGTTCGATAACGGCGGCGGCATCGTTCCTAATTGTTTCACAAGCTGTGACCAGCTGTATAACCCTTCCTTGTCTTCACATTTGTATGGTAACACTGACGCATTGGAGATGCCAGCCATGGTAAAGAAGAAAAAAAAATAATTATCTTCCCGTTTGTATAGACGTACACAAGCTAGTTGGTACCATAGGCCCCCTCATATGGAGGTGATAGGTTCGAAGCTCGATTCTTTATCGTTGGTAAGTGTATGGGGTGCGTAGAGGGGCATAGGGGATGTGGTGGGATATCACCAGTGTGTAACAGGGGTGTCTAGTTGTTGTCAATGCGCTTGATAGGTTCGAGTCCTACTGTGTGGTGGAGTAGTGTAGTAGTAGTAGTCAAGGTTGTAACGGAGATAGGTGGTGTTGTAGGCATCGTTTGAGAGTCGAAACACGCACCTGGTTGATAAGGGTGTCCACCCTAGGCGGCTCTTTTTAAGTGTATACTAAGCCGTAAATGTATAACAACGGTGTCTAGTTGCTGCCATAGCGCTTGTCAGGGTCGAAACCTACTGTGTGGTGGGATAGTGTGGCAGTGGGCGAGTATGTAACGCAGCTAGGTGGTATCATTGGCGGTTCAAATCACGCCCCTGGTCGCTAACTATACCCAACATAGATGCCAGAGAAGCGAATGCAGCGGTATCGCTTTGCATTTTCCTCAGAAACCGCAGTTCCAAGCCAGCAGATTCAGCGTGACTGCTCAGCATCTTCACATTCATACAAAAGCATAGGTTCTATGTAGCATCGCAACACTCTTTTTCTCGTAGCAATTGCCATATTTTTATTGGTCGCTATGTTTTTCATCTTGCTATTCACTTGTTTCAGAATATTCTCATTTACACGTATATTACATCGTGGTATTTCGTTCTTCATAGTGACAATCATAACCCGTGTCGTTTTATAATTTAATTCTAACCCTAGTTGTTCACCGTGTGCAACAACCGCCTCCACTAAATATTACAGAGCCTGCGCAGTGTCTGTTGATTACATGAATTATATGAAGGCAGTTGACAATTTAAATTAGATGAAGTTATTTTATTACAGAAATTAAATGAAGACATTTGACTAGAAATATTTAATAAAACGACGAAAAAAACGGAGATCTACCGGCGTGAGAAAAGCATAAAACTATGTTAATGTCAGTTCTTGTGAAAATATTTAACAGAAGCATTCTGAATAGTATTTGAATATTTAGCTTTAATGTGAAATCAGTACGGCTGTACCGATCGGAAACAAGAAGAATGACTAAAAAAATTACTAATAAACAACAAACATTCATTAACTGGTACCCATGTAGTTCATCCTTGGCGTTCATATTTCATTCAACAATTAGTATAATGTCTGAAGTCACATTTGCGGCTTCAAAATATGTTTTCATATCATATGTATATATGAAGATATATTCAAGGTGATTTCTAAGGACAAAATTCCGCATGTCACACGTTAGAAAAGACAGATGTCGCTCAAACTTAAACATTAAGAGTGGAAGAAAAGTGTGTTGTAGATACTGTTTTTCCTTTGTTTCTAGTGGGACTTGATTATTTGTTGTTCTATCTGGTCTTGATATGTATATTTTCACCACATCTTCACTGATGTTTTTCATCTTGTCTGCTCATTACGGCCGCTTCACAGTCATACAAAAGTACAGGTTCTATGAAAGACAGAGACACTTTGCGGTTATTGTTAACCAAAATGACAAATTTGAGGTCGATTAATATGTAAGTATTTGTAAATAAATAAATATACACAGGGCTGGCTGGTATATAATGATAACAAAGGTAGCTAGTTTTAGAAAACGAAATAGACGTGCTACCATACAGAATTGGTGTTACAGATTTCGCCTACTCTTCACCAAAATCAGACAGCGAAGAAGGGTAATGACATTTTTACAGTTGCGAAGTGCCGTATTAGAAGCCCAAATATTAACCTCAAGGTGCGGGTTAATCCAAAGCTAGTGAGTGTCTTCATTCTGATCTGGAGTTGTTTACCGTGCCCTCCACGCAAACAGAGGTGGAAGAGTGACTATGTGTAGTTTAACTGTGGTGGTACCATCTGGAGATATTAATCAGATACTTGGTACCCAGTGAAGATGACAGATAACCGATGCGGGATAGGTCGCGTGGCCCTCAACAAAACATACAATGAAATAATGGTGAAACGAAATGTTGCGTCTCCGCGAAGCATTATTTTAGAAACTAAAGACTGCAATCGATCTGAGAGGGTAATAATAGACAGTCTAATCCTACCAGAAAGAGGTGTCTTATACACTGTGTACCAACGACAGACAGCTGGCCAAAAAGAACAATACGAGTCTAGAGGGTACCATAGATCATATGGAGGTAACAGCTTCGATTCCGACGGGGTTGTGTGGCGGAAATATTGGTTGTGTTAATTAGCTGTGATGGAGTTTACATCTCCGATCAACAGGTTTTGAGAGGCCTAAATAGGCAGTAGTTTAAAGAATTCAAGTATATTATTACAAGTTAAATTACATAATAAAATAAATACAGTGATGTGTATAAAATTATAAAAAACAAAAAACAAAAAGTAAAAAACACCAGTGTTACATTAGCAAATAAGTGAAAAACACAACGGTATCTTCTTCTTCTTCTGCGTTCATCCGGATTTTTTTTTTGATTTTTTTTTGATTTTTTTTTCGGATGTGACTGCGTTGTGCCTGTTTACAGCAGAGCTGCGTTCTTGCGCTGTTAGGCCGACACATCCGACTTCTGTGGGCATTTGTTGACTGGGTTAACTTTCCCGGGACACAACGGTATGAATACATTGGTGTATTAGTTACATACGAATGGTACACACGACATGCCATTATGTCAGCGTAACGGCCTAACTGTTAAATAGCGTGACCGCTATCTGTTCTATATTGCGACCAAAATACACCGATCGCCCCTCACGTCAGCGTAACAGACTAACACTTAAACCAAGCGCCCACAAGCTATTCTATATTGTTGCCAACAATTTTGTGCATGCCGCCATCCTTCGATGGGAGTCTGATTGGTGAAGCCTGTCAGGAAACAACCATAGATACATAGTAAAAGTGTCGTGAGAATACAAATCCAAGCGTATTGACTCTCGGTGTATCGTTATTCACGCAACGTTTCCTGTTTCCTGCTAAAGTCTATTGTTGTAAAATCTTACCAAAGTGGACACTGTGGACCAAATTTACATGAATGAAGTAGGATAGATGCGGTTGTCATATGTGTCTTATAGGGCTTGGTCATTGGTTTTTTAAAACTTATCGATGGAAGAGAAGGACCCTTACACTACAAACAGAATAAACATTTACGTTAATAATACCCATAACAAACACATGACCATCTACACTGGCTGTGACAAAAGTGACAGTCTGCTTAGAGAAAACAGCGAATTTTCAACGAAAACATAGTCTGTGTGTTATCTCCTTGGAAACGTAAATCTGGTTATATTTAAATCACCCTATGCATTCATGTCCCCCATGAAAACTAATGTAATGTCTGAAGAAGTCAAATTTTGAGGCTTCAAAATATTCTTTCGTAGTATATGTATATATGAATATATATACATGTGTTTTCTAACAACAAATTTCAGCCTGTCGCGCTTTACATCCATACACAAGTATAGGAGGCTCTATGAACGACACAACACCTACAAGTTACTAAGATTGACACTGGGTTACCAACAGCATTTGCGTCTAGAGTCAATACAACAGGACAAGACAATGCTTTTTTCGGCCTCTGATTGAGAACAACAGATATAAACGTAATTATGCAATTACCTCTTTACCACAGTACCGAGAAAGTTAAAAATATCATTTTAAATACGCTGACGACCATAGTAACACAACCAGTTAATTCTGCTTGCTCACTTTGTGTATTACCCACACCTACTATAGATTGCAGAAAATACTCATTGTCTACAACCAAGGTGAAAAATATCGGTAAAAATTATAAATGCCTCGTCCGATTTCATAAAAAGAAGGAAATAATGTTAGCCAAATGTGAAAATATCGGTCAAACTTATAAATGTCTCGTCAAAACTTATAAAAAAATAGGAAAATTTGTTAACCTAATGAGAAAAATATTGACCCTGTAAAGAAATATTTACAACAAAATTATAAAAAATTAGGAACATTTGTTAACCTAATGAGAAAAAAATATCGACCAAAGAGAGCAATATTTCATCTAATCTTATAAAAAGTAGGAACATTTGTCAGCCGAAATGAGAAAAAGGTCGGTCAAATACATAAATAGCTCAACAAATTATAAAACGTAGGAAAAAATAGTGGCCAAGTAAAAAAAATAGCTCACCCAGAGTTATAAAAGTCAGGATAATGTGTTAGCCAAAAGGGGAAAATATTGATCAAACTAAGAAACATGTCGACCGAACTAGGAAAATAAGTGCAGCCAAATCAACTAAAAGGCTGACCAAACTTATAAATATATCATCCATGCTGACCAAAGTAATAAAAATATTGGGTAAATATAGAAATATGTCGACCAAAGTTATAAAAATCTCCGGTAGATTTATGAAAAACTAGCTGACCCGGCCCGGCTTCGCCCAGTCCCTGGTGTGGAGCATCTCATTTAATTCATATAAGTAGTCATATAAGTTCACGTTCCCGTTACCGACTGTCTGTCTGTCTGTCTGTCTGTCTGTCTGTCTGTCTGTCTGTCTGTCCGTCCCTCCCTCCCTCTCTGTCTGTCTGTCTGCCTGTCTGTCTAATCATTTATTGTTTGCAGTTAGAACAACCTTAGATAAACGAAGACCAACTTACAAAAAGCATTAGAAAGAGCACTTGAAAGATCTTTACATCTTCTCCCAACAATTAACTTGGGTAAATGGAGCGGCGGCAGCAGCATCGGCAGAAGAAGGAAAAGGAGGAGTAGACAACTGCAGCGAAAAGGTGGGTCTGTCTATCTATCTGACCCGGCGTGGCTTCGCCCACCTCCTGGCGGGTAGCGTCTCATTAAATTCATACAAAAAAAAAAGTAACTTAAAAGAATGTCCTTCCACACACCATCCATTATTTTTAACGAAAACTCTTTCTAATCACCTGCATGACTACAGTAACTTCTTAAGCAAAAAAAGATGAGTTACAATGTTATGCATTGTGCATTATTTTTATGAAAACTTTGAAAATGCCTTACAGATTGTATCATTATTATTAGACAAGTTGAATGTTCTTGTCGAATTTTACTTTTTAAATTTTAATTAACAGTGACCATACTGATCGATAATCACATCCCTTGTCTAAAACACGCGTCTAGTGGTTTCGGTGACAACCGTTTTATCTCCATTAGGTTGGGTAATTTGACCAACCAGAAGAGACGAGTCCATGTCTTTATACAAGTATTACGTTATTATCCATTTTGACCACTTTGCACCGTTTCACAATAGTGGATCAGCAGTTTGACTGCTAGACATCTTTTGATGAACGTTAGCTATCAGTATAATAATGACACAAGCAACGATTGACTTGAAACAAGTTCATCGCGAGATGGTGAATATGGCGCTGACTATTATTAGTTCCTACAATTACAAAAAGGCAAATAACTCGACGTTGTCTGGTTTAGTCGGTCAAATAGCCAAACAACAATCTGTGTTGTTCACGAGACTAGAAGACAGTATCAAGCCCGAACATGTTTTCCAAGTCTTTGTTTTAGTCAGTGATGAATTCTTTGGTGATAACGTCATCAACTATGGGAGAATAATTATGCTGTTTACCTTTGGCATGCGTCTGGGTAAGCATCTGGTTGATAATTCTTACAACGCCGTTGTGAATGTCCAAGACCTGGAAGAGGACTTCGCTAAATCTGTAGGCGAATATATGGCTGATAAACTAAGTCCTTGGATACTTCAACAACAAGGTGGTTGGCGGAATTTCTATGCTTTGACTGCAAACAAAGAAATTGATTAAAAACAGGCTTAAATCCCAGTATTTCGTTATTCTTGTGAGTGTGAGAGCGCTTGATTGTGGATATATAATACCTATAGTAAACCCCTTTGGGTAAATTGTGAGAGGGATTCGACACGTTGTAATGGCAAGTGGTAAAATTGTGAGTCAGTGGGGAATCTGTGAGGTTAATTGGTCAATTTGATAAGTTGTGAAAGCAAATGGGGTAGTTGGTAGGGCAATTCGACAAGTTGTGAAAGCAAATTTCTTAGTTTGCTATAATTTTTTTCTCCTTTTGGTTAATATTTCTTCATTTGGCTAGCGTATTTATTACTTTGGCCAACTTTTTTCTTACTTTACCATTCACATTTCTTAATTTGGTTGATATTTTATTCACTTTAATTTGTATCTTTTTCATTTTTGGTAATATATTTTCTTACTTGGTCGACAAATTTTCCTATTTTTTGTAAATTTGGATGACATATTTATAAGTTTGGTTGAAAAATGTGTTTACTTGGCCAAAATTTTTCCCATTTGGCTAAAAATGTTCCTATTTAGGTCGATATTTTCTACCTTTGGTTAATAATTTTCTTCGTGTGGGTTAACAAAGTTTCCTACTTTTCATAAATTTGGCAGAGCTTTTTATAAGTTTGGTCGATATTTTTTCACATCTGGTTAACAAAGTTTCCTATTTTTCATAAATCTACCGGAGATTTTTATAACTTTGGTCGACATATTTCTATATTTACCCAATATTTTTATTACTTTGGTCAGCATGGATGATATATTTATAAGTTTGGTCAGCCTTTTAGTTGATTTGGCTGCACTTATTTTCCCAGTTCGGTCGACATGTTTCTTAGTTTGATCAATATTTTCCCCTTTTGGCTAACACATTATCCTGACTTTTATAACTCTGGGTGAGCTCTTTTTTTACTTGGCCACTATTTTTTCCTACGTTTTATAATTTGTTGAGCTATTTGTGTATTTGACCGACCTTTTTCCCATTTCGGCTGATAAATGTTCCTACTTTTTATAAGATTAGATGAAATATTGCTCTCTTTGGTCGATATTTTTTTCTCATTAGGTTAACAAATGTTCCTAATTTTTTTTAATTTTGTTGTAAATATTTCTTTACAGGGTCAATATTTTTCTCATTAGGTTAACAAATTTTCCTATTTTTTATAAGTTTTGACGAGACATTTATAAGTTTGACCGATATTTTCACATTTGGTTAACATTATTTCCTTCTTTTTATGAAATCGGACGAGGCATTTATAATTTTTACCGATATTTTTCACCTTGGTTGTAGACAATGAGTATTTTCTGCAATCTATAGTAGGTGTGGGTAATACACAAAGTGAGCAAGCAGAATTAACTGGTTGTGTTACTATGGTCGTCAGCGTATTTAAAATGATATTTTTAACTTTCTCGGTACTGTGGTAAAGAGGTAATTGCATAATTACGTTTATATCTGTTGTTCTCAATCAGAGGCCGAAAAAAGCATTGTCTTGTCCTGTTGTATTGACTCTAGACGTAAATGCTGTTGGTAACCCAGTGTCAATCTTAGTAACTTGTAGGTGTTGTGTCGTTCATAGAGCCTATACTTGTGTATGGATGTAAAGCGCGACAGGCTGAAATTTGTTGTTAGAAAACACATGTATATATATTCATATATACATATACTACGAAAGCATATTTTGAAGCCTCAAAATTTGACTTCTTCAGACATTACATTAGTTTTCATGGGGGACATGAATGCATAGGGTGATTTAAATATAACCAGATTTACGTTTCCAAGGAGATAACACACAGGCTATGTTTTCGTTGAAAATTCGCTGTTTTCTCTAAGCAGACTGTCACTTTTGTCACAGCCAGTGTAGATGGTCATGTGTTTGTTATGGGTATTATTAACGTAAATGTTTATTCTGTTTGTAGTGTAAGGGTCCTTCTCTTCCATCGATAAGTTTTAAAAAACAAATGACTAAGCCCTATAAGACACATATGACAACCGCATCTATCCTACTTCATTCATGTAAATTTGGTCCACAGTGTCCACTTTGGTAAGATTTTACAACAATAGACTGGAGCAGGAAACAGGAAACGTTACGTGAATAACGATACACCGAGAGTCAATACGCTTGGATTTGTATTCTCACGACACTTTTACTATGTATCTATGGTTGTTTCCTGACAGGCTTCACCAATCAGACTCCCATCAAAGGATGGCGGCATGCACAAAATTGTTGGCAACAATATAGAATAGCTTGTGGGCGCTTGGTTTAAGTGTTAGTCTGTTACGCTGACGTGAGGGGCGATCGGTGTATTTTGGTCGCAATATAGAACAGATAGCGGTCACGCTATTTAACAGTTAGGCCGTTACGCTGACATAATGGCATGTTGTGTGTACCATTCGTATGTAACTAATACACCAATGTATTCATACCGTTGTGTCCCGGGAAAGTTAACCCAGTCAACAAATGCCCACAGAAGTCGGATGTGTCGGCCTAACAGCGCAAGAACGCAGCTCTGCTGTAAACAGGCACAACGCAGTCACATCCGAAAAAAAAAAATCAAAAAAAACTCCGGATGAACGCAGAAGAAGAAGAAGATACCGTTGTGTTTTTCACTTATTTGCTAATGTAACACTGGTGTTTTTTACTTTTTGTTTTTTGTTTTTTATAATTTTATACACATCACTGTATTTATTTTATTATGTAATTTAACTTGTAATAATATACTTGAATTCTTTAAACTACTGCCTATTTAGGCCTCTCAAAACCTGTTGATCGGAGATGTAAACTCCATCACAGCTAATTAACACAACCAATATTTCCGCCACACAACCCCGTCGGAATCGAAGCTGTTACCTCCATATGATCTATGGTACCCTCTAGACTCGTATTGTTCTTTTTGGCCAGCTGTCTGTCGTTGGTACACAGTGTATAAGACACCTCTTTCTGGTAGGATTAGACTGTCTATTATTACCCTCTCAGATCGATTGCAGTCTTTAGTTTCTAAAATAATGCTTCGCGGAGACGCAACATTTCGTTTCACCATTATTTCATTGTATGTTTTGTTGAGGGCCACGCGACCTATCCCGCATCGGTTATCTGTCATCTTCACTGGGTACCTTTATCTGATTAATATCTCCAGATGGTACCACCACAGTTAAACTACACATAGTCACTCTTCCACCTCTGTTTGCGTGGAGGGCACGGTAAACAACTCCAGATCAGAATGAAGACACTCACTAGCTTTGGATTAACCCGCACCTTGAGGTTAATATTTGGGCTTCTAATACGGCACTTCGCAACTGTAAAAATGGCATTACCCTTCTTCGCTGTCTGATTTTGGTGAAGAGTAGGCGAAATCTGTAACACCAATTCTGTATGGTAGCACGTCTATTTCGTTTTCTAAAACTAGCTACCTTTGTTATCATTATATACCAGCCAGCCCTGTGTATATTTATTTATTTACAAATACTTACATATTAATCGACCTCAAATTTGTCATTTTGGTTAACAATAACCGCAAAGTGTCTCTGTCTTTCATAGAACCTGTACTTTTGTATGACTGTGAAGCGGGCGCAATGAGCAGACAAGATGAAAAACATCAGTGAAGATGTGGTGAAAATATACATATCAAGACCAGATAGAACAACAAATAATCAAGTCCCACTAGAAACAAAGGAAAAACAGTATCTACAACACACTTTTCTTCCACTCTTAATGTTTAAGTTTGAGCGACATCTGTCTTTTCTAACGTGTGACATGCGGAATTTTGTCCTTAGAAATCACCTTGAATATATCTTCATATATACATATGATATGAAAACATATTTTGAAGCCGCAAATGTGACTTCAGACATTATACTAATTGTTGAATGAAATATGAACGCCAAGGATGAACTACATGGGCACCAGTTAATGAATGTTTGTTGTTTATTAGTAATTTTTTTAGTCATTCTTCTTGTTTCCGATCGGTACAGCCGTACTGATTTCACATTAAAGCTAAATATTCAAATACTATTCAGAATGCTTCTGTTAAATATGTTCACAAGAACTGACATTAACATAGTTTTATGCTTTTCTCACGCCGGTAGATCTCCGTTTTTTCGTCGTTTTATTAAATATTTCTAGTCAAATGTCTTCATTTAATTTCTGTAATAAAATAACTTCATCTAATTTAAATTGTCAACTGCCTTCATATAATTCATGTAATCAACAGACACTGCGCAGGCTCTGTAATATTTAGTGGAGGCGGTTGTTGCACACGGTGAACAACTAGGGTTAGAATTAAATTATAAAACGACGCGGGTTATGATTGTCACTATGAAGAACGAAATACCACGATGTAATATACGTGTAAATGAGAATATTCTGAAACAAGTGAATAGCAAGATGAAAAACATAGCGACCAATAAAAAGATGGCAATTGCTACGAGAAAAAGAGTGTTGCGGTGCTACATAGAACCTATGTTTTTGTATGAATGTGAAGATACTGAGCAGTCACGCTGAATCTGCTGGCTTGGAACTGCGGTTTCTGAGGAAAATGCAAAGCGATACCGCTGCATTCGCTTCTCTGGCATCTATGTTGGGTATAGTTAGCGACCAGGGGCGTGATTTGAACCGCCAATGATACCACCTAGCTGCGTTACATACTCGCCCACTGCCACACTACCCCACCACACAGTAGGTTTCGACCCTGACAAGCGCTATGGCAGCAACTAGACACCGTTGTTATACATTTACGGCTTAGTATACACTTAAAAAGAGCCGCATAGGGTGGACACCCTTATCAACCAGGTGCGTGTTTCGACTCTCAAACGATGCCTACAACACCACCTATCTCCGTTAGAACCTTGACTACTACTACTACACTACTCCACCACACAGTAGGACTCGAACCTATCAATCGCATTGACAACAACTAGACACCCCTGTTACACACTGGTGATATCCCACCACATCCCCTATGCCCCTCTACGCACCCCATACACTTACCAACGATAAAGAATCGAGCTTCGAACCTATCACCTCCATATGAGGGGGCCTATGGTACCAACTAGCTTGTGTACGTCTATACAAACGGGAAGATAATTATTATTTTTTTTTCTTCTTTACCATGGCTGGCATCTCCAATGCGTCAGTGTTACCATACAAATGTGAAGACAAGGAAGGGTTATACAGCTGGTCACAGCTTGTGAAACAATTAGGAACGATGCCGCCGCCGTTATCGAACTCATCTTTACTGAGCCTACCCACCTAGTTCAATTGCTCTTTCGCCCAGTTTCATTACCATATTTCCTTGTTTAATTTTGTCGAGTGTTGCAACATCTGTATATGATAAAGGGCACGGTGGATGCCCAGTTTGTTGTGCCGTCTATACAAACAGGAAGCTAATTAATGCATTACACCGGCTGACATCTTCTGATACAATAAGCAAATCTGGCGCCATAGTTATAGCGCCCATTAGCCACCTAGTTCAATTGATCTTTCGCACAGTTTCATTACCATATTTCCTTGTTTAATTTTGCCGAGTGTTGCAACAGCTGTTATATGATAAATATCACGGTGGATGCCCAGTTTGTTGTGCCGTCTATACAAACGGGAAGCTAATCGCCATGGCGAAGATGAAAAACATATTGACCAGTAAAAAGATGGCAATTGCTACAAGAAAAAGAGTGTTGCGCTGTTACATAGAACCTGTACTTTTGTATGAATGTGAAGACAATGAGCAGTCACACTGAAACTGCTGGCTGTGGAACTGACGTTTCTGAGGATAATGCAAAGCGATACCGCTGGATTCGAACCTCCGGGGTCTATGTTGGGTATAGTTAGCGACCAGGGGCGTGATTTGAACCGCTAATTATACCACCTAGCTGCGTTACATACTCGCCCACTGCCACACTACCCCACCACCCAGTAGGATTCGAAACTACCTGGTCCGACCGACCATGCTGAGTGTCTTGCATCCCGACCCTGCCCTCACTTTACCACCCCGCCCGACTCCGCTTGTTTGTCGACCACCTGACACCTCTTATGTCGTCTATACAAACGGGAAGCTAATTAATGCATTACACCGGCTGACATATTCTGAATCAATTAGCAAACCTGGCGCCATAGTTCAATTGATCTTTTCATTGTTAACCCCGATGCTCTGATTAAAAACCACACCTGACACTTAAAAAACGAGGCAGGAGCTGGAAGGCATGAGGCAGACCACAACTCGAGGGCGAGGGAGGCAGTGGCATCCCTCGTCATCCCTCACCAACCCTCACCAGCCCTCGTCATCCCTCACCAACCCTCACCAGCCCTCACCATACCTCACCATCCCTCACAAAATCGCCCTCAAAACGATGCATAGAGACCCCCTACTACTACTCTCGAGCGCCAAGGAGCAATTTCTTTTGAAACAAATTTCCTTTGATGACCGCACTGACGGAGAAGGGGGTCAATCCCTGGTTAGTGAACTGGATTGCTCTCCGTCTGGGTGCATGGACCTCAGAGCTACATATTATAACCCCGGGACTGCCACAGGGATCCGCAATCTCACCGGTGCTCTTTAATGTGTATACGAGCAAGATTGCAAACCTAGAAGCACCAGGGGTTGGAAGGATACTAACATTTGCAGATGATATTCTTGCATATAGGCAGGGGAGAGATAGGGAGAAAATAGCCCAGGAGCTACAGGTGACAGTAGACAAAGTGATTGACTGGTGCACTGAAATGGGTGCTGTCATCCACCCGGAAAAGGCAGCTGTGTTGTGGTGCTCTCTGGACAACAAGATTGTGAGAGCTGATGTTCCAAGCCTCACGATAGATGGTGGAAGTGTCAACAGAAAGAACAAACTGAAGTATCTGGGAATCACATTTAACAGGAGCATGTCCTTCAAGGATCATGTGGAGACGGTTGTGACAAGATCTCAAAAGGACACATGGCTGCAATGGACATAGAGCAGAGAATGCTTTTCAGACTATACCAGCACTTGATCCTTTCAGCGACTGATTATGGACTAGGACTGCTTACTGTCTCAAAGAGTCAGCTGGTGAGATTGGAGCGCATACAGAACGAGGCTATGCGGGTCATTCTGGGATACACCAGAGACACCCCAGTAGTGTGTATGCGTTACATCCTTGGTCTGCCGACTGTTGCTGGTAGGCTCAAGGTGATGCAGGTGAAAACATACCTCAGAGTAGCTGCTGACACAGATCACCCGCTGCATGAGGCGCTGGACGCAGTTAAGGGCCAGCGACTGATAAGAGGGAAATTATGGATGGCTCAGGCGGAGGATACGATCAGACAGGTGTGCCCCTTGGAAAACATTAGGCGAGGAGAGGAGTGGATCAGAGTGCCAGCGGAGCAGTCAGACTTGTACAGAGTTATAATCACATTGAGCCGGGAGTGAAGGGAGTGGCTAGCAGGGGCCACGGAAGTGGAAATCCAGCAACTAATTCTGGATAATGCTCGCCCTGGTGATGTGATTATCTACACAGATGGTTCGGTGTTGAGAGGTAGTAGAAGTGCCTGGGGTTTCTTCGCAAAGGCTAATGGTCCATCCATCCATCCGTCCGTCCGTACATCTGTCTGTCTGTCTGTCTGTCTGTCTGTCTGTCTGTCTGTCTGTCTGTCTGTCTGTCTGTCTGTCTGTCTGTCTGTCTGTCTGTCTGCCTGTCTGTCTGTCTGTCTGCCTGCCTGCATGCCTACCCGTCCGTCCGTCCGTCTCTCCCTCCCTCCCTGTCTGTCTGTCTGTCTGTCTGTCTGTCTGTCTGTCTGTCTGTCTGTCTGTCTGTCTGTCTGTCTGTCTGTCTGTCTGTCTGTCTGTGTAATAATGTATTGGTTGCAGTTAGAAAATGTTGCTTAATGCTAGGATTATTTTTTTTTAAATGTTGTCGTATAATTTTCATGTAAAAAATAATGTTGTATAATTTTCATGTAAAAAATGATGTGGTGGTATCGAGAACACCCTTAGATAAACGAAGACCAACTTAAAAAAAAAGCATTAGAAAGAGCACTTGAAAGGTCTTTACGTCTTCCCCCAACAATTAACTTGGGTAAATGGAGCGGCGGCAGCAGCAGCAGAAGAAGAAAAAGAAGGAGGAGAAGGGATGAGGAGGAGGAAGGGGGAGGAGGAGGAGGAATAGGGGGAGGAGGAGGGGGAGGAGGAGGATTATAACGCATATGCCTGTAGATAACTGTAGCGAAAAGGTCCACATATTTGAGAAATATGCAACAATGTTGCATATATAGCATTGCTATTAAAAGTTATGTCCCCTCGCTATATATAAATTATAATATAAATTAAAATATTAAATAATATTAAGTAAATAACTGTTTGTATACTAACAAAATATGACAGTTGGCAGCACCGGAATGCTTTTCAGACTATACCAGCACTTGATCCTTTCAGCGACTGATTATGGACTAGGACTGCTTACTGTCTCAAAGAGTCAGCTGGTGAGATTGGAGCGCATACAGAACGAGGCTATGCGGGTCATTCTGGGATACACCAGAGACACCCCAGTAGTGTGTATGCGTTACATCCTTGGTCTGCCGACTGTTGCTGGTAGGCTCAAGGTGATGCAGGTGAAAACATACCTCAGAGTAGCTGCTGACACAGATCACCCGCTGCATGAGGCGCTGGACGCAGTTAAGGGCCAGCGACTGATAAGAGGGAAATTATGGATGGCTCAGGCGGAGGATACGATCAGACAGGTGTGCCCCTTGGAAAACATTAGGCGAGGAGAGGAGTGGATCAGAGTGCCAGCGGAGCAGTCAGACTTGTACAGAGTTATAATCACATTGAGCCGGGAGTGAAGGGAGTGGCTAGCAGGGGCCACGGAAGTGGAAATCCAGCAACTAATTCTGGATAATGCTCGCCCTGGTGATGTGATTATCTACACAGATGGTTCGGTGTTGAGAGGTAGTAGAAGTGCCTGGGGTTTCTTCGCAAAGGCTAATGGTCCATCCATCCATCCGTCCGTCCGTACATCTGTCTGTCTGTCTGTCTGTCTGTCTGTCTGTCTGTCTGTCTGTCTGTCTGTCTGTCTGTCTGTCTGTCTGCCTGTCTGTCTGTCTGTCTGCCTGCCTGCATGCCTACCCGTCCGTCCGTCCGTCTCTCCCTCCCTCCCTGTCTGTCTGTCTGTCTGTCTGTCTGTCTGTCTGTCTGTCTGTCTGTCTGTCTGTCTGTCTGTCTGTCTGTGTAATAATGTATTGGTTGCAGTTAGAAAATGTTGCTTAATGCTAGGATTATTTTTTTTTAAATGTTGTCGTATAATTTTCATGTAAAAAATAATGTTGTATAATTTTCATGTAAAAAATGATGTGGTGGTATCGAGAACACCCTTAGATAAACGAAGACCAACTTTAAAAAAAAGCATTAGAAAGAGCACTTGAAAGGTCTTTACGTCTTCCCCCAACAATTAACTTGGGTAAATGGAGCGGCGGCAGCAGCAGCAGAAGAAGAAAAAGAAGGAGGAGAAGGGATGAGGAGGAGGAAGGGGGAGGAGGAGGAGGAATAGGGGGAGGAGGAGGGGGAGGAGGAGGATTATAACGCATATGCCTGTAGATAACTGTAGCGAAAAGGTCCACATATTTGAGAAATATGCAACAATGTTGCATATATAGCAATGCTATTAAAAGTTATGTCCCCTCGCTATATATAAATTATAATATAAATTAAAATATTAAATAATATTAAGTAAATAACTGTTTGTATACTAACAAAATATGACAGTTGGCAGCACCGGAATGAGAAGAAGACGTGTAGAAAATTTCATCTCAATCGGATGGACCGTTCGCGAACGCATAAATAACATACATACTGACAGACAGACAGACAGACATTGAATTTCATTTATATAGATAAGAAAAAGACAAACAGCTTTCTTCGGTCATGTGATGAGAAAAGAGGCACTAGAGAACATTGTGACAACTGGAAATATCGAGGGGAAGAGAGGCAGAGGAAGACCAAGAGAAATGATGCTGGGTAGATTTAGATGGTGGCATGGAGGAATATCATCAGCAGAGTTGATCCAGAACACCAAAGACCGAGATCTGTGGAGAGCCATGAACGCCTACGTCAGCTGGTAGGGCACTTGATGATGATGACATCTATAAAAAGAGTTCGATCCGTTGTCCCATTTGCCCAGCTGTACATTCAATATCCTTGTTTAAGCTGTTTCTGAGAAGCTGTTGGACAACAAAATCTGTCGACAGACGGAGTTAAGCCACCCAGTCATAGTTAGTACATGAACTCCTATATCACACAGTTACTTCAAGAAAAAGCCTTCTCCGTGCCTTGGGGCGTGTTGGGTAAGTGATGCTCGCCCCGTATATTTATCGACCAATCGGCAATCGATGGGTGGTTGTAGTCAATGTTACGTCTGTCGTCTTTATTTCCCAGGTCATTTCCTGGTGTCCATTTTAGGCTGGGTCCACCTTCGAGCTCATCTCAATTAAAAAACAAAATCCTTCCTCGATGAGAAATTGAACACATGACTGCCGGCCGACAAGCAGGTGTGCTGGCCACTACACTTCAGCTTCCCATTCTACCATTACCCCTACCCCGTTCAACCTCAAAGAGAAGTTATATTAGGGGTCCATCACCGGCTCAGATTAATAATCCTGTGACTAGGTCAGCCGCAAAAGCAGCTGCCCCCGGTTTTACCCTCACAAGATTATTAATTTGAAGGCGATTGTTGTCCACAGGGGTAATGACGCGCTTCTGTTGTTGCTTCTACCTCCTTTGTAATGACTCGGTTGTAATGACGCGCTTCTGTTGTTGTTTCTACCTCCTTTGTAATGACTCGGTTGTAATGACGCGCTTCTGTTGTTGCTTCTACCTCCTTTGTAATGACTCGGTTGTAATGACGCGCTTCTGTTGTTTCTACCTCCTTTGTAATGACTCGGTTGTAATGACGCGCTTCTGTTGTTGCTTCTACCTCCTTTGTAATGACTCGGTTGTAATGACGCGCTTCTGTTGTTGCTTCTACCTCCTTTGTAATGAACTCGGTTGGTATCCAGAAAACTATTATTGTTGCTGGTAGAGCCGAGGGTTCAGGTGGCGACCTAAAGTCCACGCCCTTGACCCGACTATTAGTATTAGAACTGGTAGGGAAAGGTAGTGTTACTAGAAATGGACACTATACAAAAAGAAGACGGTGTCTGATTACACTACACGGGACTAGAACTGTCAGTAGTCACTTGCTGACGGATGTAGGCCTACTGAGCATCAGATCAATGCGTCTATGGATTTGTTCAATGTAAAACACATATTCGTGTAGAGTGTAGGCATTGTAGTGTCGTCTCCATGGTTTATATGTTATTGTGATTTGTTGTTGTTTGCTGATGAAAGCTTGTTGTCGCAACATCCTTTGTTTTTCCTAGTTGAATGTTGTAGAGCTGCCCTACACTTCGTTTTTTTTTTTTTTTTTAATGGTAATGTTTACACCTCCACAGCTTCACTACAATTGCAGCCCATTTCTTTTTACATGGATTTGTTCCACTAGCAATGAGGGTATTCCGATGCCATTTTTTTTATTGTTTGCGTTCTCTCCCTTTGAACTCGAACTTAGTCCAGTGCTGCTACTACTCATCATCATCAAGTACCCTGCCACCCGGCGTAGGCGTTCATGGCTCTCCACAGATCTCGGTCTTTGGTGTTCTGGATCAACTCTGCTAGTAGTTGCAATTTTTAGTCAGTGCAATGGATTGATTTTGCGTGAGAGTTAAAAAAGTTAAGTTGCATGTCCTTTACCGACTGAACATGGATGAAATATGAAGGCAATATTCAGCCAGTACCTTTCCGTAGCTGTCAACCCCAGCATTTTTTGGCTGTTCGTGATTCCTGGGCAAGGTTACGTTCAGGGGTTTGCCATTGCTTTATGAACAACCGGCACCCATATCTTATATATAAATTAGGATGTGCGTATGTATCTCTGTATGTATGTATGTATGTCCTTTATACGCTCGCGAATGGCCCATCCGATTGAGATGAAATTTTCTACACGCCTTCCTTTCATTCCAGAGATGCCAACTGTCGTAGTTTTTTTTTCTTCTTCCTCCTCCTCCCTCCTCCCTCCTCCCCCTCCCAAAATACGTACGTCCAGGAAATGGTCTTCTACATAGACACTTCTCTCTGAGGTCCGCGATAACATATTAACCTGGTGGGATGGCAATCAATCATCCTACTACCTCCTCCCTCCTCCTCCCTTCTCCCTCTTCCTCCTCCCTCTTCCTCCCTCTGCCTCCTCCCTCCTCCCACTCTCTACTCCTCCTTCCTCCTCCCTCCTCCTTCTCCTCCCTCCTTCTCCCTCTTCCTCCTCCCTCTTCCTCCCTCTTCCTGCTCCCTCCGCCTCCTCCCTCCGCCTACTCTCTCCTCCTCCTCCCTCCTCCTCCCTCTCCCTCCTCCTACTCCCTTCTCCTCCTCCTCCTCCTCCTCCCTCCTTCTCCCTCTTCCTCCTCCCTCCTCCTCCCCCTCCTCCTCCACCCTACTCCTCCCTCTTCTTCCTAATCCCTCCTCCTCCCTCCTATTCCTCCTGTCTCCTCCTCCCTCCTTCTCCCTCCTCCTTCTACCTCTTCCTCCCTCCTCCTTCTCCCTCCACCTCCTCCCTCCTCCTCTCTCCTCCTCCTCCCTCTCCCTCCTCCCTTCTCATCCTCCCCCACCTACGTTCTCCTCCTCCCTCCTCCCTCCTCCTCCTTCTCCCTCCTCCCCCTCCCTCCTCCCCCTATTCCTCCTCCTTCACCCTCCTCCCTCCTCCTCCTCCTTCACAATCCTCCCTCCTCCTCATCCTTCCTCCTCCCTCCTCCTCCTCCCTCTTCCTCCTCCTCCTCCCTCCTCCTTCTCCCCTTTCCCCCCTCTTTCTCTTAATCCCTCCTCCTCCCTTCTCCTCCCTCCTATTCATCCCTACTCCTCCTCCTCCCTCCTCCTCCTCTCTCCGCCTATCTCTTCCTCCCTCCTCCTCCCTCCTCTCTTCCTCCTCCCTCCTCTCTCTTCCTCCTCCCTCCTCCTCCCTCTTCCTCCTCCTCCTCCCTCCTGCTCCCTCCTCCTCCTCCCTTCTCCTCCCTTCTCCTCCTCCCCTCCTCCCCCTCCCTCCTCCCCCTCATCCGTCTTCCTCCCTCCTCCTTCTTCCTCCCTCCTCCTCCCCCTCCTCCCCCTCCTCCTCCCTCTCCTCCTCATCCCTCCTCCTCCATTCTCCTCCTCCCTCCTCCTCCTCTCTCTACCTCCTCCCTCCTCCTCCCTTCACATTCCTCCTCCTCCCTCTTCCTCCTCATCCCTCCTCCTCCTCTATCCTCCTCCCTCCTCCTCCCTCTACCTCCTCCCTCCTCCTCCCTTCACATTCCTCCTCCTCCCTCTTCCTCCTCCTCCCTCTCATCCTCTTCCCTCCTTCTCCTCCCTCCTCCTTCTCCCTCTTCCTCCTCCCTCTTCCTCCCTCCGCCTCCTCCCTCCTCCCACTCTCTACTCCTCCCTCCTCCTTCTCCTCCCTCCTCCTCCTCCCTCTTCCTCCCTCTTCCTGCTCCCTCCGCCTCCTCCCTCCGCCTACTCTCTCCTCCTCCTCCCTCCTCCTCCCTCTCCCTCCTCCTCCTCCCTCTCCTCCTCCTCCTCCTCCTGCGATCTCCTCCTCCCTCCTTCTCCCTCTTCCTCCTCCCTCCTCCTCCCCCTCCTCCTCCACCCTACTCCTCCCTCCTCTTCCTAATCCCTCCTCCTCCCTCCTATTCCTCCTGTCTCCTCCTCCCTCCTCCTCCCTCCTCTTCCCTCCTCCACCTCCCTCTTCCTCCTCCCTCCTCCATTTACCCAAGACAGACAGACATACAGATAGTCGGGAACGGGATCTTATATGACTACTTATATGATTTAAATGAGATGCTCTCCACCATGGGCTGGGCCGGGTCAGACAGACAGACAGACAGACAGACAGATAGATAGACAGACAGACAGACAGACAGTCGGGAACGGGAGCTTATATGACTACTTATATGAATTAAATGAGATGCTCCCCACCAGAGTCTGGGCGAAGCCGGGCCGTGTCAGCTAGTCTTATATATAAAAGGCAATGTGTGTGGATGTGTATGTCTGTATGTATGTCCTTTATGCGTTCGCGAACGGCCCATCCGATTGAGATGAAATTTTCTACACGCCTTCCTCTCATTCCAGCACTGCCAACTGTCATATTTTTGTTTCTTCTTCCTCCTCCTCCCTCCTCCCCCTCCCTAAATACGTACGTAAATATATGATGATGATGATGAAAGAATCCCCGAACCAAAACGCTAGGACAAGCGAAGATAATGACGTGACTACACAGAATCGTCACACGGCAATCATCATCATCATCAAGTGCCGTGCCGGCTGGCGTAGGCGTTCATGGTTCTCCATAGATCTCAGTCTTTGGTTTTCTGGATCAACTCTGCTGCTGATATATATGCCTCCATGCCACGGCAATATCAATAACAATTCATCTTTTTATGTGTAAGGAAGTTATCTACAGTCGTGTAGAAGGGAAGAACAATCAATAAAAGGACCGAAATCACCGAACCTAGACGAGTATGAATTCGGAATGGCGAACTCCCTCCTCCTCTCTTCTCCTCCTCCCTCCTCCTCCCTCTATCTCCTCCCCCTCCTCCTTCTCCCTCTTCCTCTCCCTTCCTCCTCCATCCTCCTCCCTCCTACTCCTTCCTC
>OY992876.1:27731752-27834484 GCA_963921405.1 Cepaea hortensis | reverse complement strand
CCTCCCTCCTATACCTCCCTACTCCTCCTCCTCCCTCCTCCTACTCTCTCTGCCTATCTCTTCCTCCCTCCTCCTCCTCCCTCCTCCTCCCTCCTCCTCCACCCTCTTCCTCCTACTCCTCCTTTTTCTTCTTCTTCTGCTGCTGCTGCCGCCGCTCCATTTACCCAAGTTAATTGTTGGGGGAATATGTAAAGATCTTTCAAGTGCTCTTTCTAATGCTTTTTGTCCGTTTATCTAAGGTTGTTCTAACCGCAACCAATAAATGATTAGACAGACAGACAGACAGACAGAGAGGGAGGGACAGACAGATAGACAGACAGATAGACAGACAGATAGATTGTCGGGAACGGGAACGGGAGCTTATATGACTACTTATATGAATTAAATGAGATGCTCCACACCAGGAGCCAGGCGATGCCGGGCAGGGTCAGACAGACAGACAGACAGACAGATAGACAGACAGACAGACAGACAGATAGTCGGTAACGGTAACGGGAGCTTATATGACTACTTATATGAATTAAATGAGATGCTCCACACCAGGAGCCAGGCGATGCCGGGCAGGGTCAGACAGACAGACAGACAGACAGACAGACAGACAGACAGACAGACAGTCAGGAACGGGAACGGGAGCTTATATGACTACTTATATTAATTAAATGAGATGCTCCCCACCAGGGACTGGGCGAAGCCGGGCCGGGTCTGCTAGTCATTTCATAAACAAACCAACACAGCTGTGTTTCGAACTCGGGTATGCGGGATTACGAACCTCTTCGCCACGGAGCGTGTCGTGAGAGTTCTTTCCCTATTACCAGTGTCCTACTCCATCAGGCGAACGCTCTCCGGCTTCTGAGAATCTTGTAAATGTTGTCTCCAAGTCAAGGACGAGAAGTCAACGTTTTAGTTCAACTGACCTATGTGTAGAACGAACCCACTATACAATAGTCGGTAGAGAAAGATTGTTAAACCTCACAGTCACGCAGGCCACCTTTGATAGTGTAACTAACATCCAGTAATTTCTTTAACTATGTAACTTTTCTTTTTGATAGTTATCACATAAAGCCTTCTCAACCAGACAGTGCTCGTTTAAAGTAACAACCGTATGGAATAGACGGAATTAAAATGCGCAGCCTATTTGTTAAAAGCAACGAATTAAACCATCCATTGTCGATCCCATTGTGCGAGTAACTAGAGCGTACAATGCATAGCCGCGCCGTGTACACTTAGCAAATGTCACCCCGTAAACTCACTGACAGTTTGGCTAGGACAAGGGCAAGCAGAAATGTTCAATGTGTTAACTCCTTCTCTCTCAACAAGTTGTTGTTGCGACGTGGCCGATGGGATAAGAGCGCCATAGCCCTTAAACTCCTGGTACGCTGATGACGAGGTAGTGGGATAATTTCCTGCATGCGTCAGTTTAAAAAAAAAGTTGTGTTACAGGTCGTAACAGTCAACCCCAGCATTTTTTATTTTTTTTTGCTGTTCGTGATTCCTGGGCAAGTTTACGTTAAGTGGTTTGCCATTGCTTTCTGAACGACCGGCACCCATAACATTTAATAAAATGACCAACTGCTACATTACCCACAGCTGTATTTCGAACGCGGGTATGCGGGATTACGAACTGCGCCCGTAACTCCTTCGCCACGCGTGGTATTGATGGTACACAATCACATGAACACAGATTACAATGTAAATGTCCATTCCCTGAGCATTGAAACCACTAAACAAAACAAATAACACGATGGCCCTAGTATGGCAATATATCACCCCTTCTGTGCAAATGGGACATCATATTTGGCAATACATTATCCGTCGGAACTGAATCAGTTAAGCCAACAACTGCGCGGGACAGAAAGAGTTAATTTGCTCTATTTTTCAATAAAAAATATTCCACCAATCAGGAGGCGAGAAAGGGTGTACGTCACGTGTTTTGGTACACACAAACTGGCTTCTGCTCGACTCAGATCAGCTGGCCTCTGAGTGTTTGCTCATCAGTGACGATGGACGGGTCGACTCTTTCAAAATCACAAACATTGGAACTTCGAAATAAGTTCATAGGGTAAGTTTGCGTAACCTCATGATGCATACCATCACTAGAAGGGTCTATAGTTAGTTGATAGTCTTTGCACGCTCACTTCTACTGATATTGGATGATGGACAGAATGATGAACTTCAACTATGAATCATATTTCATTAAATCCATCTTCTACTTCTACGATTCAAAACTTAAATAAACTAAGACTAAACTAATAATAAGTATTTTATACTTCACTGCTCGGTCAACCACGTACCCATTAATGATTTTTATTCAGTGCAAAATAAATTCATAGAATAAGTGTGTAAATTAGATTGGTATGTAGTCAGTTCGATGCTAGATGTAGAATTGTAGAAAAAATGAAATACCGTTGCATAGTCACTTCTGCAGTAAGATGCGTGGCAGTATTCAGTGCCCACCACCTACGTATTTTGGTCATGTTTTACAAATTGAGTATGTACTAATGAGATCATCAAAGTTCAATAGGTCTTGGCAAACCGAATCCAATGATACCTCAATGAAGCCTGTATGTCATTCCGGGAACTAATTTAAAAAAAAAAAAAAAATATCTTCACTACTTGGCAAACCACGAACCACAAGTGTTTTTTCATTCGTTGCACTGGTGTCACTATACATTATTTTTCTGGAAGCTATTTATCGTTGATAATGATATGCATTAAAATTTTATTCTGATAATCAGAACTCATTACTAATTATTTTCATGATTTGAATTGCAGTAAGTAAATCTTGGGATTTTTTTTTTGGGTGGGGGAGGGGGGGGGGGGGGGGGGTGATGGCTAGATATTAAAAAGTCGGCTTGCTCTGCAAGATCAATCACCAGTAACAGAGATCTGGTGATTGATATTATATCACTGGTGATGGATATTAATACTAATTAGGAAATCAGACAGAAGGCTACTATTAGATTCAAGAGCACTCCCAAATACAGATGTTGATACTGATCACAAACCAGTCATAATAAAAAAGATTTCATCACACAGGAGAATAAGAAACAAAAAAGTAACAACACATGTCATCAATTATAGGAGGCTGCAGGAAAATACAGTTAAAGACGAATTCAATCAAGAAATCCAAAACCTACATAAGAACATCCCTGATGACCACTCAAGCGTAGATAAGGAATGGACATGTTTCAAGGCTGCCATGCTCGACACACTGAAAAATAAATGTGGAACAAAGAAAGTAGGGCTAGACAAAAGATTAAGAACAGCCTGGTGGAACAACGAAGTTAAAGATAGCATATTCAAAAAGAAGGTAGCATTCAAAAAGTGGATCACAACTAAATCTGAACAGGACTATATTACTTATAGAATAGCACGACGTAATGCCAAACGAACAATTAGAGCATCTAAAGATGAATCCTGGAGAATATACGGTGAACAGATGGCGACCCTTAGCAAAGACTGCCCAAGAGAATTTTATAAACGTGTCACCACAATGAGAAACAGAGATGCATGTTACAACCCAACCACCATCATAAACAGCAAAAGAGGTATACCAATATTTAATCCACAACAAAGACTAGCAAGATGGGCAGAATACTTTCAAGAACTACTTAACCCCACACATAACATAGGAAACCTCACTTTTGTGCCTAAACGCCAGGGACAGCAAGAACCAAATTTCATACCTGCAGAAGTCAAAGCAGTTATACAGAAAAGTCCTAAGAACAAATCACCAGGTCCAGATGGAATAACCACAGAAGCTATTCAGGCCTGTGGGGAAACAGGGGTTAAATGGCTAACAAGACTTTTTAATATAGCATGGGAAGAAAGAAAAGTCCCAGATGATTGGCAACAGGCAATAATAGTACCAATATGGAAAAAGAAAGGCAATATGAGAGAGTGCGAAACATACAGAGGTATATCACTCCTAAGCCATATAGGGAAAATGTATGCAAAACTTTTGGAACAAAGAGCTAGACCAATAGTTGAACAACAGTTAAGCAAAGCACAATTCGGTTTTCGGAAAGGTAAAAGTTGCACTGATGCATTATTTACACTTAGACAAATTTGTGAAAAAACTATTGAATATAGTGACCAGCAGAATATTGTGTTTGTAGATCAGGAAAAGGCTTTTGATAGAGTAGACAGATACAAATTATGGACCATCCTTGAAGACTATGGGATAGAAGGGCAACTGCTAGAAAATATCATAGCCATGTACCACTCGAGCCAAAGTGCAGTAAGAACACAGGAAGGTATATCAGATATGTTCACAGTCAATACAGGAGTGAGGCAAGGATGTGTGCTCTCTCCCCTGCTATTCAATATCTACATGGACAGAATTTCCAAAGAAGCAAGTCTCGACAGACCAGATTCAGAAAATTTAGAACTCTTTACTCCAGATGAAACAACTGACCCACAGGGAATAAATGAACTTCTATTTGCAGATGATCAGTGCCTGTTTTACAGCGATGAGGGCAGACTACAAAATCATATTACTAATCTGAGTTCAACCTGCAGCAGATACAATATGAGTATAAACACAGCCAAAACCGAAGTAATGCAAGTTAGCAGATCGCCAGGCCCACTAAATATACAGATAAATAACACACCTCTGAAACAAGTTAAAGAATTCAAATACCTTGGAAGTATGATCACAGAAGATGGCAGATTGGACAGAGAAATTGACATCAGATGTCAAAAAGCTAGTGCACTTACATATCAACTATCACCCTTACTGAAACATCCAAACATACCCATGTCCGCAAAACGACAGATAATAAACAGCATATTCACACCAACCCTATGCTACCAATCTCAAACCTGGACTTTATCCAAATTACACCTTCGCAAAATCAACACCTGCGAAATTAGATGCCTGAGGAGAGCTGCCAACTTAACAATCCGAGACCGAGTAAGAAATGCTACTATCAGACAGACTGTGGGATCAACACCTTGTGCCACATTTATTGACAGACAGAAGATCAAGTGGTTTGGCCATGTCATTAGAATGCAACATCAACAACTACCATCACTGGCCTTACATCAAAGATCATCTGCGACGAGACCACGAGGACATCCAAGAAGAAAATGGATTGACGACATCAGAGACATTGTACAACCTCACGGAATGACACTATCCAGTGCCGTCCACCGGGCGCTGGAACGCAAATTATTCCTCCCCACGCCGCTTGACGACAGAAGTGGAAGATGATGATGATGATGATGATGGATATTAATCACTGGTGATTACTATATGTCACTGATGATTGATATTATGTCACTCATGATTGATATTATTAGTATTATGTCACTGGTGTTTGTTGTTCATTCACTAGTGATTTATATTATGTCACTTATGATGGATATTATGTCACTTGTGATTGATATTATGTCACTTGTGATTGATATTATGTCACTTGTGATTGATATTATGTCACTTGTGATTGATATTATGTCACTCAAGATTGATATTATGTCACTGGTGATTGATATTATGTCACTGGTGATTGTTTTTCAGTCACTAGTGATAGAAAATATGTCACAGATGATTATGTCATTCATATGCACTCTCTTTTAGATTAAAGATACACACACACACCCACCTACCCACACACCCACCCACTCACACACATACACAACTCTCTCTCTCTCTCTCTCTCTCTCTCTCTCTCTCTCTCTCTCTCTCTCTCTCTCTCTCTCTCTCTCTCTCTCTCTATGTAGATGTGTGATGTGTAGTTAAGGGATGTTTGAGTGTGGATTGGAGATCGGGGGAGGGGGGTGCTTGGCAAGTGGGTGGGTGGATTATGTGTGGGAGGGTGAGTGTGTGAAGGTTGGGGGTGGGTGGGGGTTGTGTGGGTGGGGGATTATGTGTGGGAGGGTGAGTGTGTGTAGGTTGGGGGTTGTGTGGGTGGGGGATGTGTGTAAGTGGGGGGTGTTTGTGTGGGTGCAGGTTTTGTGTGTGGGTAGGTGCAGGATATGTGAGTTAGTGGGCATATGTGTGTGTGGGTGTTGGATATGTGGTTGGGGGATGTGTGTTTGGCTGAGTGGTTGGGGTGTGTGGGTGGTGGAGAATATGTGGATGGGTGAGTGTTGGTAGGTTATGGCATGGGTGGAGGATGTGTGAAGGTGGGGGGATGGATGGGTGGATGCATGCATGTGTGCCTGGGTTTGTGTGTGGGTCAGTGGGGGATGTGTGGTGGGTGGGAGATGTGTGTGTGTGGGTGGGGAGATGATGTATGTGTGGGTGGGATGTGTGGGTTGGGGGATGGGTGGATGGATGGGGGCATGTATGTGCCTGTGGGTATGTGTGTGGTTGGGTGGTGGATGTGTGTATGGGGGACACGCGGATAGATGGGGGATTTATCTCATAACATGGTAACATGTATTAATTATGTTTACAACATTCATTTGACAATGTTTTTTTCCTATGTGAATGCACTATGCACTGATGAACGAAAGATGAGTGATTGGAAGGGCCGAATGTAAGACGGGCCTGCATGCCCAATTTGTTACCCTTTGAAAATAAAGTTAATTCATTCGTTCATTTGTTCGTTCTCTCTCTCTCTCTCTCTCTCTCGCATTCACTCATGTATGTACACATCATGATCTACTGTGTACTATAGATTTGCAACCTTCTACAGGCCATCATGCACATTATTCTTCAAGTCTGACCCCCTGAAAATTGTAAAAGCATCTGGCCAGTATATGTATGATGAGAATGGCCACTCCTATTTGGACTGCATCAACAATGTTTGCCACGGTGGGTTCCTGTTTGAGCTTGTTGGTTAATGTTGTTGTATAGTTTATGTAAGCTAAAAAAAAGGGAGCTAATGAAAGTAGAAAATTATCTACAACTATAAGCAGAGGACAAACAGGTTTTTTTGTTCATTTAATGAGAAGAGAGACCTTGAAAACAAAAACATGACTAAAGTCACAGGTAGAGGAATTTCCCCAAGAGAAATCATGCTGGACAGACAGAGACATTGGCAAGGAGAAACATCAGCAGAGTTGATCCAGAAAACCAAGGACCAAGATCTGTGGAGATACATAAATGCCTACACCAGTTGGCAGGGCGCATGATTATAATGATAAAGTGAAGTGACCTGAGTTGTTATTTCCAGTAAGATCAGTTATTTGTTATCTATCAGAGATAGATGCAGCGAAGGGGTTATAAACGCAATTCGTAATCCTGCAGACTGCTTTTAAAACACAGCTGTGGGCGATTTGGAAGTAAACCACCCTGCGCTGGTTTTCAGACAATGTCATGAGTGCTAGTCATTCAGAACACAATAATAGGCTACTGAACATAAACTTGCCATGAAATCATCATCTTGTGCCATGCCAATAAGTGTGGGTGGCCATGTTTCGTTATCTTACATGATCACCAGAGTCATGGATCAGTTCTGTGTTCTTGTCTCAACCATGCCATGTAGTCATGTCATCCAGATATTTACTTCTCTACCTTCTCCTTGTTATTTTTCCCTCAATCTAGCTATTTGTCACCAAGTTCTCCAGTTTATCTTTTCTCGTGCCCAAAAAGTGTAGACTGTCTGCCTCTAATTTCATCAATCAGTTTTACAGTTTTCATTCATTTCTTGTAGGACTTGCTCATTGGTTTTTCTGTCTGTCCATAGTAATCTTTGCATTTTCCTCAGAAACTACATTTACGCTGCCAACAGATGTTATTCTGCTTGTCTGCCCATTGTCCACGTTTCACGTCCATAAAAAGTATAGGTTTTTATAGCACTTCAACACACTTTTTGTTGTTGTTGCAGTTAACATCTTTTTATTGGTTAGTATGCTTTCCATCTTGCATCTTTGCATATTGATTCTTGTTCTAATCTCTTCAAAGCACCTCCCATCAGCTGTTATGACTGTTTTGAGATAGTTGCACCGATTCACTTGTTTAAGAATATAACCATTTAGCTGTATATCAATCACATTGTGATATTTCTTTCTTCCTAGTGACGACCATACTCTCTGTCTTCTTACAATTTATTTCTAACCCCAGTTGTTCACTGTGTTCAATAACTATCTAATAAATGTAGCAGATCCTGTTCATTGTCTGCAATTAATACTGTATCATCCGCATATCTAATGTTATTGATATGTCCCCCAATGAAATCACAAACAAAAATGCTGCGGTTGACTGCGACATCCTGTAAAGGATATGCAACTAACGTCTATCAGAGATAAAATAACACTTTCCTAGCCACTGTGGCAACTTCTTGGACAAGCTGTCTTTGTTTCCTCTATTTCCTCAGGCCTTATTACAATCATCAGAGCATACACTAGCAATAGTAATATGTGCCATAACAATATAGTTTTATTTATGTAAGAAGTGGGAACTGTATGACATAGTGGCTAGACGCTCGTCTGGGTTCAAATCCATATCAGGGCAGATTTTTATATTTGGCCTGGACTCTCAGGTCAACCCATTCTAAAGTGGATACAGGAAATAACTTGGGAAGTAAAGGTGAGCAGTGTGATAAGGACATCAACAATGGAGTACCCATGGGTCTATACAAATATGGGTTTAGCACCATATGCCCAGTGCATATCAATCAAGTGCCATCTCCACAATGAAGGTTGGCTGCAATAGATCTCCAACACTGTCTGTCTCTTGCCTTGACAGTACATTCTGTCAAATTGCTGTTTGTCCATCTCTTGACGTTATCTTCCCACTTGTACCATTGTCTACCTCATGCTCGCTTGCCTTCAACCTTACCCTCTAGTATGGTTTTTATATGAATGTTATGTGCATCTAAGGTGTATAAGAAGGTCCTTTACTTACTATGTAAAGTTTAATGTAATTCATGGCAGATATTTCTGTACGTGAAGGAAAGAACATAATGTCTCTGACCTTACAATGCCTTGTCCTGGTATATGTAGAAGCTTTGTTACTTCACACCCACACAGAAGAAACTGCCATGGACTTGTCTTTATTCTTTTTAAAAACAAAATAACAACAGGAAAACTGCATGAAGGTTGTCTTTGTGCCTTTATTCAAGATCAAATTGTTTTTTTCCCCCCTCCAGTTATGTATCCTGTGCAGTACTATGCCCTCATAACAATCTTTCAAAATTGCTCACTGTCATTAGCCAGATGTCCTGCGTCTGATGCTATCATGTGTAAATTAGATATCTTGAATTCATCCACATTGTGGTCTTCTGCTTTCCCATTACACCTCCCTCCATAGTTATCTTTACTAGACATGCATGTCTTTTTACATACCCAGGACACTTCATTTTCCTTAATTGTGTTTTAATAACAAACTGTCATCATTATTAAGCTCAGCTTAATTTCTTTGATTACTATACTTTTCTAGAGATCTGTAATAAAGGTTATCGACTATTGCTTTCCTTTATGGTGGTGACCGTAGTCATTGTCTTTATAAAGAGATCCTCTGCCACTCATCGCAAACTTGAGACTGTAACCATCAGCCACCTTCCCTGCACTAAAGCTCAATCCACCACATTACTTTTTTTTATGTGACAGTGTGACACCTTACATTTGGAAATCTATGACAAAGAAATCTATGGTCTGGTAACAGCTTTCTTCCCAGAGGTATATCTGTCAATATCCTCAGACAAAAATTACAATTAAAAGCCTTTCAAAAGAAGAAACAAATTCTTAATTTTGCATGTTCTACATTACCAGGATATGAAGTATAAGCTCATAGATGGCTTAAAGTTTCTGCATTGCCATTATTTATTTTACACTACAGTAGTACTGTCTGTGTATTAGGATTAATTGCTTTTCTACAGGCTGAATTTATTTTATATAAGCCAGAATATTGCAAACCTCCTTATGAGTGGATTAACACAAATTACACGGTTGGACATGCAGACAAACACTTTTGCCTTTCAGATTCAGTGTTAGTGGAACTTCATTTGTTCTTATTTTCAAGAGTATAAAATCTCTTCTTGAAACAATATTTAGAGACAAAATGGTAAACATTTGTATTTGTTTTTAAAACAATAAATCTTCACACTAGTTTTTACACTAGATAGCTTCCAAAAATCTTACAATCTTTGCATTAGGCTTTACAATGAAAATAACTGTAGAAAACCTTAGGTATCCACATTAGGCTTTCCACTGAAGATAACTGCAGAAAACCTTACATATTCACATTAGGCTTTCCACTGAAGATAACTGCAGAAAACCTTACATATTCACATTAGGCGTTACACTGAAGATAACTGCAGAAAACCTTACATATTCACATTAGGCTTTCCACTGAAGATAACTGCAGAAAACCTTACATATTCACATTAGGCTTTCCACTGAAGATAACTGCAGAAAACCTTACATATTCACATTAGGCTTTCCACTGAAGATAACTGCAGAAAACCTTACATATTCACATTAGGCTTTCCACTGAAGATAACTGCAGAAAACCTTACATATTCACATTAGGCTTTCCACTGAAGATAACTGCAGAAAACCTTACATATTCACATTAGGCGTTACACTGAAGATAACTGCAGAAAACCTTACATATTCACATTAGGCTTTCCACTGAAGATAACTGCAGAAAACCTTACATATTCACATTAGGCTTTCCACTGAAGATAACTGCAGAAAACCTTACATATTCACATTAGGCTGTACACCGAAGATAACTGCAGAAAACCTTACATATTCACATAGGGCTTTACATGGTAGATAACTGCACAAAACCTACATAATTTTGTTGTTGTTGAGTCATCATTGTTATTTGTTTTTGGTTAGAGCATGTCAGTAGATTACAGCAGGTCATTCCTTTTAGTCATCCATTATAATCCATTCTCATCGTTGTAATGTAGCAAGTCCTCTGCAGAACATCGCTCTCGTCACTACCAGTCCTGCCAGAATGATTCTCAATCCTTCACTAGTTCTCCTGCTTCATGCATATTCACGCCCGGAATGTCTGTAATGTCCTGTGTCCACAGTTGTGTTGGTTGACCCCTCCCTCTTCTTCCAGGGACTTCGTTTTCCATTACTGTTCATTGTAAACCACTGTGACATTTAATATGGCCAAATTATTTGATTTCTGAGGCATGATGATGATTAGAAGCCAGTTTATTTCAGTGTTTAAATCTGGTTAAAAAAGAATCTGTATTTTTCTCACTTTGATCCACAGTATTTCAATAATTGGTCTGTAACATGTAAGTTCAGAAGCCTCAATTTTCTTCTTTAGTGATTGTGAAATGGTCCATGATTCACATTCGTAAATTTCCACATGAAAGATGCTCTTCTCAAATATATTACTCTTATTTGTTTACTAATGGTGTGTCATGGTATCTTAATAGACATAACCATATTTGTGGTATTCAATCACACACGTGTGACGTCCATAACAATGAAACAGATGAGTGGCCTTTATATATATTTTCATGTATTTGTATCGGTGTGAGTTTGTGGTTTGTGTGCTGTCGAGGGCTTTGACTGCAATGTCCAATTTGTTACTTAAGATTGTGTTATAGTAAAGCTTACTGAATCTATTTCTCGTTATTTGGTGATTCATTCATTGGTTTTTAACATAATTTACACTCTGCACTTTTTGGGTTATAATAATAAAAAATATTTACTGGAACCAAGTAGCAGCAATAAAAATGGGAAATAAAGAGGGCAGTTATGAACAAACAAAGCTAAGAGTACGATACTGAATCTTGGAATGTAAATGAAAAAATTAGGAAGAACTTGGAAGCAACAAAGATGTGGTTCCTAAAACAAATGTTGCGAATTCCATGGACTACCAGAGTAACTAACAATAATTGCCTGAAAGAGGCTAATGAAACTAGAATAAGATATACAACAATAAGAAAAAGAAAAACAGCTTTCTTTGGTAATGTTATAAGAAAAGAGGCAATGGAGAAAATCGTGATAACTGGAAAGTTTGAGGGAAAGAGAGTCAGAGGCCAACCAAGAGAAATGATGCTGGATGGATTGAGATGGTGGCATGGAGGAATATCAGCAGCAGAGTTGATCCAGAACACCATGGACTAAGATATGTGGAGAGACTTGAACGCATATGCCAGCTGGCATGGCACTAGATGATGATGATGATGATGATTCTAGGTTCAGTCTCCTTCTGACCTCTTTTGAACAGTCTCCATCCATCCAGCTAGTCTTTATTTGTGAGTCCTTAAAATTGGAACTGCATGTAGGAACTGATGGAAACAAGAGGTTGTGTGCACTGACTGGTTGAAGCTCTGAGAATAACACACTATGTTTTTGCTTGTGTGCACTGACTGGTTGAAGCTCTGAGAATAACACACAAATATGTTTTTGCTTCACACATACTACTTTGTATCTTCAGTTGGACACTGCCACCCTGATGTTGTAAAGGCAGGATCCCAGCAGATGCAGAAACTCAACACAAACTCCCGCTTCCTGCATGAAAACATGGTCTTACTGGCACAGAAACTGGCATCAACCATGCCTCCGGGTCTCTGTATGGTTTATTTTACCAATTCTGGGTAAGTGGCGGCATTTACAGCAAATCCTCAATTTACTGGAACCTGATGCACCAGATTTCAGATCAATGAACAAATAATAATGTTATGTCAGGTTTTTTCAATCTGATGACTGTTGTGTGATTTCTGAACATGCAACACTCTATTACACAATTGTAGCTTCTTCATAAATGTAATCATGGTTTGATGGTTTCCCATTGCTCTCCAAATCCACAAACACTGGTCGTGGCCCCCACCTTCAACTCGATTTCTAACTGTTAGGACAAGTGATTGCTTTGATCTACTCTGGTGCAGAGTTGACCACCTATTCTAGTGGATGTGTGTTCCACAGCTTTATGTTGTGTGCCACTCTTGTGTGTTGCCTGTGATCTGACACTAGGAGATGCAGTTGGGAGTTTCCCTCCAATGAGCTTAGACCATTGTGTCATTTCTCTTACTCTCATATAGTACATCACATTATTAATAATTTTGTAACATTTAACATTAAGAACACATTGACATTCTTAATTAGTGCACAGACCACCTTATATTTTATAACTTGTTTTCAAAAGTGTGGAGTTAATTTGCTTTGATTCAGTCTGTCTACCTCAAGCTATCATGCAATCATGCATTTCTGTAGTTTCTGAATTGTGACTATTAAGTATTTGTGCAATCCTTACAAGTTAATCAGGTTAGTAAATATTACATATTCTATTTTATAGTTTAATTTAATGTTGTACACAATTATATTTTGCCCTAAACCTGTTTCTACATTAGAAACAATGTAGAAAATGGTAAAATATTGCTTCCCCATCTAGACTATGTTCATATGTACAGATTTTTGATTATAGTGGACATTCCTTTCCCCATATTAGTCCATTAAGTTGAGATTTTGTTGTATTTCTGAGACATGCCTTACTAGCAAATCATATTTCATGTCGTTTTCTTTTCTTTTTGTTTTTAAATTTCTTTCTTTATATTTTGCTTGGCAATGTTTTTATGACAAGTGATGGTTAAGTTAGTTCACTTGATTCTTTATACCATCATTGTTTTCTTTTTTTTGTTGTTTTTTAAACTTGTTCCTTCACTTATTTTATGTAGTCAATATTGCTGGGTCTCCACGGTGAAGTGTAGAGCCACCTGTCTCATGTTCTGAAGGTCCTAGGTTAGTTATCATACTGCGTACCTTCAGAGCATGAGCATCATATTTTAGTTTTCAGACTGTGATTTAGATTACAAGTGCAGTATGTTACAGATGCCCCTGGGGGTCATCACTGGAGCTACGGAGATTGTGCTTTGTGCGATACTCTTGACAGGTAGCTTGCCTTTATGCAGAAGAGACCAAGCCAGAGACCCAGCAATGGCAGGATAATTTTTCTACCAGCGTGGCTCAGTCTTACAGTGGACTCACCAACCAATCCATGAATCATGCAAGCATGTGTTAAATCATGATTGAAGATGTGATATTGACCTGAAAATCTTTCAGTCTTGGACTTAGTAAGCATTGTCAGTCATTGATTCTTTTCATGTGTAGAAATATTACATTTTACAGTTGTTAATTAAAAGTGTCATGTTCTTGGGAAAATTAGTCTGTGACAGAATCAACTGCCTGTTTTCTTCTTGTGTTTACATTATAGACATGTGTGAGAAGCTATGATAAAAAAAAGTGCAATATTAATCTTGCATTTCTCAACCTTAAAAACTTCAGTCATTGCTTCCATTTATATGTAGAAGTGTTGCAAAAGTATTGATTTTTTTAGTTCTGAACTGAATGTGACATTCTTCTATTTTAATTAATAAGTAAGAAATACAGGTGACTTTTATATTGTTTGGTCTTGACAGTTCTGAATTTTAACTGTTCCAGGTCTGAATCCAACGACCTTGCAATCCGCCTGGCCCGTCATCACACCAAGGCCACAGAGATTATTTCTCTGGACAGGTATAGCATGTAGATCAGTTCACTTGAGTCCTTGATCATTAAAGGAGGGCGGAGAGAAGAGTTAGTGGAGTTATACAAATAGAAGAGGGATAGAGGGGAGATATGCAGATCTCTTGGGTAGTGAGATTGGATACCTAGCATTCTTGGATAAGGGGGAAAATCAGGAGGTCCTGTGTGCAATTAATATGCCATAAGAATCCAACGGCAATTGGAAATCACAAGAAGTAGGCATAAGGCCTCTGCTCTGGCAAAATTGCTAGGAAAGATAAACCTACTCACACTGTAGATAGAGCCCATTACCTTGGATGGAATCTGTCTAGAGGAAGTAACCTTACACAAAAGCATGCTGCAGTCAGACACAATCACCTCTGAGGTGCATAAATAGAAAGAGGAGTGAAGAAGAATAAAAAGAAAATAAATCTTGTTGGTTGATAAGGCTTTTTTACTTTGAAAATTATGATAATGTTGTGACAAAAGCCATGAGGTTTAGTGCTTCTCTTCCTTGAAATCAAATCAAATCAAATCAACTTTATTTTAAAAGGGTCAATTTCTTCTACTCAGCTTGCTATCTCAGAGTCTTACATATACACCTGGGTTATGTCAGACACTGGGAAATGTTCAGAGAATTCAGGGCTTTGAACAACCAGATAACACTTAGTGAAAAGTGTTGATTGAAACAGATGATCTCTTATCACTATGATATGGAGAGGAACCATACAGATAATCTTAGTGTGTATTTGTAAGGTGGCTATGAGCTCTTTAGCGAAGGGGTTACAAATAGAATTCGTAATCCTTCATACTGTGTTTAAGACACAGCTGCGGTTGATTTGTAAGCAGACCGTTTTGCGCTGGTTTTCATACACTGATATGAGTGCCGGTCATTCAGAAAGCAATGGCAAACTCCCGAACATAAACTTTTCCAGGAATCAAACACAGCCAGAAAATACTGGAATTGACTGCTATGTCCTGTAAAGGATATACAACTAACTTTTTTTTAATAAGTTAAAAAAAAAAAGGTTGAGAACTCCTGATTAAGAGAACTAAACGCAATATCACTGTTTTCAGCTCCTCTCTTTACTGCAAAAAGTAAAGTAATACTTTACTGTAAAGGGGGACTGCGTGGTCTCGAGGTATGGTGTCCGTCTCAAGTGCTGGAGGTCCCGGGTTCAATCCCCGGTGGGGACCGGAATATTTTCTCGTGGATTTCTAGTAATAAAATTTCCCCTGTTCTCTGGGTAATGAGATCGGACGCCCGTGTGCATTGTTGCGCACGTAAAAAATCCCTTGGCAGTTGGAAATCGAAAAAGAGTAGCCTAACGGCCCTGCCCGGGCAAAATTTCGAGTTAAAAATCTACCCAAAGTATTTCAGGATCCTCGCCGGTGCTACGGAGTTCGTGCACTGAGCTGAGTTTCTCCAAACTCAGGTTTGAGTTAGGAGGATAACGGAGCACTTATGGGTTACACCCGTGTGCCGTGATGTTGATCCATTGACTAAACTAAACTAAACATCTTTACTGTAAATGTTTTATCTGATTTGTTGTTCGCATAAACCAACTGCTATATGGGTTTGGCTTTGTTGGTTATATGAAATCCTGGTGAATGCAAGCTGTTTATCTATTGGAGGTGAAATAATAATGCCCGTTGAACCCCAAGAAATTAGACGTAGACAGTCAACATTTTTTGGACATGTAATGAGAAGAAATGGACTGGAGAACTTAGTGACAACTGGCAAGATCGAAGGGAACAGACCGAGAGGAAAATATCTGGATGGCTTGGCCACATGGCATGGACGAGACAGGAATACTGAGCTGATCCACGACTCAAGGTGATCGAGTGAAATGGCGAGTCATGATCGCCCACACTTTCCGGCATGGCACATGATTGATTGAACCCCAAGAATGCTATTTTGACTTAATTTGTTGCTCTCCATGGCTCACTATCTTAACAGTCATTATAACTTGCTGCCACTCTTCAGAAATCGTTAACACACTGGACAAGATTTTTCAGGTTCGGTAAAATTTTGGGTTACGTTAGTAAAAACATCACATACTAGGTGTTAGTCAACAGATTTTAGTGAAATAAAAAACAAAAATGAAGGAAAAAGCATGCAGATTATTTTACTCACGTGAATGTTGCTGGTAATCCACACATGAACACAAATATTTGCAAAATACAACATATTGTTTGTGATTGTCAGTCAGTTATACAGCAATTTACAAACACATTTTCAGAACCAAAATCACTTTCTTTAAAGTCTGACTCATGACTGCTAACGCTGATCACTGATACCTAGCTCAGATTAAACGGGTCAACGGGTCATTCTGGTATGCACCAGAGACACCCCAGTCATGTGTATGCATTGCATCCTAGGTTTGCCAACTCTTGCTGGCAGGCTCAAGGTGATGCAGGCGAAGGCATACCTCAGAGTAGTTGCTGACACAGATCACCTGTTGCATGAGGCGCTGGACGTAGTTAAGGGTCAGCGACTGATAAGAGGAAAATCATCGATGGCTCAGTCGGAGGATACGATCAGACAGGTGTGCATCTTGGAGAACATTAGGCGAGGAGAGGAGTGGGTCAGAGTGCCAGCGGAGTCGTCAGACTTGTGCAGAGTTATAATCACATTGAGCCGGGAGTGGCCAACAGGGGCCACGGAAGTTGAAATCCAGCAACTAATTCAGGATAATGCTCGCCCGGGTGATGTGATTATATACACAGATGGTTCGGTGTTGAGAGGCAGGAGAGGCCTGGGGATTCTTAGCAAAAGCTAATGGTCACTGTTTGGTGCAGGAGAGCCTGGCATATGATACCACAACATCTAGCTTAAGAATGGAGGTGGAGGCAGTCAGTGCAGCTTTCCGCTGGATGGAGAATACGATACATACACACATCGTGATTGTAACTGACTCAGAAAGCATGCTGAGTAGGGTGAGGACAGGCAAGCAGAGTGGCTTGCTTTGCTTCGGAAGTCACGGGTGACAAGCATCGTCTGGATCTTTTCTCCGGGGCATGCTAGTGTGCTGGGGAATGAACAGGCGGACAGATTGACTGGCTCTGCAAAACTTAGTGGAGTATTGGTACATGATAAGGAAGACGTGGTTGCAGCCTTGTGGGAGCACGTGTACACCTCGGAGGAGCAAATGAATCACCATGGTCTGGCAAGAATGCGACAGCGAGGGGTGACAAGGGGATCTGGCCGACGATCGACCCTCAGAGGAAAGGCGAGATGGACATATAATCAGATTGCTACTGGTACTATTAGTGTTGGAACTCTTCGCTGGCTGCTGAGGATGGGGACTGAGCGCTTATGGGAATGCCCCGAATGCTGTGATGTTGGTTCCTAAATCAATCAATCAGATTAATAGTCAACTTTGTGCCCTTCAGTATCACTTAAATTGAACCCAGCGAAATCTTCGCTATCATTTGAAGAATCGTCAAAATCCATTTCGAAATACAAAGTGTAAACCCCCCCCCCCCCCCCCCCCCCAAACTATTAAAAAATCAGTTCAAATTCAAAATAAACGCTTGCAAATGGCGGCCACGTTGTCAAGCTATCAGCAAAACCAAAAGTAGACAATTGGAAGTCTCGGAAAGCCGCGAGATTGCGTTTTTACAATGCTTAGTATTCACAGCCGCTTTCGGCCATTAAGCCCGGTAAAGGGTTAAATAATTCTACTAATAATTCACCTGTGATTCTTAAGCACAGCCGCAATACTAGATACGCTGCTAAATTATTTCAGACAGCAATTCGGCAATACCCTTGATACCTACCCATGAATACTCAATCTAATCTTCCTCATAAATTATGCCTAGTGTGTTAACTCACCCTTTAATGAGTTTTATGAAACATTCATGCCTCATCAACCAGCTCATAATATCTGCACATGCAGTTGCTCTGAATGTAACCCTGTATCGAATTCTACCCCAAACAGTTATGCAAGTATTGATCTGTTATGATTGCAAGGGCTGTAATATGGATCATAACAGTAGTAATATAAACTCAGCCATGGAGCAAACATAACAGGTTGCTGCTGCTTGGGAAAAAGAAAATTTATTCTGGCCCCGTTCATGGTGTTTCTTTTCTGCTTGCCGAAATAAAGCTTCATGTTTCACTTCCTGATTTCTAAGTACTTCTGGCTTTGTGTTGATTTCTTCTTTGTTGTTGCTTTTCATGTCTGCTCACGTTTGTGCACTTCAAAGGCTTGGTGTTGTTAGGTTCCTGCCCCATCTCATGGTGTATTCTTTCGTTGTTTCATTGGTATTTGACCCAGCAGTGACTCCATCCCTCTCTCTTGTATTTTAGACTTGTTGAATCTTCATGGTCTTGTCTCTTCTTTAAAATCTTGTGTTTTCCACTCTCTTTCGTAGTGAGTGTAGTCTATTCTCTTGATACCTTTGTTTCTTGACTGCATTTGTTTTAACTTTTGTTTCTTTCTCCTCTTCTGTTGCTTCATATTCCATCTGGGTCTTGCTTTGTGTACTGTCTGTTTGGGTTATTTCATTCTTGGTCTGTGTCTTGAACCATTCAATCTGTGCCAATTCTTCGTGGACGTTTTTCAGTGTTTCTTCCATCTCCGCCTTGATTACAGCCATCTTAGCCACATCCCGCTTGATTTAAAATAATGGTTGACCTAGGGTTGCCAGATATGTGGGCACCAAAAGGAGGACATAATAAGACAAAAAAGAGGACAAAGAAGGACATATTGAATGTTTCATTTGAATTGTTCCAGATTAATCCCACAATCAGTACAATTTTATTACAATAGCGACCAATAAGTGTATCTTACTCTTAGTGAATCGACCAAGAAACAATCATGTTAAAAAATAAATATAAATTCAGTGAAGGAACATTTCAAAATGCTAAAAAACATTTAAACAGCCGGTTGTACAATTATTACCTTATAATCTTTATTAATTACTCATAAAATATACAAAACATAAAATATAAGAAAAGCCAGACAATTTAAAGGTTTTTAGCTTTACCTGCCGGATGGAGAATATTAGGCTAAAGAGGAGGACATGTCCTCTTTTTGCCAAACTTCTGGCAACCCTTGGTTGACCCCAACCCATTGCAGGTGTTTCAGCCTATTTATCTTCTGAACTTGGTGGGGGTAGGGGGGGGAGGGGGAAATCGTTTGGGTATTAACTTCCATGTGTCTGTCCTCTTTTGTGTTTCTTCTATTGAGTTACGATTCTTTCAAGTGGTAGCATCTGGCTAAACCAGAAATGATACAAATTCCATTATTATTAACAACACACAATTGTAAAATAAAATTTGACTTTTCTCTAAGTATTGATGTAAAAGATAGTGAAGAAACTAACTATTCACTCTGTTTAAGACAATGGCCTAATACATTTGAACTTCTTAGGATTACACATTCTTGCAGCAATATTAATGTCAGATTTTGACTTTCAGCTCTAACATATAATTAGAATTCTTGCTTGCAGTTAGAAAAATCTTCTTGTGTTTATGTACCCACATTTAATCTGGAAAGTATAAAGAATATTATTCTGTTTATAATTATTGGTTTGTTATCAGATATCCCTAGTTTGTGTCTATTTCATTTGTATTCAGAGCATATCACGGCCATGTGGTGTCCCTGATTGATATCAGCACCTACAAACTGAATAATATGACAGATGGCGTACACAAACAGCCAGACTTTGTTCATATAGTGAGTATTAGCTAGCTGTTTATCCATTTAAATTTAGATAGCCTGCAGAAGTGGAGGTGGATATCAACTTTGAGTATTAGCGTTAATCCATTTCAGTTTAGATATTCAGCCTGCTGGAGCACAGCTGGATATCGACTGTAAGAAATCTAAACAAGATCTAAGAAAAGCTATCAAACTCCTGAAAGATGGGAAAGCTACTGGTCCAGATGGTATTCTAGCAAATGCTAACAAAGCCAATGTAAAAACATCTGCATTCTGCATGTCTGGGATATTCAAGAAATAGCAGACTGGAGAGAAGGATATATGGTGATGCTGGCAAAGACGGGAGACTTGCAGGAGTGTCAAAAGTATTGAAGAATAATGTTATTGTCAGTTCCTAGAAAAATATTAAACAGGATCATTCTGGAGAGATTAAAAGATGTCATTGACAAATAATTAAGAGATGAACAAGTGGGCTTCTACCAAAGAAACCCTGCACTGACCAGAGAGTCATGTTATTCATAATAATGGAGCAGAGCATGGATATGAATTTGCTAATATATACAGGATTTGTGGGCTGCAAACGGTCTTCGACAGAATTGATAGGGAATCTCTTCGACAGAATTGATAGGGAATCTCTTTGGAAATTGATGAGGCTGCAAATCCCTAGACAATTAGTAAACAGGCGAAAAAAATCCCTGGAAGCCTTGGGGGTGTGGTTTTATAGAAGAATGCTGAAAACTAATTGGACATCCAGAATGAGCAATCAAGACATTTTAAGGGAAGGTGAGTCGCAAAGACAACTTATCAAAACATCAGAAAGAGGCAGTCATTGTTTTTTGGCCATGATATGAGAAGACAAAAACTGGAACATGTTGTGACAACCAGAAAGATTTGCGGAAAGAGAGATAGAGGAAGACAGTGTGAGAAGATTCTGGACAGTTTTGTGTCATGGCACAGAAAGGAGTCAACACACAAATTGATCCATGACTTCATAGATCAAAATTTGTGGAGAGGCATGCCAGCCGGCAAGGAACTAGATTATGACTATGGAATCACACAGAAAGATCATTAATTTAATAAAAGCAAAATATAAAGACATGAAGTGCAGAGTTCTTCATGAGGGAAAAGTAACAGATACATTTGAAATAAGATCAGGAGTTTGTAAGGATGTCTGTTGTAACTTTATCACTCTTACTTGCTGTAGACTGTACCACAAGAAATATAATTCAGTGGGCTCTGACAGAAAGGCTTGATGACCTGGACTTCGCTAATGTAACAAGCTACGTGGAGGGTCCCAAATAACTATGTCACAATGTTTCAAAAAACTATTCTTTTGCTCTGGCTGGGATAGGTCTTTGCTTGCCAACCCTCCTCCGTTCCCCGGACTCACTGTCACTCTCTCTTTCGACCTCGGGACCTATTCCCTGACGTGTCTTTCTGGCTGACGCATAGATAACATGGCGATCGTCAGAATAACTTGAAAGTAATTTTATTAACCTAATAAAGAACAGCACAGGAAAACATTAAGGCAGTTAAAACAGATAGTTCTAAACAGACACAACAAGGATAAAGTTCAGGCACAGAGCCTCATGGCTTTTCCTCATAGACCGAAGAGTACTACAAAGTCCCGTCAGTCGACATCTGTCTCACCGATTAGGTCCTTAGGTATTTCCCTCCTTCCCGATCGGTTGTACAAACAACAGGCGCCTGTAGAACCAGGCCTACTAGTTCCAGTTGTCTTCTCTACACAATGAGTCCTGTGTTCTTTGTAGCCCCATGGTACAGGAATATATCACTTGACACAATGGGAACCGTTCTTGAATGGGGAAATGTGTATGGGTGTTTCAATGTCACTGATCAGGATGGGTATGGTTTCAAATAATGGGAATATTTCATGAGTGTGGAATGGGTATGGGTCTTTCAATGTCACTGACCCGGATGAGTAGGACCGAGAATGAGCTGTAGGTCCAGCCAGGAACATAGGTTCAACCACTCCAATATTGACGATGGGATTTGTATTGAGCGGGTACTGAAGGATGCCACTAGATCAGGACTAATCGGACATTGATTCCTTGATTGGAGTCATTAGCCTGTGGCCGTCCGGAACGTCCATGGTTCACCTGAGAATGTCTTAAGGTGATTCTCTCTTGGCCTTGCAGATCCCTTATGCTCCTTTCAATTCAAGGAGGACCCTGGAGATGACAGAGATTAGTGAGCGACTAGGCTGACTCAAGTACCACAATCCTGAGGACCAATAGGGCCTCAGTTACTACATTTGTTATATATGTTCCTTACCCAATAAAGTAGATAAGAGGCCCTAGTGAATGGGCCTGACCTGTCAGGTAGCCCCTGGATTGGCTACGTCTCTGCTTTATTAGACCTCCAGCTTGTAGATATCCGGTTGGCTATCCTAAGAACTTTTTGCATACAAAACTCACTCTCCACACTCATACCATGCCTTTATTATTACTGGGCACATTCGTTTCCCGGCTTCCCTCTCACCTGAAAACCATGCCTTTCTCACGACAAAGCTCTTGTGGTGTGGTGTGAGTAATTATTAGTGTTTCTCCCCCTTAACTAATATTATAGTAGTGGGGTGTATGGCACGAAGTGTAGTTCCCCATCCCGGGCAAGAATAGGAAAGAAGAGACTACCCCTCCCGGCCGCTGCTCTTGTCTGAGCTGTCGCTGCAATGTACCGGCAGTGCCTTGCATCAGCCATATGTGTAGATGAGTTCTATTTATTCTCTGGCATTGTCCTAATTATCATTAACTATTCGATCCACCCCGCCACCCCATCTGCTAAAAGACGAAAGAGATAGCACAGTGGATACCCTCTTCCGGCTCAAGAAGATAGATAATAGATGGGTGGAACCCATCCCCACGGAGTACTTCCCTCCTTCCGGCATACCGTAACCATATAATGATTATATTCAAATGAAAGATGACAGTATGCCAAGTTCAGGCCGTAAAAGGAAAGATAGCAACAGCCCATCTGCTGCCAAGAACAAGTGAAATCCTCTGGGGAGATATATTGTTCAGATTCGTTCCCATGCGATGCCAAGAACACGACTCCTAGCCAGATTGGCCAACTGACAACCCACTCACAATAGGGGAAGACTTGTCTTTTTGCCAATTCATCTCACCAGTCGAGACAACAGAGATTCACAAGCCAAGGTCTAGCATGACTAATTAAAACCCAATTATTACCTTTTCATTCCCCAGTAGTAGGTTGCACTTTTGTCCTAATCTTTAAATTAAATTGACATGCTGCAAATACCAAACTGTAGGTGTTGGAACGGACATGAATTGCACCAGAAGTTGCACTGGTGTGTATTTGGTGTAAGGCGCCCTATCGGGTTTCCCCGAAGAAAAGGCAGACGGGTTGTAAAGTATCCAAGAGAACTATCTTCCATGGGGATTGAGCGAATAAGAGAACTGGGGTTCCCGAAAGCTGTTTCCCACTGTTTACCCAAAATCAAAGAAGGCATGAGGACATGGGCCACTGGCGTTTCGCTACAGCTGATGACATTAACTTTCTGTTCCACACACAAAATCAGATGCAGAATAAACACTTGATGGGAGGTCACAACTACTACATAAAAGAAAGTCACAGATAATGAGAATAAATCAAGTAAATACAAACGTGATCTGCCTTCAGGAGCTAAAATACATACATTAGGAAGCAGTGTAGACAAAGATAGGAGCAGATGGAGATAGAATAAGAATACAAAAACAAGAAGAAAAACTGTCATATCACTAGAAAATTTGTGGAAGTGAAATGAAAGAAATTCCAGTATCAAACTTTAAATATTTAAATGTAACATTAAATCAGCACTGCTGTGTGCATCATGTAGAAAGACTAAACACATTCTTGCATTCATTAACCAGTGCCTTTGCAGAATAAGACTAAAATAGTATGGTAGAATTACTAATGTTGAGCATGTAGAGATAACCATTCAAGTCCCAGTTGATCTAGAGGTGTGGACATGACACTGCCACTGGATAGCTCAAATATTCAGAGAATCTTGATAACTAAAATAATCCTTTCTGTGGAAGGCACAGGGCAAATGAAATAGAGGAAGACCTAAAATCCATGAAGAGAATTAGAGACAGGGATTAATGATATGATGAGCTAAGGAGGGAGCTGCAGAAAATGGCACAAGATAGGAAGGCTTGCCATGAGTTAATTGAGGTGTCTGTGCTCCATTGGGGGGTTAAACGGCAGACGCAGCAGAAGAAAAAGATGGTGACATAGCTTGTAAATATACAGTTTTGCTTAGTTAGTTACAGTTTTGCTTGTCCATGATTATAATTATCTTTATGCACAGCAGCTTATGTTTATGAATTATTAAGTATTAGAAAACAAAAATATGAATTAAATGTCCCTTGACTGGTGCCTCAATGTTGCTTTTTTAAAACTTTATCAGAACCTTATCATTTTTAAACCGTGAATTGAAAAGTAAGTCAGGTCAAGGGAAGGATAAGAAAAAAACTAAATGCTTATACTTAGATTGTCATGACACAGGTCAGAAAGTGCTATTACATAAGTATTTGTTATCAGCATGACCTTGCCAAGATGTGTCAAAGTACGCTTTACCTGATATAAGCAGAGTGGGGTTAAGTTGTTAGAGAGAGGCAATGATGTACATGAATGTATACATTATCAGCTTTTAGCAATCAGCTGTTTATATTTGTTTGGAGTGACATGTGGCAAAAATTCATCAAATTAAGATTAAACAAAAATAATTTTAACCCTTACCAGGCCATTGGGGTACCAAGATGGAAGCATCAACAATCATTGTAGGCTAACCATACTTGTGTTGTAGTATTGTGAGAGACAGTAAATCTGCCTGGCGTAGCTTAATACTCTTGAAGTTTGTAGCAGTATGATGTGGGTAGATATTTTACTTTTGGAAATGTACCTGGACAGTGACCTATTTTCAGTGTCCAGCTCCTGCGGGAGATTTAATACAATCAACTTGATCTTGGCTTCACTCTATTATACCCTTCTCTGATTCACTACCCTGGGTTCAGTATGAAGTATAACATCCTAGGGTTTCATAGTATTGGTTCTTGCATGTTCATATAATCAATTTTAATATATGACTTTGAATCCTGGACTATTAGGAGTCAAGAAAAAACTTCCTTGAGACGGATGGCTTATTAGCATGTCCCAAGTGCAGTAATGTTGATTTAATTAATTAATAACCAATTCTAACTTCTTCTTTTTTTGTCCTACTGCTGTTGTCATGAAGTGTTGCAGAGAGGAGACAGATGTAATGTTTCTGTGTTTCGCTTGCCTTGTTGCTTGTACTAACATCATATATGATTTTTTCAATGTCTATTTCATTCAGCCTAGTCATTTTTTTCTGGGCCGTCCTCTCACCTTGTATCCCAGTGTTTTCAGATAGAACACCCTGTAACAGCTAGTTGATCTTGTTCTGTTATAACTAAATGTCCAAACCATTTAATTCTTTGGTATTCTTTACAGTCAATAATAGGTTTTATCCCTACCTTGTTCTTAGCTTCTCATATGAGTTTATCTTCGTGTATTTCAACTGTATTTCTTAAGCATCTCATCTCACATGATGTGATTTCTATACCTGCATAAAAGACTTAATATTATAAATATTTTATTATGGATCATCTTTTGTAGCAGGTTCTTTACAGAAGGGTCCACTGAAGAGTTTCTTGATCTCTGGCAATTTCTCCTGACTCATGTACCCTCATGCCCAAGGTGCCTGCAATGTCCTGTGTCCATCTTTGTCTTGGTCAACCCTTACCTCTACTTTCTGGAACATTTCATGTTTTGTAATTTTATCAGGACATATTGGCACCTTGCCGTCTTGATAGACGATAGTTAGTTACATTGTGCTATAAAAAAAAGCATAATAACTACAACCCATGGCGGTAGCGAATGTGACTTATCAGACCAATTCGTGCTGTAGAACTTTGTGCACAATGGATGCATGTGAACACATGGTCATTTTCACTATCAAGCACCATCTTATGTCTCATGCGCTTCAGTGTGTGTTCTATCTGCAATCATTTTCTCCTTTGTCTTTATTCCATTTCTGACATTTGCCCTCCATGCTACACGTTCAGCGGTGACTTGCTCTCATGTGCATTATCAATGCCTGTATCAATCATGTCCCACTTACACACATCTTTGCATCGTAGTAGAGGCCGACCCCGAGATCTCTTGCCCATCAATTCACCAAAACAGATGTCCTTTGGTATTCTACCATCATCCATCTTCCTAACGTGTCCTATCCATCTAAGTCTATGAAGACTGAGCATGGAACACACCGTCACACAACCTGATCTTGCTAATATTTCAGTATTTATGATTTTGTCTTGCCACTTAATACCAACACCACATATGAAAGCTGTTTAAACATTTCTCTTGGTGTGAGTAAGTTGACCAGGCTTCACTGCCATAAAGAAGAGTACTAAGGACACAGACTCGATAGATAAGGACTTTTGTTTTGGCAGTAAGCTTTCTGTTCTCCCAGACTCTTTTTGTTAACCTGTTCATTGTTGTTGCTGCCTTACCAATCCTGATGCTGATTTCCTGATCTAGGGATAATTTGCTACTTACCTCTGATCCTAAATATGTAAAATGATCTACTATCTCCAGTTCGGCATCATCAATAAAGTCTTTTGCTAATTGTTAAACCAAATTCAGAACAAGCATTGGAGAATGCAGATAGTATGCCTTGTCAGGACAGCTACCAGTTATTTCCTACATGTTACTATTTTCAACTGCCAAGATTCCATTAAAATGTACAAGATTAACATCATTGTGATTAAAAACAAAATCCAAAATAAGTACCATAACAGAAACCTTTTGTGGGTATGTGTTAGGACCATCACACTTGGTGAACCTGAGTGCACGGAGGAATAGGTGGCCAGGTTTTCCTTCATCGATGGCTGACCTTGAACCCTCGTTCAATTGAGCTTATGTTGCAATAAACATGTTTACAGATGGGTGTAATTTTCTTGTTCAAATGTAAATTAGAAATACATTGTTACTAGAAGATTTTTTTTATTTTTCATTTTGAAAATTAGTTTTACCTAATTTAAATATAGAGCTGTATCTTATCTCACCGCTACAGGCTGAATGTCCGGACATATTCAGAGGAAAGTATCTGGATACGGATTATCCACTGGAACATCTGGGAGCACTGTATGCTTCAGATGTGGATGACATTATCACCAACATCCACAGAAGCCAGAAAGATGTCTGCTGCTTCATTGCTGAATCCATGCAGAGCTGTGGGGGACAGATTATTTACCCCAGTGACTACTTCACCAAAGTGTTTAAGTATGTTTGTGTTGTACTGTCACAGAGCACACTGTTTTAACATTTCCATCAACAGTAGAGGTTAGCCCAATTAAATTTAAATTAGCTACGATCACGCTATCAGTAAAAGAGATCATGCAGCATTTTGGGGATGTGGTGCTAAGCCCATATTTTCTTCTTTATTAAACAACACAATGGGAGAGCGGTGGCTGTGAGGTTGTGGTGTACGCCTCAGACTCGGAAGGTATCGGGTTCAGTCCTTGCATAGGGGTGGGCATTGTTCCAAGAACCATTGGTATCTAATGATATCACACGTCCCTTTGATCTCTTGGGTAGTGAGATTGGTTACCTAGCGTTCTTGGGTAAGGGTAAAAATGTTGACTGCTTGCATCAGGATCAGTGAACCATAACTGACAAAGCTCCTACTCCACCACCAAGTGATGATCTTGGTAACTGACAACATCACTGCAATCTGGCCCAGAAAGTTGGGATCAAAGATGGAAGTCAAGTCCAGTGCCAAAAAAACGTCCTTCTGAAGTCATTTGTCAGTTGAAAAGAAAAAAAAAAGTCGACAGGGTCGACTTCATTGCACCGGGTTTTATCCCATATGGCTCGGTCTCTTTCCGCAGTGCGGAAAGCGTCGCAACAAGCACGAACTCCGTAGCGATAGCGACGACCCACAGGCGTCTCCGAAAAATTTCACTAGTGAACTGAAGGACGCAGCCCGGAATCGAACCCACAGCCTTCAGAGTCCGAGTCAAACGGCTTGACCACTTCGCCACAGAGACTCCCACTGTCAGAGACTGTCAGTTGAAAGGCACCACAAGTATTGCAGGCTGGCTATACAAGGACATAACAGAACCAACATCCGTTTCATAATTAATTAAGGAGAAGCAGTAGCAGCAGCATTCCTCTTATAGTTGATTGTTACGTATAACATTTTCTATTGTTATAGTCCATGCCATGTGGTGGTGTTGGTCATCATATCTGCCCACAAACTTCAGTCTCATGTATTCCCATCATTTCTGATACTGATGTTCTTCCATGCCATGGTGCAAAACAGTATAGCAGTTAGCATATTTAAAAATGAACAGTTCCTATTTATTTCCTTAGAAATCTTGTTTGTTTTCAGATCAGTGAGAGCTGCTGGAGGCGTCTGCATTTTAGACGAAGTGCAGACAGGTTTTGGGCGTGTTGGGTCTCACATGTGGGCATTTGAAAGACAAGGTTTGTGGTCGACAATAACCTCATATTGTTTTCTCCAGGATTAAAATTGTGCATTTTTCATTGTGAAAAAAGGAGAATGCTTGAAAATTGCTGCTTTTTCCTAAAGTTTTAACATTTTATTTGTAAGAAGTTTGGCACATGGTTAGAAGAGCTGTTTGTGAAGATATGTATTTATTTATTTAACTGAGTTTATACAATTATATAAATAATTATGGACGAAGTAGAATGAATGGCAGGGGAACAAATAATTATCAGTGAAGTAGGATGCATAACCAGAGAAACAACACTTAAGTATGAATGAAGTAGGATGAATGGCTGGAGAAACAGCACATTATTATGAATGAAGTAGGATGAATGACCAGAGGAACAAATAATTATCAGTGAAACAGGATGCGTGGCCAGAGAAACAACACATAATTGTGAATGAAGTAGGATGCATGGCCAGAGAGAGAAACAGCACATAATTATGAATGAAGTAAGATGAATGGCTGGAGAAACAACACATAATTATGTATGAAGCATGGCTGGAGAAACAACACATAATTATGTATGAAGCATGGCTGGAGGAACAACACATAATTATAAAGTAGGATAAAGGGCCTGAGAGCCATTATTTGGGGCTAGTAATGCAAAGTTTGTAATTATGGCTAGTTTTCCCCCTAGTTATACTGTTAAAATGATTCCTATATAACAATCTGCTGCATCAGTATTCTTCTCCTGCCCCATCGGGGCATGGTCCTCAGGCAGCTCACGCTGTCTTCATATCTGTTGCTATCTCCTGCAGCTCCATCCATGTCCTCTCCACATTATTCATCTCTGTATCTAAGTCTCTTCTCTATTTCATTTGCCCATTGGGTTCATAGAAAGAACCTGCCAATTACCTGCTATTAGGTTTTCTTAATATGTGTCCTATCCAGAGCCAGTGTCTTTCTTGCCTCTTAATTCGCTGAAATCTAGTTCTTTCTCTGGGCTGCATATTAGTTACTTCAATTCTTAAAGGCTGTGAAATGTCCCCATCTTTGGTGCTGAAATGATCTGTAGCCTTGCATCTTCATATATAGGTGAAGTTTAAAGTTTAATTCAATTATTATTTTTGTTTCAAAACTTTGTTGATGCAATACATACTCACAGGGGAAATTTTTACAGTATAACCAGGGAAACAAAGCATTTATATAAGATACTGTCCACGATTATAGGCTTGGCATTGCCGGCCACAAATACTGGCTCTCCAATCTTAAAGAGTTAACATAGCCTGCAAAGCAATGATATATAACATTTATTTCTCAGCTCAAAAAATTCTCCCAGGAGATAACCATCAATATTATACACTTATAATTTTATTTGTGGATTCACGCAGCTTTTATTCCAAACAATTGTGATTTCTCAAGAAGGGCTGGCTCATTAAACAGCGTGCTTTTGGTTGTTTGACAGGCGTGGTGCCTGACATTGTGACCATAGGCAAGCCCATGGGAAATGGCCACCCAGTATCTGCCGTGATTACCACCAGAGAAATAGCTGCCAGTTTCGGAGCTTGTGGAGTGGAGTACTTCAACACTGTAAGTCACATTTTTCTGTAATATTCCTACACATGTGTGGTGGAGTGGCTTAGAGGTTATGGCTTCGCCTCTGGTTTGTGAGGCATGATTTGTTTCATGGTCTAGACTGTGTGGTTATTTTATCAGATACATAAAGGAGGAGGGTGTATACCTACATGCTTGCTTGTGTTCGTTGGCTTGAGCTCCAACGCGAAGTCCTGTATGTCGGATGAAGGCATCCTGTTGTCCAACATGAGTGTGATGTCATACAAGACCTGAGGTTTGCGTGAGTATCCGTTGTCCCATGTCTGGCTTATTGGTGTGCAGACTGGTGGTTCCTCGCCGTACAGGCAGACACTCTCTGACTTCGGAGGAATCGGCGATCCTACTGACTCAGGACCTTGAAGGGACCTGTTGCCCAGGACGCTCAACGAGGACGCGTCAATAGGTCTTGGCCAGTATATAAACCAGCCCTGGTGCCTTGGAAACACCTCTGCATCCCGTATACCTACATAACCTGATCCCTGGGTATTAGATTAGACGTTTAACCTTCTTGGAAATTAGCACAAAACTTGGGGGAGCCTTATGCGCATTTCACATGTTAAAAATCCCTCAGCAGTTGGAAATTGAAAAGAGCAGGCCAAAAAGACCACTGCCTAAGCTTCAGATGAGGAAACCTACCCACTAAATGATTGTTAATGGCATGAGTGGGTTCTGGTATACATATATTTGGGACCTTGCCTGTGGTATGGAGTTTGTGCACTGTTGAGATTCTCCTTGCATGATATATGGGAGAAGACATCTGTGTGCAAGGAAAGTGATGTTGCTCCCCCATTAATCTGGCTTTGTTGACTGCCCATTACCAGATTCTTGGGAAAATAAAAAGGGCAGCTGCTCTTTGGCTTCCTCATCAGATAAGACATTAATTACGCTGATAGAATTGCCACAGAAATTATCACATTCATCCTATTTTAATTAGTATTATTTCAGTTTTCATAGTGTTTGTGCAATGACAAATTATGGCATGTTTGTTTTCCTCAATAGTACGGAGGAAATCCTGTGTCTTGTGCCATAGGACTGGCAGTTCTGGATGTCATAGAAAAAGAAGAGCTTTTGAAGAAAGCCTGTCTTGTGGGAGATGCTATGAGCAGCAAGTTAACTGGTCTTAAGGAGAAATATCCGGGCATTGTAGGGGACATCAGGTAGATTATTTCTTTTATCCTCATGAAAGAAGAGTGGTGTGACAGAGTGGGATGAAAGAGAGTGGAAGGAAATTGGAAATGTGGCAAAATTAGTAAATTTATGAGGATGTTATTAGTATTACAAAATGGGAAGCAAAAAAGAATATTTAGACAGCGTGTGAAAAGGGAGAATGTTATGACAGAATAGAAAGGAGAATGTTGTGGCAAAGTGAGTAGAAAGGAGAATGTTGTGACAGAATGGGGAGAAAGGAGAATCTTGTGGCAGAGTGAGTAGAAAGGAGAATGGTGTGGCAGAATGGGGAGAAAGGAGAATGTTGTGGCAGAGTGAGTAGAAAGGAGAATATTGTGACAGAATGGGGAGAAAGGAGAATGGTGTGGCAGAGTGGGGAGAAAGGAGAATGCTGTGGCAGAGTGAGTAGGAAGGAGAATGTTGTGGCAGAATGAGTAGAAAGGAGAATGGTGTGGCAGAGAGAGTAGAAAGGAGAATGGTGTGGCAGAGTGAGTAGAAAGAAGTATGGCAGAGTTAGTAGAAAGGAGAATGTTGAATGTTGTATCAGAATGGGGAGAAAGGCCATTACTGGAGCTCATAAGGGAAACAAAGAATAGCCCCACACTGCAACCCACCATGCATGTTGTAAGGGCTGACCAAGGAGGGTTGGCCAGAGACTGACTACCTCACCCAGTAGATAACTTCAGCTACAAAATGCAATGAATCATGAACCCGTCTACAAAGAGATTGGCATGTGCTGGTTGAGAACCTGTGCTCCAGTGGGCAAAGCAAGGCAGACAACAAAGAAATGCCACTGTGGTTTAGACAGAATAGTAATAGAAGCCATGCTTTCTGGAAGAAGAGGCTGGAGGTTGTCCAATACGACCATGGACACAGAATATTAAGGACGCCCTGGGCATGAAAATGGCGGATACCTGGTGAAGGATCAAGAGTTTTACTGTCGGACTGATTGCTTCATGATGATGACAGTTGATGTACTTTAAGATTCTAACAATTGTTGTGAGCTTATTTCTTGAAATATCTTTGCAGTTTCTAACTTATCTTGCTATCTGCAGTACCTTGAAGGGTGTGTTTAACATTTCTGTTATCTTTACAGGGGCGTTGGAATGTTCTGGGGCATTGATGTGGTGAAGGGTCAAAATAACCGGGAACCTGCCACACACGATGCAGCTTTTGTGGTGAAAAGGTAACTGTTCAGTTTATGTGTATGCAGCATATTGTTGCCTCTAAGTTGTTGCTTTCTGTAAAAGATCAAAGGTTAAAGACTAGAGAATCGACTTCATTGCACTTGGTTTTATCACTTGTAGCTTGGTTTCTATCTCCTTAAAGTGGCAAATAGCCTGCCAGGAGCATCTCACAAAGCATGAACTGTGTAGCTCAAGCTTTGACCCCCTGGGGGTTCTTTGAGAATAACTGCAGTCGTTTGAACGACACAGCCTGAAAATTAACCCATGAGCTTAAGAGATTGAGACAGACAGCTTGATCACTTTGTCTAGGATATCCCAGTTAATCTCTGCTTTGTAAGCTACTTGCAGTCAAGTTGTGGATAAGCCCACATTTGAGTGTAGATGTGGTTTGATTGGTGGTTCTGAATCCTCTGGAAGACTTAAGTTTTGTCTCTTAACTTGTAAATGATGTGAAGGCTTGATGCAGGATTTTCTCTCTGAGCTTTAAAGTACTGTGAGAGATTAAGGGTTAGTTATTTCCATGGTTTTTGAAACTATTAAGGTTAAGTTAGTGCATATCCTTTACAGGACATCACGGTCAACCCCAAAATCATTTAGCTGTTCGTGATTTATTGGCAAGTTCTAAGCATTTCAGATGAGAACATCTGGATGGAAGGTGCGAGAACAACCCAGGAAAAGATGGTTAGACAGAGTAAAGGAGACATTGAAGAAATCAAATATGACATTAGCACAAGCAACAAGACAATTGGAAGACAATAACATCCATCTCCTCTCTGTGATACTTCCTTGGCATAAGCAGTGGGACACAAGAAGAAGAGGAAGAATCTGTACCGTTGCTGGTGTGTGCCACTAATGTTTCCAGGCTGAGGAATAAAGACTGCTTGCTCAAGCCATCGTGATATAGTGTGCAAGACAGGATTTTTTTTAAAACCTCTGATCGAATACACACCCACAATGTTTGAGGTGGATATTCTGACCCATCTGCTACCTGCTGCAGGCCATGACCAGAAGCATCCATGTGTTACCTTGGTCCATAAGGGAAGCAAAGAATGGTAACGCTGTTACCTACTATGCATGTCATAAGATGTGACCGAAGAGTGTTGCTGTGAACCTGGCTACCTCATCCAATAGAAAACTTTAGCTGCCAAATCCAGCCATTCACGAATAAGTCTACAAAAGACTTGAAGTGGGTTGGTTGATGGCATGTGCTCTATTGAAAGATGAAAGGTAGAAAAGAGAAGAAGAGGAAGAAGAAGATAATGTACATAATTGTTTTTAGGTCATCTGTGGATAAACAAAATAAGCAAATAAATAGTTTATTGCATTTCTACTGCTAGAGAAGTACATGATATATTTGTTGATGTTCTCTGCAGGATGAAAGAAGAGCGTATCCTCATTAGTCGAGATGGGCCTCATGAAAATGTACTAAAGTTTAAGCCTCCCATGTGCTTCAACCTTGAAAATGTGGATACTCTTGCTGAAATGCTGGACTCAATCTTCACAGAACTCACAAGAAGGAGAGAGTCTGCCGCACAGACAGTGACAGACATCAACAATTCTGCAGTGAATGATGAATTATCAACCAATGGAGAACCACCAATCAAACGGCCATGTTTGAATGGAGTAGAAACAAATACTTGTTGATTATAAAGTGGTACTCCACTCCTTTATTAAGACCGGTGCCTCAGGTTGCGTGCTCATTGGGTGATCAGTATCATGTTTTATTCATTTAGAAAGCAGACTTTTCATTGTTCTGTTCCGTTATGAGCAATCAGATATTTATATATGTCTCTTACAGTGATCTATCAACATTAAATACTATTTTCTAACTTCGCTTAAGGAATAATTAAATATATCCAGATAAAATTTCCATCACTTTGTGGGATCATTATCTAACAAGCATTGTCACCTTCATCTCTAAAGACTACCTCAATTTCTGTAATTATTAGGTCAAGTAATTTCTTCTCTCATTTTAGTTTGTCTGCTGAGCTTAATTGCTTCTTATACATGTATGAAAGCACAGTCAATGACTGATATTGCACTGCAAGAAAATGGGGCTCATGTTGTGGTGGACAGTTCCAGGGAGCTAACCGTTGCTTCCAACATAATGTCCATTCTGATAGTCTCTCTTCATACACAGTTGGCCCCCCAGAAAGATTATAAGCAAATCCTCAATAGAGTTTAGAAAGTATGTTAGTAAATAATTCATGGAGTTGAATGATCAGAACAACTAATGATATAATACATTGTTCTCAAAGAGACCATACAAGTATACTAATCATGAAACACAGATTTTAGCTCTTGTTAAAACACATAACAAAACATTGAAGATTAGCTTCCTTTCCAAACCAAAGATGTTTAAACCAATTTACAAACACATACTAATAAGCTTGACATATTTTATAGAAATGTACGAGGCGTGATAGCGAAGGGGTTACAAACTCAATTCGCAATCCCGCATACCATGTTTGAAACACAGCTGCAGGCTATTTGGAACAGACCACCTTGAGTTGGTTTTCATACAATGGTATTAGTGCCGGCCATTCAGAAAGCAGTGGTAAACTACTGAACATAAACTTGCCAAGACATCACAAACAGCCCAAACATGCTGGGGTTGACTGCGGTGTCTTGTAAAGAATATGCAACTAATGGCAAACTACTGAACAGAAACTTGCCTATAAATCACAAACAGCAACAACAACAAAATGCTGGTGTTGACTGTGACATCATTTAAAGCAGTGGTTCTCAACCTATTTTGGCCCGTGGGCGCCCCCCCTCACCATATTTTCAGAACATCATTTCCCCCCCCCCCCCCCCCCCCCCCATTCCTATAAAAAATTTGGCCCGTGCCCCCCTTCACCGTATTTTCAGAACGTCATTCCTCCCTCCCCCCTTCCTATCTAAAAATCCCCCACCCCTACACAGTACACGTAAACATGGAAGGTAAATTTAATAGCATATACTAAAACAAGTCTAGACATCCACATAAAACATGAATTGTGGGTCTACTTACTTTATAAAATAAATTTTAGAAGGATGAGACGTACATAACTGTAAAGTATGAAGGGGAAAAACAATATCAAGTAATCGGTTCTTGTATTAACGCGATCTTGAAATGGTCTTCATTTCTCCCCCCCCCCCCCCAGGTTTCCAGGGGGGGGGGATTCCCCACCGGTTGAGAACTACTGCTTTAAAGGATATTCAACTACCTTTTTAACAAGGCATGGAAATATCCTAATGACAACACCAGATTTAACTTTTAGTATGCTTGCTTACAAATGGACTTTTACAGGGTTTTTTTTTGGGAGTCAGTTTCAGATCTTGGTTGGTAATAGTAATTTAAAACTCATTGCTTCAGATCAACTTATATCTGAACATTCTACCACATGTCAACACACACATGATCAGAAGCAGCTGGTAGAAGCCACCAAACCCTACACAAGACGACTACCACGTTATGGACAGACCAGAATAGGTTATTATTCTACGCCTCAGAACAGGACACATTAGATTACGCAACCACATGTATACAAAATTCAAGATTGGTGACTCAGCCATGTGCACATGTGGTTTGGCGTCGCAGACAGCAGAGCACATACTCCAGGACTGCCCAAACTACAACATATCCAGGCGAACCTTCTGGCCTAGAGAGAAAACAGTGGAAGATAAACTCTATGGACCGCTGAGTGAACTAAAAAAGACTGTTAGATTCATACAAGAGACAACACTGCAGTTATAGACATATTTCAAGCAAACGAAAGAAGAAGAAGAAGAAGCTGGTAGAAATGGTGGAATGAACGAACAAGTTTTATTTTCAAAAGATCACAAACTTGGCATGCTGATCCATCATACATTCTGCCCTTGCAATCATTAATCTTTCACACATAATGTATATGTTATGGGTTATGTATGTTACATTTATGTAAAAAATAATGAATGCTGGACATACAAATAATAGAAAATAATACAAGCCATATAATTTAATTTAATGTGAACTTGTAGAATCTCGGTTTGGGCGACTGTGGAATTTAGTATATTTGGGACAGATTTAGCCACATCATTAGTACATGGCGTACTAAGAGTTAATATTATATTGCTTCTAAATATAAGATAAGCTTATTTGGCCACATAGTATTTTATCACTTAGTGTATATTACAGTTGTAGGATGGGAAGGGCGGCCACACTAGTGAAGTTGATAGGGAACTGCACTGGCCACCTTGCTGTCAGGCCTACAACATGTCATGGCACTATTACATCACTGACCCATAGTGGAGAAACTGCTTGGGACAAAGAGAGGGCAGGAAGAGTTTATGGCAGTTTCGTTGTTCTTTTGTTTCATCAAATTGTCGACGTAACTGAAGGGATTATAGCTTTTTTTTTTTTTGTGCTCTCTCACTTGCTTTGAACCCAAGCGTAGTCCATACACACTATTTATAGTAGTGATGGACTGAATTTTGTGTGTGGATTAGCTTTCCCTATTAACAGTGTCCTTCACCAACAGGCAAACCCACTCCGACTTCAGAGGTACTTGTAATTTACGTCCCCAAGTCAAGGACGACAGGTCAACATTTTAGTCCAGCTGTCCGGTGTAGGGGTTGAACCCCTAACCTCTGCATCATCACAACAGATGTTTAAGAACACGCATTCTTACCCATTCAACCATGCTGACCTGCCAGGATTCTAGCTGTTAAACTTCTGGTGCGCTGATGGCAGGGTAGTGGGATCACTCCCTACACTAGTCAGTTGTACTAAACGTTGAATTCTCGTTCAGAAAGCAGTAGCAAACTATTGAACGTAAAATTGTCTTCTCAATCAACCGGAGGTTTATTGCAGTATCCTGCAAAGGACATGCAGTTTTTAAATTTCTTTCTTTGTAAAAATATGGATGAATGGTAATCTCATGACAAACAGGGCTGTAAATTTATTTTAAGTAACAGATCTGTACATATCAGGTCCTTACATTATGAGGTGGTATCATTAGATCTTTTCCACACCGCCTTCCTTCCTTCTGGTACAAATTAAGTAATATGGTGCATCTAACCATAAAGTCATACAGGGTGTATTTTTAATGACTGTGCAGTGTTTGAAAATATTGCCAGTCCAAGTTTTGTATTTACCTATATTGTTGCATGAACTTTACAGAGGGTGAATACAAAACTTGGACTGTTGCACAGTCATTAAAAATACACTCTGTATTTGAGAAAACATCCATCCCCAGCTGGGGGGTTTGAAACTGGATCTGTGTGCATGTAAGCCATTGCCCTACCCAAAGGGGGACTTTGTTTTGCCTTGCCTTGTGCCATGTAATAGGGGGCCATTGGGGCACCAGCACAAACATTGATGGGCTAGAAACTGGGGCAGCAACCCTGTGCTACATTCAGTGTAACTTGTTTCCACGTGTGTACGTTGCTAGTCAGGATTTCAGTTTCTGCCAGGATTTCTTCCTTTCTATTTTTGGACATTTGTTATTCTCCTTGGGACTGTCTGATAAATATACCATTAGACTACTACAGTGACATATTGGGAGCCAGTGTAGTGCTGGAGCTAGAGTGCTTACCTGCCTTTGTGGCAGAGATGTGTTTAAATCCCCACCGTGGCAGATGTTTGTTTACAGTTGATCTGGGCTTTCAAGTTGACCCAGCTTAAAATGGGTACCAGGAAATGCCCTGAGAAGTAAAAGCCGTCTGCAAGATATTCGCCACATCACTCTTTGAGTACCAGTTGGTCTATGTAACTATGGAACTAACACTACATACCCAGTATAACTTCTAGTGAAAGTCTTTTACTTGACATGCATTGACACATGGCCTCATGATATTCTGCACACCCACATCTGGGACATGGTCTTTATATGCTACTGCAAGGATTTGGCTGTAACAGCTCATCTCCATTGCTGCACTTCAATGGAAGTTAGTATTTGAATAAAGTTTAATCCATCCATCCATGTGAAGGACACACGGATTTCCAAGCCACTACTTGTGGAAGGTCTTGTAAGAACAAAAGTTAGGGTGACAAAGCTCGACAGATAATATTGGGAGGTAGAGCCCACCAGCCTGGGAAGGCTATCTGTCTGTGGGATTTCACTTTCAGGAAGTTAGTCATTGAATAAAGCCTGTGTCGCACTAGCTTCAGCAGAATACTTTCATTCATTCATTGAATATATGTTTTTCTCAACCTTCAGTCCACCTCTTCACTTTTGTAAAACTAACCGATAACATCTTCTACTGTGAGCTTGGATGTAGCTTTCTTATTTCTAGTCTCATGCCACTTAGGCCAACATCTTTCAGCTTCAATGGTTGAGGTTTCTTTTCTGGATTTATCCTCCCACAAGAACTTCCACAAGTAGTGGCTTGGCAATCCGTGTGTCCTTTCCATGGTTGGACGGATTAAACTGATAACAAAAATGAAGATAGACCCATAGCAGATACTGCTGTTGGGACATGAAGTGTTCGAAATGGACAGATTATTGGCATGGTATGACGTAGAGAGGCCAGTCCCCTTCCTCTCAACACTTCCTTCCCTAAAAATTCACAGAAAATTCTGAATTATCTGGAGCCAGTCTTTTGATGTAGTTGAATCATCCCCAGAGACCCACTGGTCAGGGGAATATATTCCATCCATTTCTGTTCACTCTCTCCCTTTCTCTCTCTCCCTCCTTCCCCTTTCTATCTTTCTTTCTTTCTTTCTTTCTTCCTTTTTCCTACCTTCGTTCCTTTTTTTTCTTTCTGCACTAGAAATAAGAGATTGAAATTGTGTGCGTCCACTACAAATGGATGATTGTACATTCACGGAGAGTTTTATACTGATATGATGTAACCATTCACTATATTTGGAGCTACTGAAGTGATATGATTGTATATGGTACATGTGTAATTTTGAACCAAATGTGACATGACTGTTTACTAGCGATACAATATATTCCATTGTTTTAATTGTTCAGAATTATAGCCAATCTCTTGTCTCGCAGCAGAGACAACAGTTAGACTCACCTGTAGAGGTCAGCATGGCAGAATGATAATGCCCGCTCTGATATCAGTTGGACTAAAATATTGACTTCTCATCCTTGACTTGTGGACATAAATTACAAGTATCTCAGAAGTGTGAGTGGGTTTGCCAGATGGTGGAGGAACACTGGTTATAGGGAAAGCTAATTCATACATAAAAATCAGCCCAGTGCACTCCCCAGTAGCTACAACTACTAGTGATAGTAGCAAGTGTATTGACTACGCTGGAGTTCAAAGCGCGAAAAATAAGAGAGAGACTAATCTACGTTAGAAATCAAGTTATTCAACAGTTACACTTATCTGTGTTGGAAGAATCATGTTATTTGCTCTTAGGCAGCTGTATGTTTATGCAGTATACCTGTTTGTCCACTACAATTATTGAGTATTACAGCATCTTCTGTTGAAATATTACTAATGAAATTAGGTACCAGTACATGTTATTGTTATGTTGTGGGTGTTTTGGCAGCATTAGTGTGTGCTCATTTCTTCTCTGAGCCATACATGAATACAACCTGGCTGCCTACATGTCTAAAGTCCAGCACCCCCTCATCTCATCATGAGGTACAGGGTGTATTTTTAAGGACTGTGCAGTTTTTGAAAATATTGCCGTTCCAAGTTTTGTATTTACTTATTATGTTGCATGAACTCCACAGTAGGCAACTACAAAATTTGGAATGGCAATACTTTCAAAAACTGCTGTCATTAACAATACACCCTATATAAGGTGCTGGTCCCATGTTATTAGACAAATGAGCACTCGATGGGTGATGTGGTCAGCAGCAAACTGGCTACCTTTACTACCCAGAAAATTTCCCAGTACCCATTTTTAGGCTGAGCCCACCTGGTAGTCAGGTCAGTGAACAAGTCTATACATTGAAGGGGATTTGAACACATTACCTCTGGGCCGGCAGCCAAGATTGCTTACAGTTTGCTAGTCTCTAATCTGCTTTCATACAGACACTTAATTTGCCTTTTGGCTTTCTTAATTAGACGAAAGATCTGGTTCAGTTTTATCTACTTGTCTTTTCTGTGCCAAATGGTAAAACAAATGTTGTAATATACTTGTTCACCAGTCATGTAATTATCATGTAGTTGGGGGAAATGTTAAAATCAGCGAAATATGTTCTTTGTTAAATGAAACATCGAGCATTTTATTTTTGAAAATTATATTCTGTAATTACCTTCACGCATTTTCTATTTGTTCTCTTCATTTCATGTGTTTTAATATTTGTAACTTGTCAGTATATGGAGTGGGTGAGAAATTAACATTGATTTAGATAGATAATAATATGAAGGAAAACAGACTTTCAGTAATTCATTACAAAAATTAATGATTGTCTTTTTGTGTGAAAAAGTATCAGAAAAGGGGTGGGAAAAATAATTAACTACATAGCAAAAATGTTGCTATCTGGATCTTAAAAATATAAGACATAACAGAAATGATGTTGATTACATAAACATAAAACATTTGCCTGTTATTTATGTACATAAAGAAGGCGAAGCTTGTTACAAAGAAGAAGATTGGTAGATAGAGGAGGCGGTGCAGCACAGAGAGAAGATGAATCACTGCCAGAAATATAAGTTATTAGATTTTGAATCTACGCAAAATTTACAAATCATTTTACATGCACGATAAACTTAAGCCTGTTTTGTAGATAGCATTGTTTTGTAAATGATAAGGGAAACTGTCATTAAATATCATATATATATATCACACCATTTATGTTGAGAATAGATTAGTGCTTTCTTAACTGTTACATAAAAAAAACGAAAATCACAGTACTATGAACACATCTTCCAGATGTAGTTAATATACAGTTATAATATGCACACAAATAGTATATTTCCACTATCTAGAGTTATATTGTATTCTTGCTTACAGCACAGCTTATTTAGTTATAAAAGCTCTGTAACTCCATTATATCTGACTACATGGAATTTCTTGTATCTGGTTGTGTGCATTAAATGATGCATTTATAAAAAACAATTACATGGACAGTTTATCATCTTCATCTGAAAGATTGCAGAAGAAGCATGGGCCAGCAGAATGTTCATTGCCTTTGAAAAGAAAATGTGAGGATAAAGACAGTGCCATGTGATATAGCAAGTAGAAGCAGCTTTCACATATACTAGGTCGAGGCATAATGAGATGGGATGAGCATATTTTGTTCAGAACTTTAGACATTCAGATAGTTATCTGGAACCCGATTTACAAGGCTGGATCAACCCCAGGGCTATACTGGTCATGAAGAAGTCCTGCCACTGCATGTTATTAAACCAGGACCACTATGTTGATTGGCAAGACCACTAGCCACAATGTGGCTTCTTCCTTAACACTTTATCTCCCAAGCAACACATCATTTGTGGTGAACTGTTGTCTGTGTGTATCAAGTAACACGTCATGTGTTAATAGCTTTATTGTATTTGGTCTGAACATAGTAAAGAAATCTGGCTAGATATGTTTTAACACGCAGAACAGTATATATATATATATGATATATATGTGTTACCTCTTTGAAAAAAAATGTTTGCTGCTTAATGATTGTGTTTATTATTCTTTTCTGGAACTGAAAGAATGTAAAAGCCAGCAATTTGATTCTAACGTAAATTGGTGAATTTTTTTGGAGTAGTTTTTCTGTGTTCTCTATGTCGGTGATCGGCATCCTTATCACAGGATTTAACGTCTAGTCAAGCGGTGTATTTTATGACGTGTTGTCTTCCTTCTCATTTAGAATGATGAAATTACTTTCTAGCTGTTACTGTTATCTTGTTGAAGGGTCTACCATGGTAATTTTATACTATCATATATTTTATTTGCACAAAGTTGTGGCTTTTCTAGTCTACAATATTAATTTTACACTGACTATCATGTTTTTTTTGTGTGTGCTCAAAATTGTGGTTTTTCTATCTGAATAGCAATGGCTTCTGCTACCTATAACCTTTGAAATTAAAAGATGGCAGCACTTCATGACACTGTGACCTAGAATATGTGAAAGACTAGCACTTCACACCCCAACTGTTGGGGCTATCTTTGTAGTTTATTAATCCATAATTGGATTTGAACATGGTTGTTTTTTTCTTTTTATTTTTGAGTTAGAGGAGTCAAAGGTGGATGTCATTCCTCAAAGCTCATCCACCTCCATCTTTATATGATTTAATTAGATAACAATTTTATTGTTACCGTTATATAACAGAATGCAGAAGCACTGCTATAGAATGAGTTGAGAAACCTTTCAGTTGTGGTTATTATTCAACCTGTTATGTGAGGAGTTGCATGGTGTAACATGAATTACAGTTATTGTAAAGTCGTTTGATATAGCATTTCCTGTAGTTTTTAGCAGAGATGCGTATGAGTGTTCCAGCTGTAGTTTCAATTAGAGGCAAGCATTTAAGCTAATGTCACATTTTGGGTCTGTGATTCCTATATTCTAAAGTTTTAAATTAGAAAGCTTCCATGTCCTTTTGCAGGATATTCTGTATTTAAGTTATTAGAAGGTTATGACATGCAGAAATGCTGTGAATGTCGAGCAGTGTGCCAGATCTATGTCTTGTAACAGAATATTATGTACAAGGGGAAGTCATTAAGTAAAAAGAATTTTATGATAAATGTTTATTTCTCAACCCAATCTCCCTGCCTGGCAACAACACTTGGTCCACCTGTCTACTAGCTTGTTGATGCCTTCTAGGAAAATATGTTTTTGGGTGTGGCTTAAATCAATTTTGCACCGCTTTCATTACGTTTATGTCATCTGCAAACTTGTAACCCCGCAATTGTTCTTTCAAGAGTCCAAATAAAGAAAAGTCTAATTGTGCCAAGTCTGGACTGTATGCTGAATGTTTCTAGACCTCAAATTTCAGAGTACATAGTGTATGCACTATATGCGCAGCCATATGAGGACTCCAACTACGTGATTCATCAATAGTTAGTTAGTTAGTTAGTCGACAGATCATCCTCGTTGCACATCGGACCATTCAGTCCATAAGTGCTCGGATCCCCTCCTCAGCAAATCCCGCAGCGTGTAGCGGCTAACGACGCCAGTTCTGTGTTGGTTTATCAATCTTCTTTGGCTTCCTGCGTAGTGTTCTTGTTTGGCCACCCCTCTTTTAATTTGCTGCTCTCGCAGTCTGGCCATTGTTGTAGATTCACAGTCATCACTTGGTTCTTGCAAAAGTCTCACTTCTCGTAGAGCATTCAGAATGTCAGCCTGGTCCATGGCGCGTACGCCCTCAACAGTAGCCTCACCTGCGAGCTTGTCAGCCCGCTCATTTCCTTGTACTCCCGCATGCCCTGGCACGAAGATGAAACTAATCTTTGCCAGCCGAGACCGCTTCAGAGGCAGCAACCATTCTCTTCGGATCGACCCCTCCTCTATCCTCTTGATCATGTTCATTGAGTCGCTAAGGAAACAAGCCCTAGTGAATGTCTGTGTCTCGAGCCATGTTATTGCTTTACTTACTGCCATGACTTCCATGGTCAGGCTACTTGTGGTTTCAGTGAAAGCACCAGAGTCCTCCTTCACAATTCTCCCTCCGGCCCGAGCTGTAAAGGCCCATGAGCTTCTCACATGTCGGATGACCGACCCATCTGTGTAGATGACCGCGTCACTGTCTAGCGAATTCTCGAAAATCAACGCTTGTACTTCAGCCTCAACAGCAGCCGGATTTTCTTGTCTGCATTTTCTATCTAGTTGGATGCAAACTGAAAAGGATGTGCAGAAGTCTGTTGGCACTTGCACCCACTCCTCGCCAGGTTCTAAGTCCTCAAGTGAACACACCTGTTGAAGAATGTCCTCGGCTTGACCCATCCACGACCGTCCTCTTTTTAACCTGCTGCCCTTCACCTTCCTAATTTCACTATGCAGTGGATGCTGTGTGTTTGCGTTAATTCTGAGGTAGGCGCGTGCCCTGCAAACTTGCATTCTCTCTTCAATGGTTGGAAAATCAAGAAGGTAGCGCATCGCCCTGCATGCTGTATCTCTTGTACATCCAAGAATAATGCGCATAGCTTCATTCTGTATCCTTTCCATCCTTTCTATCTGCTTATGGCTGACAGTCAGGATTGCCATTGCATACTCCAAAACAGACATGACCAGCCCCTCGTACAGAAGACATAGATGGCGCTGCTCACAGTTTGCTGCCGCCATCACCCGCATCGCTGCCAAACCCCGCTTGGCCTTTGTTATCACCTGGTCTATGTGCACATTATAAGCAAGGCTTCGATCAAACCGTATCCCCAGGTAATTCATTGCCTGCGTTCTTTCCACCGTCTCTGAACACAGCATTACAGTTGGTGTTGGATTGTTGACAATATGATTATTCAACGAGAACCAAGTCACTGTTGCCTTTGTTGGGTTGACCATTGCCCCAGCTTCATCACACCAAGTACTTATGCGATTGAGTTCGGTTTGTAGCTCCACAGCAACCTCCTCTCTATCCTTACCCTGACGATACACTAAAACATCATCGGCATATGACAATGTCCTGCCAGGTCCAGTGATCTGCTCACTGGTGATTCTCACTGTGTAGGCGTTGAACAGTACCGGAGATAATGGTGATCCCTGTGGTAGGCCAGGATATATTGTTGTTGGTTCCGAAGTCCAACTGCCACATCTAAAAACTACTTTCCGTTGGAAGAGAGCTGCAGCGATCCAACTAAGGAGGAATGGACTTACGTTTAGTTCAAGAAGCTGAAACATTAGAAAATCCAGTGGTACTCTGTTGTATGCGTCCTCAAGATCAATCGCTGCAGCAACGGTTTCAGTGCCTGAGTGGAAACCTTCATAGACATCATGGGCAAAGACTGCTGCATTGGTCCAGGTTTCTCTTTTTGGACGGTACCCACCCAGGGTAGGTGGGAAAACACCTTGCCTCTCTAGTTGGCTTGATATTTTCCTGGCAATTACCTTCTCCAGCAGCTTGCCTATTGTATTCTGCATGGTTATAATTCGATATCCCTGAATTTTCTTGTGGTCTTTGTCAGGCTTCGGCAAGGGAATCAGATAGCTGTGTAACCATTCCTCCTTGATGCTAGCACTCCCTATACTGTTGTTGTACATGTCTGCTAGTTTCTCTAGCTCATTGTCGGTACACCTATTTATGTCGTCGTATCTTATGCCATCAGGACCTGGAGCACTGTTTTTTGATCGTCGAAGCACAGCCTTGATTTCTTGCACTGTCACTGTGTCTTCATCCGAAGTGTTCTGGGCCTTGCATCTGTCTGAGGTGACCTCCTTGGCCAGATTCCGGCCTCCCATGTCTGTCTGGTTGCTCTGCTCAAGGTAGCGTTCAAAGAGGGCTTTGCCCTTGTCCTCGTCAGTCCTCTGCCAGATGAGGTCAGCACCTTGGAAGTCAGAAATGCTCTTATTCGTGACTACACCACTCATGCTTTTATGTAGTCGCCAGAACAATTTCAGTGACTTGTCTGTGCTTACTCTTTGACACACCTCTGCCCATTTTTCGCTTTTAACCACCGTGACCAGTTTTTTGAAATAGCTTACTTTTGTGTGCATCTCTCTTTCTAAGTGCAAGCAGGGACTAGGATGACCAGCTCTGTTCTTCTTGGCATTTTGCCATCTCCTTACAGCACTACGCTTATCCACCCAAGCCTTCTCCACCTCGAAACTCCACCACGGTGGCTGCTCCCAGCTTTTTTTCCTTTTCTTCCTGCCCTGAAACGTTCTGCGCTTGTCACGTCTTATTTTACTCACCACATCTTGCCCTGTACTGTCATACTGGAACGTCTTTACCTTTAGCTTGTGCTGCCTGGTTCTGCCTTTCTCCACCAATATGCTGCATGGGTGGTGGTCGCTGCCATGGTGTCCTAGGACACCCCATCTACACTCTGTAGTGAGTGAAGGTGAAACTAGCGCCAGATCAATAGCACTGTCCTCATCGCCTGGACGGCTTGCTGTCCTGGTGACACAGCCACTGTTGATACAAACCAGGTCGATGGTTTCCAGTGCAGTCTCGAGCTCCTCCCCTTGTGTATTGGAGGAAGTGTTTCCCCATGATCTGCCTTTAGCGTTGAAGTCACCACAGAAAATAACATTTCTCTCGTGGCCTAATATGCCACTTAAGCACTGCCACTTCTGGGCGTCCACACTGATTCATCAATGATGTTTTGTATTCCATTTTGAAATCTTTATACCTATTCATACACTCTCCCCTGATTCAACAGCTGTCTCCATTCTGAACCTTCATTCTTCTGTGATTTCACAAGGTTTCACGCTCTCTTACCACAAACAACAAATAGTTGTTCAACACAAGTTGTTCTTCCATGGTGCAAGTCAATAGTGGGACAGCCATTTTGTAATCACTATTGCACATGCACAAACTGCTAAATCTTCATGACCCCTACATGGGGTATTGCTTAAGAGCCAGTTATTGTCCTTAAATAATATTTTCCATTGTTCATACACTTCCACCAGGAAGGTTAACCCGGTCAACAAATGCCCCCAGAAGTCGGATGTGTCGGCCTAACGACACAAGAATGCAGCTCTGCTGTAAACAGGCACAAAGCAATCACGTCCGGAAAAAAAAAACTCCGGATGAACGCAGAAGAAGAAGATAATCTTCCATGCATTTCACAATAAAATTCCTGCTACTTAATAACTTTCCCTCATGTCTATGTTGTTAGAAGACTTTCTCAAATGCAAGAAAGCTTTGAATGTGGAGAAATACGCCAGTGACAGTAGAAAGTAAACCATCATTTGTCCATGCCTTGAGTCACATTAGTCAAAGGGTGCTAGCCCCATACACCAATAGGTACTTGATGGATGTGGTCAAGGTCACGCCGGCTGCCTTTACTTCCCAAGACATTTCCTGTACCCATTTCAGGCTGAGTTGACATGGGAGCCCAGGTCAGTTTCTATAAATTTGGTTCAGTGTGAAATCAAACCCATGACAAACGTGCCAGCAGATAAGCATGCTAGCCTCAGTGCACTCATCTATATGCCAGAATTGCATATTAAACCAGAATATTCTATTTTTATGTTATTAGAAGTCTCGCTGAAATGCAAGACAGCGTTGCGCATTAAACAATGTGTCAGAACATGAGTTAGAACACATAATGTCTGGACTTTCAGACAAGCTGAAAAAGGTAGTCATGTTGTTGTTCTGAAGTGACTCAGTTTAATGAAACTCAAACATTTGTTGCAGGTATTCTGTCATGGTGGTTCGTGTAAACCTTTGTTTACCCATGTCTTGTTTGTGAATATTTCATTCAGACCCAGTTAATTAAACCTTTCCTGCATGAGAAATAGACTTCTGTTGTATCTTCTTTTGTTGGTAAACTCACATTTGCGTGCCTGTGTGTAAATATGTTGTTAATAATGGATAGTGCATCAACTTACTCCCTCATTTACATCCCCACTTGAAGACAGATTTTATTTCTGATCCCATCATAAGTATAAAAGTACAGGACCTTTTTTCATGCCTTGAGGCATATTGGGTAATTGATAATTGGTATTGGTAATTGATGCTGGTCGGCTTCCTGGCCTAGAGGTTAGCAACTTTTCTCCGTAATCTCGTATACTCTCGTAAGTAACATGACGACGGTGAGAATCAGCAGTGGTTCGAATCGTGTCGGTAACTTACGGGGTATGTGAGCCGACCGCTCAGAAAGCAATGGCAAACTACTGAGCATAATCAAGGTGCTGATGTTGACAGCAATGTCCTGTAAAGGATATGCAAACAATTTATTTAATTGATACTGGCTCCATATTTTTAACATAGCCAGAGGGATGTGTATGTTTTTTTTTTCAGCCTGCATCAGACTGGATGGAGAATGCAAACAGCAAAACTTAATGTCCAGGCAATGATGTTTGAAACTTCTTTCAGTGGTGATGTAATCATCTGTACAAATGAGTCTGTTATGCTGCACATGCGAGGCTTATGGGCTGTCACGGCTCAAGTCAAAAGGAGAACTGACCAGGAAGACAGCTTTTGCTGCGACTGCAAGCAGTTTTAACTACGGGCGTCATGGCAGTAACAAAGGCAGTAGCATGGCTGGAGACAAAGACACAGACATTCACCATTTATGTTTTCAGTGACTCCATGAGTATGTTAATGAAGATTTAGATAGGCTGGGCCAGATTTGAATCTCTGAGGAGGTTAAAACTGAAAAATATCTGTGTCATTTTTGTGCCAGAGCACATGGGTGTAGGAGGAAACAAGTGAGCAAATAGGCTTGTGGGCTTGGCTTCTGTGAGGAGCAGACAAGCAATGGACCAGGCTGACATTCTGAAACCCCCAGGGAGGCAGGATGAGTAAATGACTCAGGGAAAGAGGCAGAGGTGATTCTGCAGCTTTAGTAAAACTGCAAGAACATCAAGTCAAACGGGGTAAATCTAAACAAGAGCACAAGGTGGGGAGCCAAAGAAGAATAGTCGGCCAACACAGAACTGGTGTTGTCAGTTGCTACACATTAAGGGAGGAGGTACTGAGGCAGGGGATCTGAACACTTACGAAACTATAGTTCAATGTGCAGTGAGGATGATCAGTTGATTGACTAACTACAGCACTAAATGACTGGAAATAAACAGTTAAACATTTCTTTTTAAATGTGTTTATTTTAAATGAATAGCACCAAAAAGACGATGAAAATATAATATGATAATATTAAATTTATTTTTAAAAAAGCACATATTTCAATATTATGAAGTGTAGAGTAAATTACACAGTTGCAGATAGGCCTGCTTCATAACGTATACACAACACATAAACATCACTGTTGTATCATAAAGGATGCTGCCTTTAGTACACATAATGTTAAAGTAAACTCATAATGGATACTACCAGAGGGGCATGAAATCATAGGCCTATACAATACTAGGTTACAGCATAATGAGGTAAGGTTCCCAGCTCTGTCACTCATTAACTTCTCATAAAATACTTCTGAAGCCCACTGAACTATTTTGGAGCTGTTCTAGTCAGAGGGAGTAGAGACGTCCTGTCATCAGTGAAGTTTGGTCACCAAACTGCTGTATTACTAAGTCATTACAATTATATCTTATGTTACTATGGCTAATTTAGCAGCTAGGCTATACTGTTAAGCTAGACTGAAGCATTAGGTTTATAGGTGCTCAGTCCCTCTCTCTGCAAATGTTGGAATGTACAAATACCGATTGTTCTCATAATACACTGGTTATACTGTACTATTACCACTCATTGAAATGTGACATATATGTTTGTACTTCATAACCACCCAAGAGATGAAATTTGCAACCTCATTTATTTATCATTACCAGTTATTAATAACACTGGAATGGATAAGAAAGGAAAGAATTCAACCTCTAACTAAAACTTGATGGAGAATGGTGGATAAAAACCTTTAGCAAAGAGAAGACATTGAATAAAACAAAACACAAAGCAGCTGCAGAAACTGTATTAGTAATAGTTTAGGAAGCACAGAAATCATTGCAATGATAAATATACATATGTCAAAGACAAAAAGGTACACATGCCTGCAGATCACATTACTGTCACTCATTTTCATCACACAATTTAAACAAGTTTTAAAATACAAACAAATCACATTTTAGAATAGAAGCACGTGTTCACAGTGAATTATTCTGAGATCACAAAGTAAAATGAAAGGGGAAAAGCCCAGTGCTTGAATTAATCTTGGGATTGTGGGTATTTTGTAAGTAAAGTACAGAACGATTTTACATGCCTTAGGATTATGGGATACATGGTGTTAGATCCACATTTACATAGACCAATCGGCGCTCCAGGGGTAACGTCAATATCACTCCAGCGGCCTTCACTTTCTAAGACATGTCCCAGTACCCATTTTTAGTCTGGGTTGATCAGGGAGCCCAGGTCAATGTTTTAACAATCTGCCTCCGTGCATATTCAAACCCATGAGAACTGGGGCCAGCAGGCAAGTGTCTAGCCACTGCTCTATTGTGGTTCTGGGTATTTGATACTAGACCCATTTTTCTTGACCAAATGGTTGTCAGTGGGTGATGTGGCCAGAGTCAAGTCAGCCATCTTCTTTTTTCTGCCCTTTATCCTCCATTAAGGATTAAGCTCTCGACCAACTCACACCAAGTCTTCCTGTCTTTGGCTGTCTCCTGCAGCTCTCTCCATATTATCCATCTGTCTTCAATGCTGTTCTCTGTGAGGTTGTAGATCTCTCTCTCTCTCTCTCTCTCTCTCTCTCTCTGTCTCTCTATCTCTCTTTCATTTGCCATGTGGGTTCCAGAGAAAAGACTTTAGTTATACTTTAACCAGGTTTTCTCAATGTGTATCCTATTCCCCACCTCTTGACTCACTAGGAACTCTCTGCATAAGTTCTACATCAGTGACTTAGTTATACCATTGTAGCCCCATTATTCTGTACAAGCACCAGTTAATGAATGTCTGTAGTTTATCAGTAACTGCTCAAATCATTCTCCATGTTTCTGATCCTTTCAACAGTGCTGATTTAATGTTACAGTTACATGGTCTAAGTTTGGTGCTAGGTTTAATTTCTCCTGACTTCCACACATGTCCTATCACTATGCAACAATTGTATGAGTTGAATTGAGTCAAGAACCGACATCACAGTACTCTTAAACATTCCCACTTATTTTCTTATTTTAATATCTCTCCCCGTTCCTCCTTTTTTGCCTACAATGCTGCCTAAATATATCGGCTACCTTAGCTCTGAGAACATTTTTCTAGTACTCATTTTCTGAGATTTGTTCAGTCCAGGAGCTAAGAGGTCATGAAACTATATTGTCTCAAGGCCTGAGCACAGGACTATCGGACAGGCAGGCAAATGTACGGGCCACTTTGCTACTGCTTCTCCATAATCTAACAAAAATAGAACACTAGAATGAATGTTGAAAATGACATGAAATGTAAATATTGAATATTTTACACCAAATGCATAAATGATTCAGCTATTTTCCTAAATTCGACAAAATCTCTGCCCATCCCATTTTTTCTGGTGAAGCCATTTCATGAAATGACCAGTTCCTCAAATTGGGTGTAATCTAAGTTTGTGTTCATGTGTGAGAGAGAAAAAAAGGTGTGGAGAAAGCATATTTTAGATAAATTTACAGTTAAATTGGAAGCATCTCAAGACAAATGAATCATAAAGGTGCTGTAAAAGATCAAGGCTGGTAAGTTACATGTTTGTAGCCAAAATTATTTTAATGCAGTAGGAAATGTGACTGAAAAGTTTTCCAGACGTTTGTTATGGGAGAAAAGTTCTGCAAGGGACATGCTACTGAATTAATGAGTAGAAATGCCAGGTTACCACAAGATTTCTGATGAATGAGTTTAATATAAAATTTCATTTGACTTTAATGAGAAACAAATGCAAAATGAAGGTAATTTATAAAACATCACATTTTACAAATAAATACAGAAGTATTTTGTAAAAAAGCTTTGCTTTATGACACTCAATTCATTGCAAACAAACAATAATGATAATCAATAAAACTGAGACTGACACGGTTTACCAGTTTCATTTATTATTTGAGTTGTTATGGTCCCCTAGAACATTGTTATAGTCCCCTGGAGCATTGATACAGTCTCCTGGAGCATTGTTATAGTCCCATATAACATTATTATAATCCCCTAGAACATTGTTATAGTCCCCTGGAGCATTGTTATAGTCCCCACAGCATGTAGCTCCTAGAGTATTGTTATAGCCTCCTAGAGCATTGTTATAGTCCCCTCGAGCATTCTGTAAATATTTCTTTTTTGCATATCCTTTACAGGACATCACTGTCAACACCAGCATCTTTCAGCTGTACGTTGATTTCTTGGCAAGATTACGCTCAGTAGTTTGCCATTGCTTTCTGAGCGGCCGAGAGAGAGAGAGAGAGAGACACAGACAGACAGACAGAGAGAAGGTAGACAGTTTTTCATCTCAGCTGAAACATGACTCGATACATCATGTTCAAGGACGGAAGGTGCAGAGCAGCATGCTCACCTATTCAGTTGTCAAGGCACTTGATGGTAATGATGATACTCTCTCTGCTTTTGTGCTATTTAAGCTGGTCTTTCTTGTCTTTCTTAATTTTGGTGCATATAAACACACACACACACACACAAGCATGCACGCACACAACAATAAGTTATACTCATTTGCTACTTAAAAACAACAAATACAAATTCATATGCTACACCTCACAAAGTCGCAAGATTTAGTAACTTGAGTTTGTATTAGCAGTTGTTTCTCTGCAGGATCAAAACATAAAATTGTTTGTTATTTTGTGTTTTGCAGTCAAAATGATTTCCATGTGTATTGGGACATATTTGGAATAAAAACTATCAAGAGCAGAACAAAATATATACAAAGTTGTGGTGGTACCCTCAGAAAATACAAATTCAAAAACTATATGAAAAACATTACACACATTTGTACAGTTATGCTTGAAAATGTCTACAGAAAGTTTATAAATATCAGGAAAATATAAACTATACTATATGAAGAGTAAGTGAAAAATGCTTCAAATATTAAACTGACTGTATACATGATAAAACTGTTCAAATGATTCTGTACTGTCATAAATGATTGCAAATGTTATGTTATTTTTATTAACACATGTAGACGTAAATATTGCAATGCCTCTAATAGATTAACATATATAAGGTGTCAAATAATGTTTAACATTGGTTTGTCCAATGGCTGATGAAGGCAATTTGCCTTGTAACTCTTGATTTTTATGCCTGCATTTGCATCTGTTTCTGTGTTAGCAGCCGTGTGTTATAGGGACTCAAGGTGAAGTAAAGAAAAGCAACACTGTAACCCCCTGTGCAAAAGATGACTAAAGAAGGTTGATGTGAGACTGGCTACTTCATACCACAGAACACATTATCCAACATCTAACTAACCGTGAACAGGCCTATGAAGGGCTTGGCATAAGAGATTGTGGGCTCTAGGTGTCTTAAAGTCAGAAGAAGAGCCAGAAGTTGGTTTCTGATGTGGTAAATACTGGAGATGATTTTATGTATCAGTAGCTACATAAAGCGTTCACAACAATGTTTTCCTGTTGTGAGTTTGAGTAACGAAGTCACAAACAATATATTGCACAATTTATTGCAAGGCATATTTCAATGCAGGTGTTTACTGCAGAAAAAAGTACTAAAATGTGAAGAGGGGTCTAATATTAAATTGAGTAACCACAGTTATGTAAGCAAAAAGACATGATGGTTTCTTCAAAACTACGGTGGCGATATTGAAACATATGACAATGTGTTTTGTGTGTATCAGTTAAAAGGTTTAATTACACTACTCCATTATATGTTGAATCGGTTTCTGTAGTGTGCAGCTGACAAGATAAGCAAAATAAGCCAGGTAGTAAATTGTGCAATATATTGTTTGTATCTTCATTATTCACATACAAGTATGTTGGTTTTTGATGTGGTAAACACTGGAGATGGTTTTATATATCAGTAGCTATAAATATTTTGTATACATCCTTAGTTACTAAGTTAATACAACATAAGTGTGTCATTCATGTAACCTGCAGCTTAACTAAATCATTTAAACAATATGACAGTTAAACCATAATGAATATTTAACTAAAGTATCAAGATATATGAAACTGACATACTTAAAAAATAATAAATAAAGTGTTTAAGTATATGTTCAATACGTGGGGTTTCATACTATTAGCTCAGTCTACATGAATTTATTCAATTATTTCCATTATGTATTTTGTATAATGGTATCAAATGTTAAACTATCTACAACTGAATTATTTTAGCTATATATGATAAAATGTTGAATGATGTCCGATAAGAGAGTAAGTCAGTAAGTATATCACAAAATAGTTTGTAAAACACCAACTATATGAGATGTGTACTTCAAAACCATTTATTATTGTACTTATATCTACATGCGACAGTTATCATCTGCCACACATAGACATCCAGTTAGATGGATATGCCATAAAATGACACCTTTATCAACTACCAACCACTTCTCAACTGTCTTATATCATTTTGTGACCTACTTTCTGACATGAGTGTATGTTCTCCACCATACAGGTGAGAGACAGAGAGTTCTGGAGATCCATCGAAGCCATCCTTCATTGTGACTGTTCTGATCTGTATATGGTATATACAGTATGTGTCATCAGCTCTTTCTTGTATGGTAGTGAAACCTGGACCCTTATGTCCAACAAGAGAAAAAATTTAACACCATTCAGTTAAAATGTCTGGGTTATCCTCGGCTTCATTTGGAAGGACATAGTTACTGATGCTTAAGTGCTTTCACACACCTGTTAAATGCAATCACATGCTTCTTAACAGCCTGTAAAGGGATGGTTTGGTCATGTATAAGGCATGCTAAATAGACGCATTCCAAAGGACATTTTCTATGGGCAGCTGGCAAACAGTAACAGAAAATTTGAAATTCTCAAATACAATTCAGAGATATGTGCAAGCGAGACATGACTGTTGGAACAGTCTGGGAGGAAAAGGCTTCTGACTGGAGATGTACTCTAAGGAATCATCTTGAACTCAATGCAAGGAGACTATGTCAACAAGCAAAGGAGAGAAGACTGTGCAGCTTTAGTGTTCCCATCTTAAGGCATATTAATCCATAGTCATACTACTAAGACTCTGTTATTACATATTTAAAAATACATTCAGACAATTGCATTATAAAAAGCTAGCCTCCACGAAAGTATTTTTAGATAAATAATATGAAAATATGTGTTAAAAAGTTACATTTATCAAAATTGTACTATAAATTTTAAAAATCTATGCTAAAGGTCTGAGACATGTACCATCTAAGGTGGTCACAGCACACCTGTTGATCTGTCTGTCCCCTGGTCAACCGCCAATATGTACATTTATAATTCCCTTGGCTTGCAAAGCTGAAAGAACAATATACAGAACCCAAAGAATCACAAACAGAATGCTACAGAAAACTTTAGAACATGTTGGCCCTCCAAGCTCAGCACCAATGGATGGTATCAGACGACGTCCGACGAGGACAACAAGAGCAATAACAGCGACGATGGTGTATATGATAACGCTGAAGCCAAGAGATCCTGCCGGCACTTCGAACGTGTTTCCCTGCAGATAGAAAAGATCAAACAAATTATAAATTCACTGGCTGCTTGGTTGGTTGATTTGTTGGCTGGTTGGGTGGTTGGTTGGTTCATTTGTTGGCTGGTTGTGTGGTCAATACTCTGAAAGACTAAGTTCGGTGGACATCATTTACTCATGATTTGGAGGTGTACTGATGGGTGTCAGATGCGATTCTGATCACTGCATCTCAGGGGCCACCAACTCCGAGATCGCCTGCCAGTTCGGTTGAGGCAAGTGACAACCATTTATCCGTGGTGTGCAACATAGACGTATAGCAGAAGTCTTGCAAGGGGTTCTGTAAAACCCGTACAGAGCTCGCTGGTGCCCAAGGTGTCGTACAGGGTGCACAGTATCCCTTTATATGCATCACAACGGCCTTACATTTCCCCATGTCAAAAACTTAGTTTTAATTAAGTCTGATGCAGATGGAAAAGATAAAGTAAATTATACATTCATTAATTGGATAGTGAATTCTCTGGAAGATTGAGTTTTAACTCTCTTAAGTCTCATGCATTGGAGTTAAGGTTGTGTGTGCCCTGAAATATTCTTACATCTATCAGAGGTTGGGTTGGCGTAGAAGACTTTCTTTCTGACCAGATACTGATAAACCATCTTCACACTTCTCTCGAAGCTCAGCGACCTTCTGACCAGGTACTGATAAACCATCTTCACTCTTCTTCTCTCGAAGCTCAGCGACCTTCTGACCAGGTACTGATAAACCATCTTCACTCTTCTTCTCTCGAAGCTCAGCGACCTTCTGACCAGGTACTGAGATACTATCTTCACTCTTCCCCACTCCAATCTCAGAAACCAGTGGGGTGTGTTGTAACTTCACATCTGCAGAGAGGCATATTGGGATGTAGCCATGGTCATGGTTCAGCACAGACCATGTTTACTTGTTGGGATAAGATCAAGTGGCCTTATGTTTCCTCATCTGGTTTTAAGAATTTCATTGTCAACCCCCAACTCAATATTAAGAGGGAATTATAGATTTGTGAAAGCAATATATGTATAAATATATTTATGTTTCAATTCTTATTCTTCTTCCGTTCACTTAAAATTGTCTGTGCCTGAATTGTTGTCAAATTTCACTTTCTTTTTCAGTTCACCCAGATTTCATGACATGATTTGTGGCATCCCGGTTTCTGTGGTGTGCCTCCTGGCTGGTTGTCTACATCTTCGGCATCTTTTCTTTGCTAGAGTAGACGGTGGTCTCACACGAGTTTAGATATGTAAGCATGTATACATGCTTCTGCACATGTATGTACATACATACATATCTAGAGCAGTCTGGTTTTACAGCACCAGAGACTCGCCGTCGCCCCTTCTCCTGTTAGTTAAAACAGAACCACCAAGTGAAGGCCAGGAGTTGGGCTTTTGCTACAGGTGATGAATGCACAATCCATGAGGGTATTTTGCGAGATTGAGTGCTCATCCCAACTCTGTTCCCTCGACTATAACAACAATTTGGAACTGTCTGTTTCAATAAAGTATATGTGTTTGAATTTAGTATCTTGAATTCCAAGGTTAGAAAGAAACTTGAGACTGCTCAGATGTAAAAGAACATAAAGGGCCCTTTGACATGCCTTGAGGCACTTCGGCATATTGTCTTCTGCTTCTTCTTGGTCCCCTTCTGTCTTTCATCTCTCAACAGAGCATAGCTCCTCAGTCTACTCAGGTCAAGCCCCTTATAGCTTGCCTGTTCATGATTGGTTGAGCTTGCCTATTCACGATTAGTTAGTTTGCCTGTTCATGATTGGTTGAGCTTGCCTGTTCATGATTGGTTGGGGTTTTCAGCTAAAGTTTTCCACAGGATGAAGTAGCCAGTTCCACATAAATTCTCCTTAGTCACCTCTGGTGACATGTCTGGTAGGTAACACTTTTATTATTCTTTGCTTTCCTTATGGGCCTAGATAATACACAGGGGACGTCATGGTCAATGCAATAGTTAGGCAACAGCAGTTGGTTGTTCAATCCTCAGCAGTGCCAATATTGTTTCTGAGCAAGTTTTTGTGATTTTTGTTTCTAAGCAAGGTTCTCTGAGTGACCCGCGCAAGATTGTTTCTGAAAAGGGGGCGACAAATAATGAAAACAAGTGAACATAAAATGTGATTTTGGAGCGCAACAAAGAAAAGACACATACAAAATCTGTAGCTTTTCCTCTGTTTGTATGTTGCTTTAAAAAGACTGGACATAACATTTGAATTTGTACTCGTCTTTCATGTGTCCAGCATTAATCGCGTTTTACGTCAACTGGCACAGGAACGGAGCATAATGGGGACGACCCGTTGCTGTGAAGTTGGAACTGCGACTAACTAACTAACTAACTACGTCAATATATTTTCATCTTATAAGGTAGCATGTGGGAAGAATTAACACTTATTACTCTTATTTCAGTGTCTGCCAAGGGTTCGCTTTTAGTATTCATCATCATCCTCATCAAGTGCTTTGCCAAGTGGCATTGGTGATCATGATTATTCACATCTTGTGATTTCGAACAGAATGTATCAGTTTGTATACTGACACCTTTCCATTTCATGACAAAAGACTGTCAAGATTTTTCTTAACCCTTCAATAACTGTATGTTCTTACATTGATACACTATGCTACCATGGCTCCCACATATATTTATTTATAGATATTAACTCTTCTATAACTAATAATAATATGTTCTTACATTGATAGCATGATAAACTGCAGCCAATAGCCACGGAAGACCGAGTCCCAGGAATACGTTGACAGAGTTACTGCCATTAATATTTCCCACAGAATTGTCAGCAGTCTTCTCCATGGTTGCAGCTGTTTTACTGGCAAATGTGTCAGGCATACTTGTTCCCATGGCAACCAGTGTGATAGCAGTAATGGAATCCTCTAAGCCAATCAGGCATCCAAAAATACTGGCCAGATCTCCAATGATTGCAGTCAGAAAGCCAATCAGGCCAAGAGATATGATAAAAGTTGGCCATCCTCCAAAGAAATGAGTTGGTGGGATAAAGGCAAATAAAACCTATGGAAGAAAAAAGACACATACCATTAGAGTTTTTAACTCATTAAATACAGGATGTATAAACACATCCTGTGTCAAAATTATGTTACTTACACTTTTTTTAAAACCAGATAATTACAGTGTTGTTAGTCAAATTTTCAATAAACTCTTTATTTTTATCTTTGAAAAATCTAGATAAGTTATCATTTGTTTTAAATTCTTTTCCCCACTACATTAAGTATGACTGTCATTGAGTAGTGATTTTAATTGTCATTCAAAAATGGCCGTGTAACTATCATCCAGTGTCAACATTGACTTTTGTTCAGTAATGAACTTTAATTGCCATTTTATGGTGACTTAAAATTTCACTGAGTGGTGAATTTAACTGTTATCTTAAACTGTTGTTCAGTGGCAAAGTGTGGCCTTAAATGGTCTCTCAGCAGTATTGAGGAAACAAAATATTAATCTTCTTCTTCATTGTTGTTCCCGAATAAGGATATTGGTTTCATTGTTTCCATTTACTGCAGCACTGCGACATGACTTCTCCTTATAAAAACATTGTCACTTACTATTATTTTTTGTTGGAATGTCAGAATATAAATTTAATCTATCTTGTCACTAAAACATCTCTTCTTCTTCTTCTTCTTCTTCAGCGTTCCGAGCCATTGAGGTTCTTTGCTGCAAATACAATCCGTCTCCATTCGTCTCTCTGGTGGACCTTCTCTTGCCAGTCGTTGATTCCAAGTGCTTGTAGGTCTGTACATGTATTATCTCTCCACCGCCTTCTTGGTCTACCTCGGGGTCTACGGTCATTTATTTCCTGAGTGTAAGCGAGTTTTGTTTCCCTATTATCTTCCATTCTTTCTATATGCCCCAGCCATTGTAGTCTATTAGCCTTCATGATACCAGTGATTAGCGGGGACTTAAACAGATCATAAATGTCTTTGTTACTTCTTCTTTTCCACTCTCCACTTTGTGTATCCCTAATGGGTCCAAAGATGCGTCTTAAAATTTTGTTCTCAAAGGTTTGTAACAAGGCTTCGTCTCCTTTCGTTGTACTCCAGGTTTCAGAGCCATACAGCACAACTGGTCTGATCAGTGTTTTGTATATTGTGATTTTGGTGTTACGAGATAGCGCCTTTGATTTTAGTAGATGTTGTAGTGCATAGTATATCTTATTTCCAGAGTTGATTCTAGTTTGTATTTCTTCCCTTATGATGTTGGAGCAGTTGAAGATTGTACCCAGGTATTTGTATGTTTCCGTTCTTTTAATGGTCATATTATCTATTTGTATGTGGCCAGAGTTTCTAGCCATTCCGTCTCTTGAAATTACCATATATTCTGTCTTATCTTGGTTGATAACCAGCCCCATCTGTTGGGCTTTTCCCTTTAAGTGAGTCAATATTTCCAATGTCTTTTGTTCACTTTGCCCTATAATATCTATATCATCTGCATAACCAAGCAGCTTGGATGTTCCTCCAATATCACATTCCTCCTTTACCTTCCTTACAACTTTCTCTAGAGCCAGATTGAAGAGTAGCGGCGATAGTGCATCACCCTGTTTCAAGCCAGATGTTATTTGGAAGGGGTCTGATTTCCTGCCTTTATATGTTACTATATTATAAGTATCTTCCATGCATAGTCTGGTCATGTTGATTAACTTCCTTGGTATTCCAAATTCCTGCATAGCATTCCATAGACTATTCCTATGGACACTATCATAAGCCTTTTTAAAATCCACAAAAATGTTATGGAGATCTCTGTTATATTCCCAATGTTTCTCGGCTATTTGTCGTAAGATAAATATCTGATCTATTGTTGATCTGTTTTGTCTAAAACCCGCCTGGTAGTCACCTAATATGTCTTCTGAATATGGTTTTAGTCTATTTAGTAATACTGCGGATAGTATCTTATAGCTTGTGGACAGTAGTGATATTCCTCTATAATTTCCACATTGGAACTTGTCTCCTTTCTTAAAGATAGGTATCAATAATGACTCTTTCCAGTCATGGGGTAATTCTTCTGTCCTCCAGATTTTTATTATTAGTTCGTATAGCTTTAGATGTAATGCATATGCAATTACTAATACTTCTAGTGTGAATTTCTCCTTTCAAAATATTTTTTCTGTTTAAAATTTAAGAGATCTGAAGAAGCTAAAGAGTGATAATAAAACAGTAATATCATATAATAACACAGCATCTGTGGCTTCGGGCCAGTTAATAGGACCAGGTTTGAAACCGCAGCAGAGGATCGGGCAGCAGATGATTGGGCAGCAGACCAACTTAATTTGATTTTCACAGTGATATGAGCGATGGTCGATGAGAAAGCAGTGGCAAGCTACTGAATGTAAATTTTGTTAGAAAATCACAAATTGTTAAAACATGCTGGGGTTGATTTCTATATCCTGTAAAGAACATGCAACTAGCTTTTAAAATATAATATAACATAATGCAACACTGACTGACTGGCACTTTGCCATCTTAATAGGCAATAGTTTGTAAAATGGAGTTATACAACTCTATAACACAAAACCTGGACTGAATTTAGAGACCATGTGTTGCCCATGCAGTCTTCCTAGTTTACTCCAGAGGAAAGGTAACACCAATACACCTGGAACAAGGCAAGAGGCAGAAGCTGCCGGATCAGCAAAGCAATGCTCTAACTGTCCGCCCGTCAGAGCCTCCATCCTAGACCAGTTGCTGACCAAGGCTTAGGGCGTGGTCTGCCATGTCATGACATTTAGTCTTTAGGTTGCATTTCCTCACACTAGGGTAAGGCTTGAATCCTCCCAATTGCACTAATCCGCCCGAAGCCACTGGCGCAATGTGGGTGTCGGGTTTGGTAAGCGCCGCCCATCGTTCGGCGCTAACAGAAAGCTGGTAGTACCGTCTACTGTCATACAGTAGCTCAGTCATATCTGACAAAGACACACTTAACAATAAATGCTCCATTTCCTTTTCAGGACGTTACGATAAACTCCAAGCTCAGGTACATTTACAACGCAAGTTTACATTCAATAATCTGCCATTTAATTTCTGAACAGGAAGTCAACTTCTAAATCCACCTACCAGTGTAGGGGATGAACTCACTACCTCACCAACAGTGCACCGGAAGTTGAAGTGCAAGCACATTAAACTCCATGGCCGTGCAGACCTCCTAACATAACATAACAAATAAAATATAACATAACAAATAAAATATAACATAACAAATATAATATAACATAACAAATATATACATAACAAATAAAATATAACAACAAATATATAACATAACAAATAAAATATAACATAACAAGTATAATATAACATAACAAATAAAATATAACAACAAATATAATATAACATAACAAATATAATATAACATAATAAATAACATATAACAACAAATAAAATGTAACATAACACATATAATATAACATAACAAATAAAATATAACATAACAAATAAAATATAACATAACAAATATAATATAACATAACAAATCATAACACATAAAACATAACATCAAATATAATGTAGTATAGTGCAGTGCAGCGCAGCATTGCACAGTACAGTATAGTGTATTATAGTATAATTAGGTAACGTAATATTATTTTACCTTCCAGAAGAATGAGCAGAAGTGAAGAATGTAATCTGGAAATGAAGCGTTGGCTACATCTCCTCCATTGACATTCATCGCTTCAATAAACTGCTGGATGTACGTGGTTTTGGACAGCTCAAGTGCCTCTAGGTTAGCTTTTGTCATGTTCAGGATACGGCTGACAAGACCATTGAATTCTGATTGGAACAAAAAGGTTAATCAAAACAATTTTCCCTGTTGTGAATTTGAATGATGAAGACATAAACAGTATATTGTATTGTACAATTTACTTCTTCTTTTTTATTCACCTTCAGATGTAAATATGAATAAATGCAAAGAAAGCAGCAGTCAACTTAAGCTTGTTGACATTCCCATAGAGTTTGTCCTCAAATGGAGCGGGTGGAGGGGAAAATATTGTTCTCTGTTCTGCATATGTTGGACACTCCTGCAACAAGTGTTTAGCTGTCATTTCCTGCCATATTTTGCTGTCTTGCCATGTGCATACTACACATGACGTGTTTTGTGTATTTTATTTAAAAGGATTCATTATGCTACTTCATTATATGTTGAACTTGTTCTGTAGTATTCACCTCATGGGATGCAGTGAAATATGCCTGGCATTAAATTGTACAATGTATTGTTTGTGTCTTCATAATTAAAAAAGGGTTATGTTTTAGTAGAGGTAAGTATATAAACCTAAATAGAACAAAAATAGAAACCTAAAAATTTGCTGATACAAATGTGAAGTATAGTTAGTGGACTTCTCTGTTCTTATGCTAATCCAAATATATTTATTATTCAATAGCATATTTATATTTCAATCTCTCACACTGACTTATGATTATCAGTCTGACAGAATGTACAGTCAGTGCAAGAGACAGACAGTGTTAGAGATCCATTGCAGCCAACCTTCATTGTGGAGACGGCACCTGATTGATTGACTTATGTGAGGTTGGATCATTCTCTTGGCTAGATAGACACTTGCCCAGTGATGTGTTCCTGATTTTTTTTGCCTTCTGAAGCTAAATGAGCACCCATGGCAGGTACTAAATTGCTGGTGAGGGACAGACACGTTATAGACAAATCATGTAGACTGTGGTGCATGCCCAATCTTCTGCAGTGGCAGCATTCTTATTTATGTCTGGTAGGAGGGTTTCGTATTTATCTCTGGTAGGAGCGTTTCGTATTTATCTCTGGTAGGAGGCATTCTTATTTATCTCAGGTAGGAGCTATGGTAGCTTACTGCTAGACACTTGCCTGCTGGCTTTATGTTCATGGGTTTAAATTTACATCAGGATAGATTTTTTAAATTGAACTGGGCTTCCAGGTTGACTGAGCCTAAAATGGGTAAAAGGTCCTGGGAAGTAAAAGTGGCTAACGTGATACTGATCACATGACCCACCGGTGCTGAATAATCTATTAAAATATGGGTCTAGCACCATATGCCCAATTTCTCTTATGTCATGTTGTAGGGTTCTTTACGTTTCCTACCACATGCCCAATGTGTGTAATGTGTAAGGCTTGTGAAAGGGTTCTTTAGTTTACTTTTTATTAACATCCCTGGTGTTGACCCAGCCTCATAAACTGGGTTATTTTCATACCTTTCTGTGAATTGTCTGGCAAGGAAAAGTGGCAAGTGACCCACCTCATACCATGACTTAAAAGTACATCTAGACATAAGACTTTACACCTCAGTATTAATACCTGCTATGGGAATATTTTGTATAGTCTGTGAATTGTACGGGAAGGAAAAGTGGTAAGAAAGGGAACTGGGCAACCCACCTCATACCATAACTTAAAATGTGTGTCTGCCTAACACTTCACGCCACAATGTTAAAATCTGCCATGGGAATACTTTGACCTTTCTTTAACATTATCCAACTCCCTCTGGGCTGCCAAAAGAATCTTCTGACAATGAAACACCCATGGAGGAAGCATGACCAATCTAAGTCTAGTCCCAGCCAGTCTGCAGTTAGGTTCGAATATGCCTCTCTGCAGAAGTTGCAGTACTGATACTGCACAAGTTGCTGCTTTCTGAGCTTGGAGAGGAGAAGGAGACCTCAGCAATACAGTCCTGTGGAGATAGTACTCTGGAACTGGGTCGGGAGGAGAGTTTCTACAGAAACCACTCCAACAGATGCAAGCTCTATGTCAGGGATCTGATGACCAGAATGCTAATGCCTCAGACAAAAGTTAAATCTCAGTCTTCCAGAGGAATGTCCAACTAATCAATCAACTAATCAATAAACTAACCAACCAATCAATTGACCAACCAATCAATTAACTGACAAACCAACATTGTCAAACTGGAACAGATATAAGGAAATGAATATGGTGAATACCAAATGTGTGCTGGACAAATAATATTAATAAATGGTAAAATAGCAGATAATTAAATGCTGGAAAGAGGCATGGAAATAATTCATACAGAATGCCCTGGGATCAAATAGCAGACACTGAAATGCTGGAAAGAGGCATGGAAATAATTCATACAGAATGCCCTGGGATCAAATAGCAGACACTGAAATGCTGGAAAGAGGCATGGAAATAATTCATACAGAATGCCCTGGGATCAAATAGCAGACACTGAAATGCTGGAAAGAGGCATGGAAATAATTCATACAGAATGCCCTGGGATCAAATAGCAGACACTGAAATGCTGGAAAGAGGCATGGAAATAATTCATACAGAATGCCCTGGGATCAAATAGCAGACACTGAAATGCTGGAAAGAGGCGTGGAAACAACTCATACAGAATGCCCTGGGATCAAATAGCAGACACTGAAATGCTGGAAAGAGGCATGGAAATAATTCATACAGAATGCCCTGGGGTGCGGGTGGTGAGTGGTACTCCAAAATATTCTCTACTGAAGTGTCCTATCTTGCCTTTCATATCCCAGTGAAGCATAGGCCCTCAATCAACTCACACCAAGCTCTTGGTAGACTTGTTCATGATGGTTTGTATTCTGCAGCTAAAGTTTTCTATGAGAAAAGGTAGCCAATCTCATGCCAGCCTCCACAGTGTCCTCTTACAACATGCATGGTTGGCTACAGAGTTATCATTCCTTACTTCCAGGGGGCCCCAATAACACATGTGCAAACAGCTAATTGAAATACTAATTTCACACGTAATTATCACCTAAAAGAAGAAGGGTAACTTGCCTTCATCATTCACAATGGTGACAATTGTTTTGTTGATTTTCCCTAGCGTTGCCCCACCATCTGGATCATACAGCTCCATCTGGAAACTTTCATCTCGTTCTTCTTTCTAGGAAAGTCAAAACGGCATTGACAGTTGTCATTTATTGTAACACTGTAACATATTCAAATGTGGTAGTTATTTTACTACATCCATGGAACAGCAAAAATCAAAAGTTACATTTCTTTGAAGTGACACAGCCAGTTTGACACATTACATTTAGAGATAATTAGGATAAGAAATACTAAATAAACGATAACATGACAAATCATTTGTAGATTACTGCTGTATAAAACAGTGCACAGCAACAATGTACCAAACAGTTTGTTCTTTTCCAGAATACAAATCTGGCAAAAAAACATCATAATACAACACCAAATAATCACACTTACTTGACTTTCAAAGAGTGGAATAATAATGTTCTTGGTGGTCTCTTGATTATCAAAAGCAAGTTCTCCCTCTTTTCCAGAATAATCCTTCCCTTCAATTGCAGTAATATTTTTTGTTCTCCACTTAACTGACACGTGACCATCAGCTCCATTCAAACGCACCACAGGGATCAGAGCCTTAAGTCCAGTTTCCTGTACCACAAAGCTGGGTTTGGCAAATGCCAGGATGCCAGGTTCTGTATTCAAAGTGAAGAACAAATGAAAATGTTTTATTTTATAACATTAATACTATGATTAACAGAAGATTCATAAACCTTTTTCAACTGCAAAAACTTATAAAAATTCATGAAGAAGGAACCTGTTATGGGTCTATGATGTGCTAGGACCAAATTATTCCTGAATGCATGGAAGAATAGATAGCCTTTTCCCTCTCTTAGTGGACAATGAGTGGAGGCATCAATCTCACATCTGCCCATGCTAATGACATTATGAATTTAGCCCCCTAACCACCAAACACAATGTGCCCACTTTCATTGCTAATAAATTTAATATGAGATTGTGAACATACACCTTGTTCAAGGAGCCATGGTGAACATATACATTGTTCTAGGAGCCATAGTGAACATATACTTTGTTCTAGGAGCCATATAATGCTAATAAATTTAATATGAGATTATGAGCATATACCTTGTTCTAGGAGCCATGGTGAACATATATCTTGTTCTAGGAGCCATGGTGAACATATATCTTGTTCTAGGAGCCATGGTGAACATATATCTTGTTCTAGGAGCCATGGTGAACATATACCTTGTTCTAGGAGCCATGGTGAACACATGCCTTGTTCTAGGAGCCGTGTTGAACACATGCCTTGTTCTAGGAGCCGTGTTGAACACATGCCTTGTTCTAGGAGCCGTGGTGAACATATATCTTGTTCTAGGAGCCATGGTGAACACATGCCTTGTTCTAGGAGCCGTGTTGAACACATGCCTTGTTCCAGGAGCCGTGGTGAACATATATCTTATTCTAGGATCCATGGTGACACAGTGGTTAGTGTGCTTATGGCTCAGGCTCAATCCTCAGCAGATTCAGGATTAGTTTTCCTGACCAGTATGGCTTTTGGGTTGACCCAATCTAATGACAGTTAATGCAGACAATTTTCTAGCAATTCCCTGGAAGGGAACTGGCCTCCCCACCTCATATGTCATGATCTAGAATATGTAAAGGACTAACACTTCACATCCCAGTGACATACACACGTGCATGCGTGCGTGCGTGGGTGGGTGGGTGGGTGGGTGTTTTTTTATTATCTGTAAGCACCGTTTTAATAATAAAACACACCAAATCAGTAAGTCAGTCAATCATGTTTCATTTTCACAAAGAACTCTGGGATTGTGAACAAGGGAGAAGAATCAATACTGATCAATGATTTGTGTAGTCAAACAGTAGAGTGTGTGGGACATGTGACATGTGTTCAGGTGAATTAGAGGCAGTCATGTGCAACCAAAAGCCAGCAATGGACAAACAACGATTACATTAACATCTTGTTTAATGTTTTCAGTCCCCAGCAGCTGTTACTTTAACTTGTTCTATCCTTAGTAGTTGTTACATTAACTTTTTCTACCTTTAAAAGTTGTTAGGGAGTCTGCAAGTCTCCGCGATGAAGTGGTCAAGCCGTCTGACTTGGGCTCCGAAGGTTGTGGGTTCGATCCCGGGCCGCGTCCTTCGGTTCACGAGTGCATTTTTTCAGAGATTCCTGGGTGTCGTCGCTGGAGCTACAGAGTTCGTACTTTGTGCATCGCTTTCCGCGCTGCGGAAAGAGACTGAGCCATATAGGATAAAACCTGGTGCAATGAAGTCGATCCTGTCGACTTTTATAAGCGACTTTTTTAAAAGTTGTTAATTTAGCTTGTTCTATCCTAAGCAGTTGTTACTTTAATTTGTTCTACTCTAAACAGTTGTTACTTTAACTTGCTTCACCCTCAGTAGTTGTTTCTTTAGCTTGTTCTACTCTAAGCAGTTACTACTTAAACCTAATAAATACTGCACCTGGTGGATTTGAAACTTTAACGCAATGAGACAGAAGGAGTTAAGTAAAAATCATGATAGAGTAGGTTAATGTAATAACTGGATATGAAATAAGGAGTTAAGAAAGGCATGTAATTTAAGGAGTCACCAACAAACACATAATAAGTTGTTTGAAAGTGAATGAGTTCATTTGGAAATGAAGAGGCTGACAGAAGGGCAAAGGAAGACTATCTCAGCCTGACGTAGATTATGATAAGGCCAGGAAATTTATTAGAAACACTTACAGAACAAAATGGGATCCAGAACATCCTGGCCACCAAAAACAACTCCACTGAAGTTAACAAGCAACAATGTTCATATTCCACACAGACTGAAATACCAATCATTCAATAAACTAAAGAAAGGAGATACTGATGAATGTAACTGGAATTGGTAAAATGATGGTTAAACATTTGCTACAAGTGTCCAAGATGTGTAGGAGAGAGAAAATTACTTTGACACACTCCATTTGAGGACAACTCTATAGAGATGTCAACAAGCTCAAGTTGACTGTCCTTTTTCTTCACATATATATGGGATGTATAAGGAAGAAGAATAAGGAATAACAACAGCAACAGAAGAAGGAGGAGGAGGAGAAGAATGTCTTGTTAAGTATTTTATATTTCATTTCATTCAATTTTTTAATACTTATTGTACATATTTAACTAGTAGTAATATTCTTTAATGTAGTTAGTTTTGTGTCATTTCTGTCTGTGTCGTTTGTTGTTTTTATTTTTGTTTACTGATGAATGCTTGCTGTTGTTAGTTTTGTTTGCTGATGGTAAGCTTCTCATAGCTTGTTCTTCAAATTTTTAGAATTGTGTTTTTGTTAAGACAACATTTTACTCTTCATCTTTTTTGTGTTATTGATAACATTTTCACAACCTTGCCACAGTTTTCATACAAATATAAATGTTGATTTATTTTTTTTCTTTTTCTTTCTGGGATTTGAGATTTAAATATTGAGCACAACCCACTACTGGCAACGCTGATTGTATTCCAGTACGAAACTAAGGCCTTGTCCACGTCAATTTGGAAGCACAAGACTCTCGTTTGAGCTCTTCAGTAATGCATATCCTTGTCTGGACCCGGGATCAAACCCAGATCGCTGGCGTGTGACACAGGTGTGTAACAACTAAACCACGCCGCACATGCTAGACACGACCAAATTATCACACTAGAATATCACAACCTCACCCATCGTAGGCTATAGCTCAAAATTAGCACGCGGGCCGTGACTTACATCCGTCAAGCGATGTGGCCCCGAATGATCAGGTCTTCTCGACTGGCATGGCACACCAGGCCGCCTAAAGTCGTTCGTACTGGAATACGATCAGAGTTGCCAGTAGTGGGTTGTGCTCAATGTTTAAATATAAATGTCCTGAGAGAGTGACAGACAGACAGACAGACAGACAGACAGACAGACAGACAGACAGACAGACAGACAGACAGACAGACAGACAGACAGACAGACAGACAGACAGACAGAGAATGAGATCTACACACATACACACAAAAGCCCACACACAGACATACACACAAGATGAGAATGAATACAAACTTACCATCATCATTGATAATCGTAACTTCACAGATACTATTAGGGCCCAGAACACAGTTTTCGGAACCTTCAATCTTCAGCTTCACAAAGAAAAACTCGTCTGGCTCCCACTCAAAGTCATCCACAATCTCAATGTACACCTCTCTGAGAGCCTCATTCTTCTTGAAATCGATGACTTTATTAAAGGGCTTGTAATCTTCTCCAGACAGGGCAGTTCCATTGATGGTTTCAACTCTGGAGACAAAAGAGGTGCAAGTCAGTGAGGATAGACAATAGAGGCACAAATTAGTGAGGATAGACAATAGAGATACAAGTAGTGAAGAGAGACAATAGAGGTACAAGTAAGTTCTTTCTTCTTCTTCTTCTTCTTCTTCTTCTTCTTCTTCTTCTTCTTCTTCTTCTTCTTCTTCTTCTTTTTTTTCTTCTTCTTCTTCTTTTTCTTCTTCTTCCTCCTCCTCCTCCGCCTCATTCTTCTTCTTCTTCTTCTTCTTCTTCTTCTTCCTCCTCCTCCTCCTCCTTCTTCTTCTTCTTCTTGTTCTTCTTCTTGTTCTTGTTCTTCTTCTTCTTCTTCTTCTTCTTCTTCTTCTTCTTCTTCTTCGTCTGTCTTTTATCACCCAATTGAACATAGGCGCTTAATCAACTGCATTGTAGGAAGAATTTTTGGGAAGCCAACCCCACAGCATCCCTCCTTAGTTGCCCCTATGACATGCATGGTTGGTTACAGTTTACTGTTCTTTGTTTTCCTTTCGGTACCGGTTGCAAAATATGCAATAAGTGAAAGAAGAACAAATATATTAGACAATAAGATTGTATCTAGTTTCAAAACTATATATTCAAACATCAGTTGAAGAACATAGGCAATACATAGATGGTTATATACCAAACAAATAGTATATACTATATAAGTGAAATAAAAACCAATATATTAGATAATAACATTTTACCTAGTTAAAATATATATATATATATATTCAAATATCAGTTGGAGAACATAGAAAACAAAACAATAGTTATATACCTAACAGAAACAGGGATATCCATGCGTCCGGATCTTTTCAAGCCCAGGCGAACTTTCCCTTCGTTTTCCATCACTGCCACTGCAGCTGCCGTGAACTGTACAACTGCAAACTTATTACCTTCACTGAAGTCAACATGGAGGCCTGCTGTGTCTCTTTTATCTCGTTCTTCCACTGGTTTTTGAACTTCTTTGTAAATCTGAAACAGAACATACGTTCATAAAATACATAATACACAAAGTCCACTTCATTAGGGACGCACAAGGCCCACTATATCAGGGACACACAAGGTCCACTTCATTCAGGGACCCACAAGGCCCACTTCATTAGGAACCCACAAGGCATACTTCATTAGGTATCCACAAGGCATACTTCATTAGGTATCCACAAGGCATACTTCATTAGGTATCCACAAGGCATACTTCATTAGGTATCCACAAGGCATACTTCATCAGAGACTTACAAGGCAAACTTCATCCTGGACCCACAAGGCCCACTTCCCCAGGGACCAACAAGGCCCACTTGATCAGGGACTCACAAGGCCCACTTCATTAAGCACCTACAAGACCCTCCTCATCTGGGACCCACAAGGTCTACTTTATCAGGGACCCACAAAGCCCACTTCATCAGGGCCCTTTATCAGGGATCCACAAGGCTCACTTCAGTAGTGACCTACAAGGCCCACTTCATCAGGGACACAAAAGGCCCACTTCATCCGGGACTCACAAGGCCCACTTCATTAGTGACCTAACTTAATCAGGGACACAAAAGGCCCACTTCATTAGGTACCCACAAGGCCCACTTCATCTGGGACCCACAAGACCCACTCCATCAGGGACCCACAAGGCCCACTTCATTAGTGACCCACAAGGCCCACTTCATCAGGGACCCACAAGGCCCACTTCATTAGGGACCCACAAGGCCCATTTCATTAGGGACCCACAAGGCCCACTTTATTAGGGACCCACAAGGCCCACTTTATTAGGGACCCACAAGGCCCACTTTATTAGGGACCCACAAGACCCACTTCATCAGGGACCAACAAGGCCCACTTCACTAGGGACCAACAAGGCCCACTTCATTAGTGACCCACAAGGCCCACTTCATTAGGCACCTACAAGACCCACTTCATCTGAGACCCACAAGACCCACTTCATCAGGGACCCACAAGGCCCACTTCATCAGGGACCCACAAGACCTACTTCATCAGGGAGCCACAATGCCCACTTCATCAGGGACCCACAAGGCCCACTTCATCAGGGACCCAGGCGGCCCATTTTATTAGGGACCCACAAGGCCCACTTTATTAGGGCCCCACAAGGCCCACTTTATTAGGGACCCACAAGGCTTACTTTATTAGGGACCCAAAAGGCCCACTTCATCAGGGACCCACAGGACCCACTTCATCAGGGACCCACAAGGCCCACTTTATTAGGGACCCACAAGGCCCACTTTATTAGGGACCCACAAGGCCCACTTCATCAGGGACCCACAAGGCCCATGTTATTAGGGAACCACAAGGCCTCTTTATTAGGGACCCACACTGCCCACATTATTAGGGACTCACAAGGCCCACTTTATTAGGGACCCACAAGGCCCACTTTATTAGGGACTTACAAGGCCCACTTCATCAGGGACCCACAAGGCCCACTTTATCAGGGACCAGTACTTACAACTGGGTAAGCTGACGCTCTGGCCAGTTCGCCACTGCCTGTATTTCGTGTATTTCATATTTCCACTTCCTTTCCATTCTCTTTATGAAGACTTGCCATAGGATGTTAGTGACACGACTTATTAAAGCAATGCTAATTGCTGTTATTCTTCAACTCTTTCACCTTTTAGTTGTTTACATAAAAAATTGTGTTGGGTTTTACCTTTAGAAAAAACATACCATTTGGTTTGTTTTGAGTTTTACCTTTAAAAAACAAATAGAATTGGATATGTTTCGTGTTTTACCTTTAGAAAACATGTCGCACCTTGTATGTTTTGGGTTTTACCTTTAGAAAATATATCATGTGCGGTTTGTTTTGGGTTTTATATTTAGAAAACACATATCACACGCTATGTTTTATGTTTTATCCTTAAAAGCATGTATACTTTGGTATGTCTTGACTTTTACCTTTAGAAAACATGTTGCTATTGGTATCTTTTGTGTTTTACATTTCGAAAACATTTTGCATGTTTTAGGTTTTACCTTTATAAAACACATACATGCGGTGTGAAAGACAAATATTTAATTACACTCGATACAGCTTAAGGAGAGGCTAACTATGGACATTAGAGTAAACGGGGCATTCTAGAACAAGTAACAAGTTTCTAGTATTTTAGACATGTAATGACAAATGAGCCTGCGCTGTGACGATGGGGTTATGGGTGCAGTTCATAATCCCGCATACCAGTATTCGAAACACAGCTGCGCGCGGTTTGGCAGCAGACCGCGTTGCATTGGTTTTTTTATGAAATAGGTGCCGGTTGTTCAGAAAGCATCGACAAACTACTGAACGTAAACTTGCCAAGAAATCACAACAGCAAAAAAAAAAAAAAAAATGCTGGTGTTGACTGCAACACCCTGTAAAGGATATGCAACTAACTTTTGTACATGACAAATGATGGCAGAAGGAAACAGAAATCAAAAAGAGAACAGAAATGGCCAACAATATTTTTGAAAATATTAACATCAATAGATGTAAACAACACATTAAAAATGAGAAGAAGCACCATTACGCAGATGTTGTCAGGTATGGAATGATGTGTATAGTGGGAAGATAACACCAAGAGGTTAGTGAACGTATGTCAGAATGTACAACCAAAGTGAAAGACCGCGAGTATTAGACATTCATTGCATTCTTCATGATTGATTAATTAATACAGCTTTAAAAACTCTTTGGCAGACTGTGCGGTCTGGGTATGTTGGCCATTTGTCTTAGTGGCGCAGGCTGTGTCTCCGAGTAAATTGTGAGTTCAGTTGCCTTTGTTCCACATTATAGTAGGACAATGCGTTTTAACATAGACTTCTTCTTCTTCTTCTTTCGTTCGCTTGAAATACACCTATAACTGCAATGTTAACATAGACGAGTGACAAGCCGTGGCACTTACACCTTCAAACGCTGACATGACTTTAGGCACCAGCTTCCTGCCGCCGGTCAAGCCTCTAATGGCGTTGATACGGTACCAGCCTCTGTCGTGTGGCACCTCCTCGGAAATGTGACGAGATATGATATTGGCTGCCTGTTCTGGGGGTAAACCTTCAACTCGCCCTAGTTCCTGGTGAATTAAGTACACAAACATAAATAATATTAGTAACGGCAATTAGTTGGAGGCAGTAGAGATGAGGTTCTATGGAACAAGGCTGTGAACATGCTGTACAGATAATAAGAATAATGAAACCGTTACAAAAGAATCCAATTTAAGGAGTTGTATCAGAAAAAGGCAATAACATTATTTGAACATATTGAAAGATGGGGTAAACTGGACACTGAAAGGTAGGGTAAACTGGAAATATTTCGACACTAGTAATGTTGGGGGGGGGGGGGGGGGAGATGCAAAGGTATATCTAGAAAGAAGATGATAGACAGCCTGATGCCGTGGCATGGAAGCACATCTGTTTGAAAAGCGATTGGTAACATGTCTGACCCACGACTGTGGACAAACATAACCGCCAACGCCAGGCAGCTTGGATTAGAAGACGAAAAAGACAAGTAAAGATAGTTCTACTTATACACTATTTCCTTTGGGCAATAATTTGGGAGTCTGTTGGCAATAGATGCCTAAAACCTGTGGAGGAGACATCATCAAACCAGACCCAATTCAAGCCGGTCTGTAAGTGTTGTGAGGAAGCATGGCTACGTTACAAAGATGACTCCTCGCCGTAGTTTTCCATCTTGCAAAAGGCTACCTTTTCTTGTTTTAATCTCTTCAAGGCACTTACCATAAGATCTTATAACTATTCGGAGATAGTTGTACCGATTCACTTGTTTAAGAATATTCCCATTTGCCCGTATGTTACAATGTCCCATCTCAATAGATGCTAGCAATATTCATAGCTGTGATGGCCTGGACGTCAAAGCAGCGAACTCAAAAGAGTTATAAAAAAGTCGACAGGGTCGACTTCATTGCACCGGGTTTTATCCCATATGGCTCGGTCATATGCGTCGCACAAAGCACGAACTCCGTAGCTTTTAGCGACCACCCACAGGAGTCTCCGAAACATTTAACTCGTAAACCGAAAGGTGCGGGCCGGAATCGAACCCACAACCTTCGGAGCACGAGTCAAACGGCTTGACCACTTCGCCACAGAGACTCATAAGAGTTATACCCCAGTCTAGTAGAGAAAGTGGTAATTATTTTGTTACCTGGCGCTGAAAAAAAAATAAAAAAATAAAACCAGCAATGGAAAGAAGAAGAGGAAGGGGGTAATTATTTTATTTGCTATTGTAGCCATCATGTAATCAATTAAAAATGTAAGTGATAATGCGATTGACCACCTGTTTTTTTTTTCCTTTTTTTCGTGCACTCACATATGTGACGGTCCTAGCATTTCACATACCCACAACAGATTCCTGCTAAGGGATTTATTTGCAGGCAGGAACAAGTCACCGAACTTTATTTTCAAAGGGTCACAAACTGGGCACGCAAGCCCGTAGGTCTCCCAACTGAGATACTGGTATTCTAATAGTCCGCCCTCCCGTTCCTCGTAATCTTAGTTATATGGTTGACGTCTAACACAGCAAATCAGCAAACTTCATGTGTGGACCTGTAACACATTATTACCTTTGCAAGTTTAGTCATCTCATCATCTAAACTTTGCTTGGGGTGAAGAGCTTGTCTCTCTTTGTCACTACCTGGGAAAGAGAAAAACGCGCTATTTGTTAAATTAATTCTGTACCCAATTACTGCGTGCTCAACTGGTCATGCACAACTAGCCTAGCCAACAGTTGATTAGTCAATGCTGACGTCATTTTATATGTTGGCTAAAAAACAAACAAACATGTATGTGTTCAAGAAGGACGAGAGAGGGAACACACACACGCACGCACACACGCACGCACAGAGAGAGAGAGAGAGAGAGAGAGAGAGAGAGAGAGAGAGAGAGAGAGAGAGAGATTACATTCGAGTGTGGGTGTAGAGAAAGCGCATGCGTGCACTGAAAGCAGGTTTGGCATGTAGCTAAACTGGCTGTAAAAGGCAAGAAAATCAACTTCACTGCACTGCGGGTTTTATCGTATGGAGCTCAGTCTCTCTTCACAGAGCAGCTAGCCGAATGCTAAATGCGTCACACAGAGCACCAACTCCGTAGCTCCGACGACGACTCTCAGAGGTTAAAGTTAGTTGCTTATCCTTAAGGACGCAGCAGTCAACCCCGACATTCTGTGGCTGCTTGTGATTCCTTGTCAAGTTTACGTTCATTAGTTAGTCATTGCTTTCTGAACGACCGGCACTCATGCCATTGTATTGAAACCAACGCAAGGCGGTCTGTTTCCAAATCGCCCAAGCTGTTTCGGACGCGGTATGCGGGATTACGAATTGCATTCCTAACTCCATTGCCACAGAGCTGGTCTCCCAGGGGTAGCTGCACAAAATTACGCACCTGAACAGACTGACAAACCCCGAAAACAAACCGACAATCTTCTGAGCACGAGGCAAACGGTTTAACCATTTGACCACGGAGAACCCGTGTGGGAAGTTATGCAGTAGTGTAAAAAATAAAATGCTAATGCAGCTGCATTCATTGCTTCACATTTGCATTTTGAAATCCCTCGTGCTATTTTCTCATGTTTGAATATTAAGCTATCGCAGTATTTTTTTCTGCTGACATATTTATTCATCACCTCATTACACGCCACCCGTCCATGTGTACAGAACACGCGCGCGCGCGCACACACACACAGAGAGAGAGAGAGAGAGAGAGAGAGAGAGAGAGAGAGAGAGAGAGAGAGAGATCCCACTCATACAAACTAAAACATATATTGGCTCGTCAATGATATGCCCATCTTCATCTTCTTCTACTTCTTCTTCATACACCTTCAGCCGTCAGTATGAATATATGCAAATTAAGCGCCAGTAAACCTGAGTTTGTTTACATCTTCATACAGTGTCCTCAACTGGAGCTGGTGAATGCCAGAGTACTCTTCTCTGTTATGCATATGTCGCAATGAATGCTCAGTTGTCATTTCACCTAGTCGCACAATTTCTTCTTCTTCTTCTTCTTCTTCTTCTTCTTCTTCTTCTTCTTCTTCTTCTTCTTCTTCTTCTTCTTCTTCGTTGGCAATAAATCTGTAGCCTTCCGGCGTGAGTGCCATGTTCGTACCCGATGGAATGGCTCGAGACCGTAAAGGATGTTTCGGTCTTATTGAGAGGTTCTATGTTTCGGTCTTATTGAGAGGTTTTTATTTTTGAGAGACATTGGCTTACTGTGAACCATTTACTGCATAGCCCTGGCCCAATCATAATGGATCTTGCTCCATAACCAGCACGAGGCCTTCTCCGCTGCCTCGCCTAGTCTTTTAAGAGCCCGGGTTCTCGCTTGTCCACCTTGTCGTTTCAGCTGTACTTTTCCATCTTGTACATGTCTTGCTCCCCGGCTGTTGATTCGTACGGGACAGTTAGCTCGAGTAGTACCAACTGTTGAGCAGACGGAGAGCAAACCGCAATGTCTGGTCGCAACTGGAACCTCCGGATTACCACCGGGCATTTATCACGGTCTTTTAGATGTACTGTCAGTTCCCGGCGCTCTCGGGGATGGATGGCAAGCTTTTGGTGCAGTTGACTCTACCGTTCCGCTTTTGTCCAGCTTTTAGAAATCGTATCCATCCGGCATTGGCAACAGCCAACCCCCCCCCCCCCTCTTCCCCCCCCCCCCGATTGGACTGGCGTTTCGCACTTTTGTTATGGCGCCATTTGAATCAGCCTTGCCTAAGGGCCAAAGTGCACCAGTGTCTGCGCCCTATTGTCTCCCTGTTACTACATAACTAGATGTGACGTACTGTTCACGAAAGAGACACGCAGAAGAAGTATGTGTATTTGTGATTACAGTAATATATCTAACAAGCAACAACAGCAACACAAAACATACTCATGGGAATCCCCACAATCGTCTGCCTGTGTCTCTTATCCTTCTTCAAGAAAAAGTCCTTGTCTGCCATATAAGCAATGATGATTAGAACCGGAAAGAAGATAAATGTCAGAACGGCTTCCCATACTTCTATGACCTCCGGGGAGATCGCCAGCAAGACAATGGCCAACCAGACGTAGGCAAACACACACGTGAAAGCTGTGACAGCGAACACCTGTGGAGTGTGATCGTAGCTTGAGATGGTATCAACAATGTTACTGTATATGAAAAAAAAAGGTTTAAAAGTCGAGAGTATCGACTTCATTGTACCGGGTTTTATCCCATATGACTCAGCCTCTTTGTGCAGAGCGGCCTGCCGAAAGAGTCGCACAAAGAACGAACTCCGTACCTCCAGCGACGACTCCCATGAGTCTCCGAGGAAGTTGCACTCGTGAATCGAATGTCGTATTTCGGAATTGAACACTCAACCTTCGGTGCACCAGGCAGATGGCGTAACCACTCCGCCAAGAAGACCCCCCCCCCCTCTACTGTATACAATTCTACGAGTATATTCCCGGTATACCCATTGACCCACATGACCCACATGACCCACTGAGTGTGGATCAGTCTATGACAATATGGGACCAGCACCATATATCCAACAGTGCTCTAGACGTTAGACGGGTCCTTTATTTACTTCACTACAGCGTATACTGTGCTACCATGTGCACCAGCTGTTTACCACTCGTTAAACTATAACGAGCACCAATAATTCACCACGCATTAAACTATAACATGCACCAATAATTCATCTCTCATTATTATGTAATATGCATCAATAATTCACCACTCATTAAACTATAATGTGCACGAACAATTAACTACACATTAGCTGTAATATGCACCAGCAGATCACTACTCATTAACTATAATGTGCACCAATAATTCACTACTCATTAACTATAATTAGTCGCATACGATTTACAGGACGTCGCTGTCAACCCCAAAATTTTTAGCGGTTTGTGATTTCTTGTCAAGTTTATATTAAGTAGTTTGCCATTGCTTTCTGAACCCCGACGCTCATACCATTGTATGAAAACCAACGCAAAGCGGCCTGCTATCAAATCGCCCGCAGCTGTGTTTCGAAAGCGGTATGCGGAATTACGAATTGCGTAACCCCTGTGCCACAACGCCGGATATTGACGAACAGTTGACTCATCATCACTCAGTGGCTTGTCCCGTGCAGAACTTCCCCCCGAAAACTGTCTGTCGGAATGACTCTCGATCTTAAGGCCTTTTCTGCTGTCATGTGTAAACTGTCAACCGCATCCTAAACCTATCTGCATTGTACGCTTCTTCTTCTGTTCTTTTCTCATGGTTTGATAGTCCTTTGGCTCTCTCATCTGTCTTAGAACGCATCATTTACACCCCAGTTGGTCTTTGTGCAGCTGTGTTTCGAGCAGCATCTGCAACAATTAGTAGATGCGGTTGTTGTACACAGTGAACAACTGGGGTTAGAATTAATTGTAAAAAGACACAGATTATGGTCGTCACTAGGAAGAACGAAATACCACAATGTAATATACAAGTAAATGGGAATATTCTTCAACAAGTGAATCGGTACAATTATCTCGGAACAGTCATAACATCTGATGGGAGATGCCTTGAAGAGATTAGAACAAGAATCGCCATGGCGAAAGTAGCCTTTGGCAAGATGAAAAACATACTGACCAACAAAGGGATGTCAATTGAAACGAGAAAAAGAGTGTTGAGGCGCTACATTGAGCCTGTACTTTTGTATGGATGTGAAACTTGGACAAGTAGCAGTCAAGCTGAAAAACATCTGATGGCTGTGGAAATATGGTTTCTGAGGAGAATTTAAAGAATACCATCAACAGACAGAAAAACCAATGACCAAGTACTACAGGAGACAAATGAAACTCGTAAGCTGATTAGAGAAATTAGACGTGGACAGTCAAATATTTTTTGGACATGTTATGAGAAGAAATGAATTGGAGAACTTAGTGACAACTGGCAAGATCGAAGGGAACAGACCAAGGGGAAGACCGAGAAGTAAATACCTGGATGGCTTGGCCACATGGCATGGTCGAGATAGGAACACTGAGCTGATCCACGACTCTGGTGATCGAGTGAAATGGCGAGTCATGACCGCCCACGCTTTCCGGCATGGCACATGATGGTCTTTATTGCTCTTTTAAAGGGTACAGTATCTTTGCTTGACGATATTTGAATATCTCAAGTATGTGTGGCTAATTCATCCTGTGTCAACTCATCTTGAACTGTTATCAATACTTCGAACCTGTTCTTCACTTCCATCGCATACTCTTCTGGTATTTTGCTGTGTCATACGGGACTGTATTTGGCTTTTTAATCGCTTTTCCGAGTTTATGTTGTAATATTGCTATTAATGTTGTTGTTTGTCCATCAAGAATGATGATGACCATTCATTTCATCCAGTGGGGTTGAAGGTGTGGAGCCGTGGGTTCTAAGATGGCTGATAAGGCCTATTTTGGCTCGAAATGTTCTTTGACAATGTGGGCAAAGAATGCTTGACGTCTCTGGAGGAGGATTTCCTGCAGTGGTTTTTCTGTCCTGCCTTTTCTTCACAGCTCTTGCAGTCCTGGTTGCCTCACATATGACTGCACCCTTGTGTAATGATGCACGCCACGAATTTCGGTCTCTGGCTGCAGCCTCCCAGGTGTCATGATGAATTCCAAAAGCGTTCAGTGAAATTTTCAGAGTGTCTTTAAAGCGTTTCCTCTTGCCGCCTTGGGAGCGTTTACCACAACGCAGTTCGCTGTAAAAAATTCGTTTAGGGAGCCTGTGATCTGGCATTCGAGTCAAGTGACCAGCCCAGCGAATCTGATTCTTCATCAGTAGAGTGTGGATACTGGGCATGGATGCTCTTTCTAGGACTTCAGTGTCTGGAATCTTGTCTTGCCATTTAATCTTCAGTAGCTTCCTTAGGCAGACTGTGTGGAAGTGGTTTAATTTCCTAGCGTGTCGCTGATAAACAGTCCAGGTTTCACAAGCATATAGCAGTGTGGATAATACAACTGCTTTGTAGACTTTTAGCTTTGTTTGCAGGCTTATTCCAGTTCTGTCCCATACATTCTTGTACAGTCTGCCAAAGGCCGCACTGGCCTTGGAGATTCTTGCATTCACTTCGTCATCAATTGTGGCAGCTTGTGACACAGTGCTGCCAAGATAGGTGAATTTGTCCACAACATTTAGTCTATGATCATTCACTTTGATATTCGGCACAGTGTGATTATTCCCTGGAGCTGGCTGGTACATAACTACAGTCTTCTCCAAGTTGATATTGAGCCCAAAGTTGGCACAGGCATGTGAGAAAGCTGAAACATTATGTTGCATGTCCGCCTCTGAGTTGGCGTATAGAGCGCAATCATCAGCAAACAGGAGCTCTCTGACGGTGCCGCTGTTAATTTTGGTTTTAGCTTTCAGCCTTCTGAGATTGAATAACTTTCCATCCATACGGTAGTTGATGTCTATTCCAATGTCGTCGTTCTCGAAGGCATTCATCAACATGGCTGAAAACATGAGGCTGAACAGTGTTGGTGTCAGGACACATCCTTGCTTCACTCCATTGGTGACAGGAAAGGGTTCAGACAGTTCACCATTTTCCTGTACCCTTGCCTGCATGCCGTCATGAAATAGCCGCACTATTTGGACAAACTTTCGTGGACAGCCATATTTTGCCATAATCTTCCACAGTCCTTCTCTGCTGACTGTATCAAAAGCCTTGGTAAGGTCAATGAAAGTGGAGAACATTTCGCAGTTCTGTTCCTGACATTTCTCTTGCAGCTGCCTTGCAGCGAAAATCATGTCAACAGTTCCACGTTCTTTTCTGAAGCCACATTGACTCTCAGGAAGACCTTGATCGAGATGGGCTGTGAGGCGATTGAGAAGAATTCTGGCGAGTATCTTCCCTGCAATTGAAAGCAAGGAGATGCCTCGGTGGTTGTCACAGGATTGGCGGTTTCTTTTACGTTTGTAAAGGTGGACTATTGACGCGTCCTTAAAATCTTGTGGCATGGTCTCGTTCATCCATATGTTTATGAAGACTTGGTGAAGCTGCTCTGTTAGGACCGGCCCACCTGCCTTGTATATCTCTGCTGGGATGGAGTCAGGACCAGGTGCCTTGCCGCTGGAGAGTTGCTGGATGGCTTTGTTTACTTCCACTATGGTTGGCAGGTCATCAAGTGTCTCATTGGTGGGAACTTGAGGAAGGCAGTTGATGGTTTCATCATCGAAGAAGGAAGTTGCATTTAAGATTTTGCTGAAATGCTCTGCCCAGCGTTGAAGGATTTCTTTCTTCTCGGTGACCAATATTCCCCCATCTGCACTGAGGAGGGTAACTATGCCTGGTGATGTAGGACCATAGACCGCTTTCAGTGAGTCGTAGAAGTTTTTCATATCATGTCTGTCAGCAAAGCCCTGAATTTCATCAGCTTTGCTGCCCAGCCAGGAGTCCCGCATGTGCCGAAGTTTCTGCTGCACTACTCTCTGAATGTTCTTGAAAGCATCTTTTTTTTTTATGTTGACTTTGGGTCATTCAAATGTGCCTTGAGGAGAAGATGTTTCTCGGCCAGCAATTGGTTGATGTCTTCGGAATTTTCATCAAACCAGTCTTTATGCTTTCGGGGGGCTGGACCCAGGATTTCTATAGCAGTGTTGTAAATTGTGTTCTTTAGGGCTCTCCATTCTGTTTCTGTATCCTGTTTAGCTTCAGCATTGGGCTTGAGGCGGTCTTCCAGCATATTTTCAAACGACTGCTGCATTTTCTTGCTGTTTAGGCGGGTGACATTTAGCTTTGTTTGCATTTTCGTCCCTTGAGGACGCCGTGGTGGCCTGATGTGGATGTTCATTTTCGAGACAATGAGACGATGGTCTGTCCAACATTCGGCACCACACATGGATTTTGTCACTCGAACGTCTTGTCTGTCACTCCTCCTGACAATGACATAGTCAATGAGGTGCCAGTGTTTCGAGCGAGGGTGCATCCACGATGTCCTATTTCTCATGGGGAGACGGAAAATTGTGTTCGTAATCAGGAGATCATGTTCGGCACATGTCTGAAGGAGGCGGAGTCCATTGCTGTTACAATTTCCGACTCCATGCTTTCCAATAATGCCACTCCAAGAGGTGGTGCCCGTGCCTACTCTGGCATTGAAATCCCCAAGGAGTATAAGTTTGTCTCCTTTGGGAACAGATGTTAATACATTGTGCAGGTCCTCATAGAACTTGTTCTTGACATCATCTTCGTTGGTCATAGTTGGTGCGTAGACACTCACAATGGTTGCGTGCTTCCTTCCATTCAGCAGAGGCAACTTCATGGTCATGAGCCTGTCGTTTATAGCCTTTGGAAATCCAGCTAATTTGCCGACCAGGGCCGACTTAATGGCAAATCCCACACCGGATTGGCGTCTTTCCTCGCTTTTCCTTCCACTCCAAAAAAATGTGTAGCCGGCACCGATTTCACAGATTTGGCCTTCTTCTGCAAGTCGTGTCTCGCTCAAGGCTGCAATGTCGATGTTGTACCTGCCTAGCTCTCTCCCAATCAGTGCTGTTCGTCTCTCTGGACCCGACGCACCGTCTCTGTCAAGTAGGGTGCGTACATTCCAAGTTCCAATTTTTAAGGGAATATGGTTTACTCTTTTAGCTTTGCTTGTTTTATCTTTCTTTGTATGTCGACCGCAGTTAGGGTACCCACAAACCGCGGTTAGCTGGTTAGGTAGTGATGAAGCAGACAATGTTTAGGGCACCTTTTCTAGCCCCTTCCTCATGCTATGGAGGTGAGCAGTGTGTTCCTATAGAGGGCTGCTCAGTCGCTCAGGGGGCTGCCGAATCCCACTGCTGCTCCGGTCAGTAGAAGACGACCATATGGCCTGAGCCGCCTGTGTGCAGGTCTGCGACTACGGCTGCCAGCGTACCCACGCCTGCCGCTTTGCCGCTCGCCCATCGCCACAGGGCTTGAAGGTGATATGTGACGTTGGATGAAGAATGACTTGCGCGATGACTTGGATTAAAGTGAGGAAGAGTTGCGCAATTCGTCGACCTCACTCTCTCGCCTGAGTCCATCTGAGTCCAGTGGCAAGACAAGTCGAGACGACTGGAGACGAATACAGGTGCAGTGGATGACCAGGGCGCTCTACGTGCCTTGCCGTGCTCATTACGTTCCACAACGCTTTGCAGGTAAACGCCGTCTTGCCCGTTGAATCAGGAATGATTTCTTCCGCGCAGTCTGCCGAATCCTGTCTTCACATGCTGGGTAGGCATACCCTAGTTTACCTCTTGGTTTGACACCAAATCGGATACCCATGCCTGGTTTAGCCAGCCTCTCACAGCTGTTGCCCGGGGGGTGGCCGATGTCGCATGCTGACATCTACTAGGAGCCACAGGCACGAGCTGGGTGTCAGGCTTGGACCAGTGGGGGATGGGTCCTGAAAGGACATGAGAGTCATCCTTACCAAAGGTGCTACCAATGCCTGACACCCCGTACCCCCCCCCCCCCCTATTGCTATTAATAGCTAATGATGGCTAACATAATCTGCAATTGGCAGTTATGGCTTGTTGTTTTGCTTTTTCTTCATCATTGCTGTATTATTATATAGTCATTAGTCGTTAGTCGCAGTTCCATCTTCACGGCAAAAGATCACCCTATAATGTTCTGTTCCTGTGCCAGATAATATCACACAAAACGCTCCTCACTACCCCATGTGAAAAGTGGAACAGACAGCGGTCCAACAAACAAACAACACGTACATGCATAATGCCACTGCCAGAACGCTTGCTCTTAAACTTCCGATGTGCTGATGCCGAAGTTGCGGGTTAAACCCATACACCGACCAGTTGCACTAAAATATAGACATCCCTTCCTTGACTTGGGTATAAGTACCTCTGAAGTCTGAGTGGGTACACCTGATGGCAAGTAGTAGCGTGTGTATGGACTAACTGAGTGGGTACACCTGATGGCAAGTAGTAACATGTGTATGGACTACGCTTGAGTTCAAATCGAACGAACGAAACAAACAAACACATTACATACAACGAGCATGTAACAAGCACACGCCAAGTTCAATAACTCCGAACAACTATTAAGTAGATTTTACCTTAACGCTGGCAATTCTTCTGATCTCCCCTTCAGGGATGCAGTAGATGCAGATGGCAGAGATGACGAGCAGATTGAAGGCAGCTGACCCCACGATTGTGCCCGGACCAAGCTGTCCGGCTATGAAATTATTGCCGATGATTTCAATGACCGACAGCAGGATCTCGGGGGCACTCGTGCCTAGAGCAAGCAGGGACAAGTTTGCCACAGTGTCGTTCCACACCTGGAATACATAAATAACTAGAATTGGTTAAAGTATCCTTGGTGTTAGGAGGATTAGGAGGAGGAGGAGGAGGAGGGTACAGGCAGAGGGGGGAGGGAAAGTAACAAAGAGGGGGAAAGGAAAGAAACAGCGAGAGAGCGAGAGAGAGAGAGAGAGAGAGAGAGAGAGAGAGAGAGAGAGAGAGAGAGAGAGAGAGAGCGCGCGAGTGTCTCTAGACAATTTGATGTATTGGTACTGAGAAACAGCGGTGACCTATTCGATCTGCTCGTTTCGATTTTCAACTGTCTGGGGGTTTTAACGTGCACACAGGCTCTCCGGGTTCTTCACCCTTACCTGAAAAGACAAAATTTCGGATTCAATTCCCCTCTCCCCCTCCCAGGATAAATGGTTTCGTTTACAGTTGTTGTTTTTTCTCATTTCGATCACCTTTGCTTCCCAGGATTCCTTATGGACTCGTTTTATGCTGGGTAGACTTGCAAGCCCAGATCTGTTTTACCAATACCCCACCACGACGGAGATTCGAATACTTGACAACCGGGCCAACACACAGGTGTGCTCATCTCATCATGTGCCATGCCGATGAGCCTGGGCGATCATGACTCGCCATCTCACACGATCACCAGAGTCGTGGATCAGTTCCGTGTTCTTGTCTCGATTATGCCATGTGTCCAGGCCATCTAAATATTTATCTCTCTGCTGTCTCCTTGTTCTTTTCCCCCCTAATCTTGTCAGTTGTCACCAAGTTCTTCAGCTTAGGCGTACTAACCACTGCATTAGTCCGGCTCGCCGTTGATGTGTAAACAAGAGTACACTATTCTGTGGTAATCTATTATTATCAAGAAATGGTGTTGCCAAGTATGAAATAGGTAATTCACGAAATTAACCGAGTAATATGGGGATAGATATGGAATTACGCATGAAACTAACCACGTGGTACGGGGCTAGACATGAATTTAACCATAGAAACCAACCACGTGATATGGGGGTAGACATGGATTTACGCGCGAAACTAACCATATGGTATGGGACTAGGCGTGGATTTACGCGCGAAACTAATCACGTGGTATGGTGCTAGACATGGATTTACGCACGAAACTAACCATGTGATACGGGGCTAAACATGGATGTACGCACGAAACTAACCACGTGGTATGGGGCTAAACATGGATTTATGCGCGAAACTAACGCACGTGGTATGCTGCAAGAATGGATTTACGCATGCGAGAAGCCACGTGGTATGCATCTTAAATGATTTATACATTAAACTAACCATACAGTATGTAACCAGACATGATTTACATATGAAACTAACCACGTGTATGCAACTATAAATGATTTACACTTGAAACTAACCTCATGGTTAAAAAAGTTAGTTGCATATCCTTTACAGGACGTCGCAGTCAACCCATCGTTTTTTGGATGTTCGTGATTTCTTGACAAGTTTACTTTCAGTAGTTTGACATAGGGAGCTGAGTGGTCTTGAGGTATGGTGTCCGTCTCGAGTGCTGGAGGTCCCGGGTTCAAGCCCCGGTGAAGACCGGGATTTTTTTCACGTGGACTTCTAGTAATACAAATTTCCCTGGTCTCTGGGTAGTGAGATCGGACGCCCGTGTGTATTGTTGCGCACGTAAACAAATTCTTGGCAGTTGGAAATCGAAAAAGAGTAGCCTAACGGCGCTACCGGGGCACAATTTCGAGTTAAAAATCTACCCAAAGTATTTTCAGGATCCTCGCCGATGCTACGGAGTTCGTGCATTGAGCTGAGTTTTTCCAGACTCAGGTTTGAGTTAGGAGGAAAACTGAGCACTTATGGGTTAACCCCGTGTGCCGTGATGTTGATCCAACGACTAAACTAAATTAAACAGTTTGACATTGCTTTCTGATCGACCGCCACTCATAAAATTTTATGAAAACCAACGCAAGGTAGTCTGCTACCAAATCGCCTGCAGCTGTGATTCAAACGCGGTATGCGGGACCACGGTCTGCGTCCGTAACCCCTTAGCCACATAATCACATGGTATGCTTCTACAGCCGGCTTCGTGGCTTAGAGGTTATGACTTTTCTCCGTAATCTCGTATACTCTCGTCGGTAACGTGATGACGGTTCAAATCAGAAGTGGTTCGAATCGCATCGGTAACTTATGGGGTATGTGAGCCGGCCGCTCAGAAAGCAATGGCAAACTACTGAGCGTAATCTTGCCAAGAGATCAACATACAGCTGAAAGATGCTGGTGTTGACAGCTAAGTCCTGTAAAGGATATGCTAAAAAAAAAAAAAAAAAAATGCTTCTACACATTGCTTTACGCATGCAACTAATCACGTAGTATGCACCTGCAATATGATTTACACATGAAAACTAACCACATGTATTGCAGAACCACATGGTATGCTTCTACATATTGCTTTACGCATGCAACTAATCACGTAGTATGCACCTGCAATATGATTTACACATGAAAACTAACCACATATATTGCAGAACCACAGAACCACATGGTATGCTTCTACACATTGCTTTACGCATGCAACTAATCACATTGTATGCACCTGCAATATGATTTACACATGAAAACTAACCACATGTATTGCAGAACCACAGAACCACATGGTATGCTTCTACACATTGATTTACGCATGCAACTAATCACATTGTATGCACCTGCAATATGATTTACACATGAAAACTAACCACATGTATTGCAGAACCACAGAACCACATGGTATGCTTCTACACATTGATTTACGCATGCAACTAATCACATTGTATGCACCTGCAATATGATTTACACATGAAAACTAACCACATGTATTGCAGAACCACAGAACCACATGGTATGCTTCTACACATTGATTTACGCATGCAACTAATCACATTGTATGCACCTGCAAATGGATGTAGACGTATAACCACCTGGTATACAACAGTAGATTGATTTACAAATGAAATTAGTTACATTCATCCATTATGTGTCAACCAATTACACCCAGCCCATCCATTTCAACCATTTACATTCACCACTTGTATTCTAACAAGTTATATTCACCCATTTTCAGTCTAATATTCCAATTCCAATTCCAATTTTCAAAACAAAAATTTCAAATTCGGCCTCGTTCAACCTGCTTCCTCAGCGTCGGTTATTGTTGAGGTCCGTGGTTTTTGTGAGTTCATTCACCCTAATTGTTGTCTTGTGAGTCCTATCTCGGACTGATTATGTTGGTTTGTGTCTGTGACGTCAGCTGGGGGAATCGGTAGGCGGCTATCCTTTGTGCTCGTCTGTTCTTGTGGTTTTCTTTGTTGGTGCAGGCTCCTGGTTCGTCTGGCTTGACTGGCTGCAGTCCTTAGAAGGACCCGTCTCCTCTGGTGGTGTCTGTTGTTGGTGAACCAAGGCTGCTGGTTCCTCTGGCTTGGAAGGTTGCAGTCCTTAAAAGGACCCGTCTAATATGTTACATTCACCACTTAAATACCAACCAGTTACATTCCCCCATTATAGTCTAATATAGTGGTTTTCAACCGGTGGGAAATCCCCCCCCCCCCCACAGGGGGAAATTTTAGGGTTTCCAGGGGGAGGGGAGGGTGCAATTAAGATTATTTCAAGATCGCGGTAATACAAGAACCAATTACTTGATATTATTTTTCCTTCCATACTTTACAGTTCTGTACTTCTCGCCCTTGTGAAATTCGTTTTATAACATAAGTAGACCCACAAATCACGTGTTATGTAGACGTCTAGATTTGTTCTAGTATGTGTATTAAATCCATTTTTACGTATATTGTGTGTTTGGAAGGGTGGGGGGGGGGGGGGGTTATAGGGAGGAAATAGCAAAAGCCGGTCTCACTGGCCTCGAGGTTAACGTCTCTCTCCGTGATCCCGTATATTCTCGTGAGTAACGGTAGCGGTTTTCGCCGCGTTGGTAACTTGCGGGGTATGTGAGCCGGTGGCTCAGAAAGAAATGTCAAACTACTGAGCGTAATCTTGCTTTGTACATCAACAGCAGCTGAAAAATGCTGAAGTTAACTGCAACGTCCTGTAAGGGATATGCACGCACGCACACACACACACGCGCGCGCGCGCGCACACGCGCACACACACACACACACACACACACACACACACACACACACACACACACACATACACACACACACACACACACACACACACACACACACACGAAAGGGGGAATGACATTCTGAACATATGTGCATGGGCCAAAAAAGGTTGAGAAACTCTGGTCTAATATAATGGTTACGCGGACTCCCTATATTCCAACCAATTACGCGGACTCCCTATATTCCAACCAATTACGCTGACTCCCTATATTCCAACCAATTACGCTGTCTTCCTATATTCCAACCAATTACGCTGTCTTCCTATATTCCAACCAATTACGCTGACTTCCTATATTCCAACCAGTTACGTTGACTCCCGATATTCCAACCGGTTAAATTGACCTACATGATATGTGGCCAGAAATGGATTTACACGGGTAACTATCCGCATGGTATGCAGCTAGAAAAGATTAACATAATATGAGAATTAAACCAGATATCCATTATTTATCAATCAATCAATCAGGTGTCGTCTCCACAATGAAGGTTGGCTGCAATGGATCTCCAACACTGTCTGTCTCTCGCCTTGACTGTACATTCTGGCAGGCTGATGTTCGTCCATCTCTTGATGTTATCCTCCCACTTGTATCGTTGCCTGCCTCTTGTCCGCTAGCCCTCAACCATGCCTTCCAGTATTTATAATTCTGTTTATAATTTCTTTTTCCATATCCTTTTTACGGGACATCGCGGTCAACACCAGCAGTTTACTGTTGTTGTTGATGTCTTGGCAAGTTTACGTTCAGTGGTTTACCATTGCTTTCTGAACACCCGGCTCCACACCAATTCGTTAAAACCCAGCGTAACGCGGTCTGCTGCCAAATCGATCGTCGCTGTCTTTCGAACGCAGGTAAGCGCGCTTACTAATCGCGTCCGTAACACTTCGCCGCGGAGCTGCTGTTTAAAATTGGAGGATACATTTACATGTCTCTGGCTGTTGTAGTAGATACCGAATGTTATGAAGGAACAGTTGTATGTGTCTGTACATTTGCACGCGCACACACGTCTATCGATTGTGTGTAGTGGCGTCTATACCCGGTGTTTATATATTTAGTATTGATTGGTGTGTGATTAGCCAGAATATGACAACTGTACTCTGTGGTTTACTGTTGCACACAGCTGTTACATGAGTGTGATCACTTTCTGACGTATCTGACGAAATGGGTAGACGGATGCGTAACTGGTTGATATATGAGGCTTGAATGTAACTGGTTGTTATATGAGGGGTGAATGTAACTGATTGTTATATGAGGGGTGAATGTAACTGGTTGTTATATGAGGGGTGAATGTAACTGGTTGTTATATGAGGGGTGAATGTAACTGGTTGTTATATGAGGGGTGAATGTAACTGGTTGTTATATGAGGGGTGAATGTAACTGGTTGTTATATGAGGGGTCAATGTAACTGGTTGTTATATGAGGAGTGAATGTAACTGGTTGTTATATGAGGAGATGCTGTGGAGGCGGAAGTACAAGCGTTGATTTTCGAGAATTCGTTAGACGGTGATGCTGTCATCTACACAGATGGGTCGGTCGTCCGGCATGTGAGAAGCTCATGGGCCTTTACAGCTCGGGCCGGAGGGAGAATTCTGAAGGAGGACTCTGATGCTTTTGTTGAGACCACAAGTATCCTGACAATGGAAGTCATGGCAGTAAGTAAAGAAATAACATAGCTCGAGACACAGACATTCAATAGGGCATGTTTCCTTAGCAACTCAGTGTGCATGCTCAAGAGGATAGAGACGGGGTGGATCCGAAGAGAATGGTTGCTGTTTCTGGAGCGGTCTCGGCTGACAAAGATTAGTTTCATCCTTGTGCCAGGGCATGCGGGAGTACAAGGAAATGAGCGGGCTGACAAGCTCGCATGTAAGGCTACTGTGGAGGGCGGACACGCCACGGACCATGCTGACATTCTAAATGCTCTACGATAAGTAAGACTTTTGCGAGAACCAAGTGATGACTGCGAATCTACAACCATGGTCAGACTGCGAGAACAGCAAATTAAAAGAGGTGTGGCCAAACAAGAACACTACGCAGGGAGCCAAAGATGATTGATAAACCAACACAGAACTGGTGTCGTAAGCCGCTACACGCTGCGGGATTTGCTGAGGAGGGAATCCGAGCACTTATGGACTGAATGGTTCGATGTGCAATGAGGATGATCTGTCGACTGACTGACTGACTGACTGACTGACTGACTACCTACCTACCCACCTACCTACCTTACTATACTAACCTTACTATACTAACTAGCTAACTAACTAACTAACTAACTAAGAGGTGAATGTAACGGGTTGTTATATGAGAAGTGAATGATTTTTTTTCAGTCGTTGCGATATTCTCCAATGCCTTTTCCCCATTACATGACCAAAGAAAGCTTCTCGTCTCTTTCTTATTGTTGTAAATAATGTTGCCCCTCTAACGTGTCTCCACCTTGCCATGGTAGGGGGGCTTGCGTGTCCCAATGACCCCAGAGCTGTGCCAACGGTGGCACAGCTCAAGGGATAGGGACCAGACCAAGTGAGACACACATCTGCTGCTGAGGACAGGCAGTCAAAGCAAATCCATTGCACCCAAAGTCCGAATCAGGCGCACGATGCCACTACATTCTTGGTCCAGATACATACTCTACGGCTCTCAGATGAGGGATATGGCTGAACGCCTCTAAGCCAATATCCCCCAGATGTGAGGGCCTGGCCGATACTCACCCATTGCTAAACGAGGTGAGATGCTGAACCTATTACACGCCTAGTCCAGATACTTTTTCCACGGCTCTCAGCTGAGGGATATGAGGGGTCCCCCGGATGAGAGGGCCTGGTCGTTACTCGCTCACTGCTGCATGGAGGTAAGATGCTGAGTCGGCAGCACATTCTGCCTTCCACGTGAACTTTACTAAAAGGTGATCCAGTCGCAAGCAATGGTTACGATACAAGTCTGTACAAAAAGCTCAAAGAGTGAGCGTATTCAAAGGTGGAAAAAGTCCAAGTAACATTAAATGGAACGATTGTGACCTAACGTTAGGCAGTTGCTTAATCTCGCTTCTGCTTGTTGTCATTCTATTAGCAAGTTCGATCCATGGCTGGCATCCACTCATGGCAGTGCGTTTGTGCTCCGTATTTGAATATCTAAAGCTCTATGCGCCAAGAGTTCCTCTCTTTGAAACACTTTGTATCATGACTCTGACTACTGCCGTTGTTTACAAGTTACCCGTTCTCTCCGACTCACACACCGACGTCACAAGTCTACGTGAAGTACATAACACAAGTCCACGCTGGTTTCCATCATTTATTCCGCGGCTTCACATTTACAATTAGATCTTTATTTGCATTGCCGCACAATCGTCCTTACATAACATAACCACCACAACTATCTCTCGGACTTAAAATCTATAATACATAAGGCACTAGATGGATGCCATTCTCGAACTTGTTAAACACGTCCGACCTGGACCGTGTCTTAACCTGTACTCCCCGTTCAAACCCGAGAGTTCTCTCTCCCTGACACTCACAAACCGTGTTTCACGTACTAACAAACACTCGTGCAGGTGTGAACCCCATTCACACCAAACCCGCACCCTGACAGCTTGGCTAGCGAATTCATTATGTGGAAGTCCGAAGCGGAAGCTCGCCGAGTGGATGTCGTCTGCAGACTGACCGTTCCTGGTTTGCGTGGGGAGCGGCCGGCGGCGAACGAAACACCCATATACATGGAAGTGAGGAATTAAAGCAGCCATGAGCAGGACGTTACGATTCCTTTGGTGAGCCCAGTACCAGATAGCTATATGCCGGCTCTGCAATTATGGAAGCCTCCTTGGATGGCGGGGAATGCCCATGATCTGCTCCTACCTTCCCTTGTGGGTTGACCGTGAAGTCTTCGACTGTTCTAACTTGATCAGCTGGGATGTGGACGGCACCACAACAGTGAGAGTCCCCCCGGAATGCTAACCTGATTAAAAAACGCACGCTTAAGTCGAATGTTTTGGCCTAAGGGTTTTGGCCCAAGGGTGCCTAACGAGGTACACCGCAATTACGTCTGGAAAAAAAAAACTCACTTCGGATGAACGCAGAAGAAGAAGAAGAAGAAGAAGAAGAAGAAGAAGAAGAAGAAGAAGAAGAAGAAGAAGAAGAAGAAGAAGAAGAAGAAGAAGAAGAAGAAGAATATAATGTTGTATATAACTCAGAGACTAGGAAGTAAGAATTGTCACATCCAGATAACAGAGGGACACCGGGAGGATGTCACGTCAACCAACATAGAACTGTTACTGTTAACCGCCTTACACTGATGCATATGTTGAGAGGTGGGAGGTGGAGTGGGGGATCTGAACACACATGGACTTGTTCGGAGTGCAAGAATGATACACCATCAGATAATGAATTATTTTCAGATTTTCTCAATGCATGTCCACTCCAACGCCATCATCTTTGCTTCATCTCTTGATTCACTGGTGCGTGTCTAGTTCTCTCCTGGAGCTCCAAACTGGTCATTCTGTCCTATTGTGTTAGTTCCTTTATTTTGTGCTGCCAACAATTAATACATGCTTGCAGTTTATTAGTAATCCTTTCAGTCGTAGGCCGAGCTTCTGATCCATATGCTAGTCTTAATTCAGTGTCAGAACTGAATGTTCTCCGTTTGGTTCTAAGTTTCTTTTGCCTTCCACAAATTTCCTACTGCTGTAAACTAATTGTTTACTAAATAAGAACACTGTGGTATAAACCTCCCAGATCCAAGGGTTGTGTCTAGGACGCCTAATCTTATCGGACAAGCGCACAAATTCGGAGGACTTGTGGCAAATTGCGCACGTTAAAACTCTCTCAGCAGTCAGAACACGAGGCCGAATACGCCGCTGCCCAAACTACATTTTAATATGACAAACCTACCAGCAACAAATTATGGAAATATGTGGGTGCAATGAATGTGCTCCTTGGGGAAAAAAACCGAACTCAACCAATGAATAAATGAATGAATGTGGCAGCTCCACGGAACACAACGAGGTCAGTTTTAACGATGAATGAATGAATGAATGAATGAATGTAACAAGGTGTTAGGAACTAAGGAGATAATTATTAACTAGAATTTAATTATTCTTGTAACAGCAAATTCATGAGGACTAGAGAGAGAGAGAGAGAGAGAGAGAGAGAGAGAGAGAGAGAGAGAGAGAGAGAGAGAGAGAGAGAGAGAGAGAGAGAGAGAGAGAGAGAGAGAGAGAGAGAGAGTGAGAGACTAGCAGATACACCTGACAGACAGACAGACAGACAGACAGACAGACAGACAGACAGACGCACAGAGACAGATAGACAGACGAGCTGACAGAAAGGTGATAAAGTGGATAGACCGACAGACAAACAGACAGACACGCATAGACAGACATGATTTCCTCCTGTATTTCTCTTTCCACAGATCTTTCAAGTGTGGCCCAGAAATGAAGACTGCACATCTCTGATGTTTGTGATAAGTTGTCTTTGTGTCTTAGTCCCTTCCAGAACGTTTAGATTTCTTAGTTTGGCTATTAAAGCGATTTTTAGGCGTTCTTCTGTAAAACCGCAGGTCTCTGAGACCTTGAAAACTTTGTTTTGCTTGCTTAATAGTTGTCCAGGATGCACAGGGATTTTTTAGAACCTGTTCTATGTATTCTATTTCTGACCTCTAGGATCTACAACTGTTGAACATTGTAGTCATAGAGGTTTTTTTAAAGTGGGGCGGGGGGGGGGGGGAGACTTTCCTTGAATATCAAGAAAACTTCCGGTCCCCAGCATGGCGGTTATGGCTACCGTTACATTCGCATTTCCTCATGTTGGACTGGTAGTTTACGGTTCCGTCGCCCTGCTACTGAGATGAGTGCGTGGCGCGACGCTGTGAGCTGTGAATTTCGTGTGAAATCTGCCCGTGGTTGTGAGCGTTGTGTGGCTGCTGGTCTTCTGGTTGATTGCCGCTTCTTTTGACGATGAACCGTGCTTTCGTGGAGGACTGTTGTTTTGGCATTCTGGAGACGGCATTATGTACAGTAAAATGTTGTTTTTTTTACATCTGTCCTAGGTGTTGTGGTGTGATTTGCATGCTCAAAATTGCGTAGCTGGCTAAATAACATCTAGAAACGGTCCAATAACATCCAGAAATATCTGAATACATGGCGGCTAGTGTGTTGCAGAAGCGAGCGGTATTCTTGCCTTATGCAGAAATATGTGGCTGCTGGTTTTGCTAGTGACTGCCGTTTCCATCGATGATGGACTGTGTTTTCGAGGAGGACTTTTGTGTTGGCATTCTGGCAACGGCATTATGTACAGTGAGGTGTTTCTTTGCATCTGTTCGGGGTTGCTTGTTGCATGATCTACATTTCGGAGGGAAAATGGCGTGGTGGCTAGAAAACATCTAGAAACGGAACGGAAATATCTAGAAACGTCGAGACTTTATGGGTGAACATCTGGTTGGGAAAGTGACTGCCAATTCCATCAGGGGTGAACTGTATTGTTCGTAGAGGATTTGTGTGGTAACATTCTGGCGGTGGCATTTTGCATAGTGTGCCAGAGCGGGCCGTTGTTTGTTGAGACTCTTTTCCACTTTTCATATGGGGCAGTGAGGAACATTTTATGTTATATTCACTGGCACGGGAACGGAGCATAATGGGGACGACCCTTTGCTGTGACGTTCGAACCGCGACTAACGACTATCAAGAAAACAGAACTGTCAACCGTCATTTACTGCCAATATAGTACCTTGCGGTGTATGGCAGATGGGTCTTTGAGCCTGAGGAATTAAGGCCGCCTGGCTAGTGCGGTCGCCGCGAACTGTACAGGTTAGGATTTTCTTCTTTTTGCCCCCGACAGAAAAAAATCCCACACCTTACCGAGGGATCGAACCCGGGTCTCCCGAAGGAGAGTCCGGCGTTCTAGCCACCCGGCCAGCCGCTCCTCCACTCGGCCAGAATCAAAGAAAGGGATAACACCAACATGTGATATTTCGTAATAATATAGGGGGAACTGTTTAAACAAGTTGATAAATTTAAATACCTTAGGACAATTATAACAGCAGATGGAAGATGTGTGATAGAGATTAAGAGCAGTGTAGGTCAAGCAACAGCTGTCTTTCAGAAAATGAAAAGTATCTTATACAGTAAGTCACTGTGACTGAATGTGTTGTTGTTGTTGTTGTTTGTCCATCAAGAATGATGATGACCATTCATTTCATCCAGTGGGTTGAAAGTATGGAGCCGTGAGTTCTAAGATGGCTGATAAGGCCTATTTTGGCTCGAAATGTTCTTTGACAATGTGGACAAAGAATGCTTGACGTTTCTGGAGGAGGATTTTCTGCAGTGGTTTTTCTGTTCTGTCTTTTCTTCACAGCTCTTGCAGTCCTGGTTGCCTCACAAGTGACTGCACCCTTGTGTAATGATGCACGCCACGAATTTCGGTCTCTGGCTGCAGTCTCCCAGGTGCCATGAAGAATTCCAAAAGCATTCAGTGAGATTTTTAGAGTGTCTTTAAAGCGTTTCCTCTTGCCGCCTTGGGAGCATTTACCACAACGCAACTCGCCGCATAAAATTCGTTTAGGGAGCCTGTGATCTGGCATGCGAGTCAAGTGACCAGCCCAGCGAATCTGATTCTTCATTAGTAGAGTGTGGATACTGGGCATGGACGCTCTTTCTAGGACTTCAGTGTCTGGGATCTTGTCTTGCCATTTATTCTTCAGTAACTTCCTATGGCAGACTGCGTGGAAGTGGTTTAATTTCCTAGCGTGTCGCTGATAAACAGTCCAGGTTTCACAAGCATATAGCAGTGTGGATAATACAACTGCTTTGTAGACTTTCAGTTTTGTTTGCAGGCTTATTCCAGTTCTGTCCCATACATTCTTGTACAGTCTGCCAAAGGCTGCGCTGGCCTTGGAGATTCTTGCATTCACTTCGTCATCAATTGTGACAGCTTGTGACGCAGTGCTGCCAAGATAGGTGAATTTGTCCACAACACTTAGTCTATGATCATTAACTTTGATATTCGACACAGTGTGATTTTTCCCTGGAGCTGAATGTAAGAAATGGAGAACTGACATGTCTTATAGAAACTGTTTTGTTATATGAAAGTGATCCGTGAAATGTGAATGAACAAATTAGGGAGAGTTTGGATGCAAAGAGATGTCGTTCCTGAAAGGAATGTTACGAATACCCTAGACTTCAAGAGTAATTAACAATGACTGCGTGGAAGAGACCAATGAAAGTAGAACATTATATAGAACTATAAGACGGAAACAAACATCATTGTTTGCTCGTATATTGAGTAGAGAAGAGATGGAAAACAATCGTGACAATTGGAAAGATCAGTGGGAGAAGAAGGCACAGACAGACCGAGATAAATTATGCTGGGTGGATTAAGACGGTGGAATGGAGGAATTGCATATTCAGAGTTGATTCAAAACATAAAGGACAGAGATCTGTTTAGAGAAATGAACGCTTATATGATGATGATAATGACCGTGATCTGCATCCTCACATACACACATCATTACACAAGCTTACCTTAAACTCCACCTCCACATACCCACATCACTGCACAATCTTACCTTAAGCTCTAAGTCCACATATGCACTTTACTACAAACATTACCTTATGCTCCACCCCCACATACACACATCACTACAAACATTACCTTAAGCTCCACCTCTACATACCCACATCAATACACAATCTTACCTTAAGCTCCACCTCTACATACCCACATCAATACACAATCTTACCTTAAGCTCCACTCCCACATACCCACATCAATACAAATATTACCTTAAGCTCCACCCCACATACCCACATCAATACAAACATTACCTTAAGCTCCACCCCCACATACCCACATCAATACAAACATTACCTTAAGCTCCACCCCCACATACCCACATCAATACAAACATTACCTTAAGCTTTACCCCCACATGTCCACATCAATACAAACATTACCTTAAGCTTTACCCCCACATGTCCACATCAATACAAACATTACCTTAAGCTCCATCCCCGCATACCCACATCACTACAAACATTACCATAAGCTCCACCTCCGCATACCCACATCACTACTCAAGCTTACCTTAAGCTCCACCTCCACATACCCACATTACTACAATCATTACCTTAAGCTCCAACTCCACATACCCACATCACTACAATCATTACCTTAAGCTCCACTTCCGCATGCCCACATCACTACACAATCTTACCTTAAGCTCCACCTCCACATATCCATTTTCGGCTTCAGCGTCTGCTATCCTCACGGTCCGCGTCCTGCTTGTAATCCTTTCAATGGAAGCCATAAACACGTCTGCTAGATGGGCCACGCCCAGAAAACACCACAACAAGCCCGCCAAGTACAGGAAGGCACGAACCCCCGACCCCCACGTGTACTCATTGATAGCTGGAAGGAGTAGGTAGTCTTGGGAACAGGTGTAGTTGTAGAGGTCATATACTGGCTCCCCGTACATACGGGGGTCGATGAAGCTTGTGTTCATCTCTGGGCGAGGTCAGCAGCCACTAGATCAGAGAATGGCATAAGTCTAACCGCCTCTCAGGGGGGACATGAAGTATAAAGCTGAACTTGTTTCATTCAGTTCCACGGCGAACTCTGCAAAGATACGAACATTTTTCATGTATTATGTTGATTTCAGAGGTCAGCACGTTCACTAATTGGTGCCTGCGCAGATTAACGGATAAACAATTATATGACAGACTCACCAATGTAGCGCTCATGGAGAGAAATAAACAAATGCCAGTTAACCAAGAGGTGAGGAAATGACGTCGGCGCTGAGAAAACTTCAAGGTTGCGTCAACGTTTCCTTTATTTTTACTTTACAGGTCTCCAAAATGTACATAACTTACAAGTATAACCACATGGGAATACTCACACGTGCGGGGATGTCGATCGTAATAACATAACATGAAATAACATGACATGATTGTGATGATGGGTAAAGAAAAGAACAAATGCATCCATACTCCAAGAGCTGAATATTGAAGAGGGTTGGCTATTAAAGACGATAACACAAAGAAAATTTATATATTTTGGTCACTTGAAACGTCATGTAAGCTTGGAGAGAACAGTAATAGAGGGGTATATGCCTGGGAAGAGAGGAAGAAGAAGGCCAAAGAGAAAATAGGTACAGGATGTGGCGGATGATCTCCAGATGGGTTTACCGGACGCGGGACATCTTGCTTGTGATCGAGAAGTTTTCCGGAAGGTTGTTATGGGAGCGAGGTTTTGCAGAAGACATGCTACTGAATGAATGAATGAATGAATGAATGAATGAATGAATGAATGTACTGATGATAATGATGATGATGATGATGATGATGATGATGATGATGACATTACACGTATAATATCTAAGCTGCAAAGTCCAACCTCTCATGAACAGATCTTCACAGTAGGAAGGCTCGATATGAGATGGTTAGCTCTTAAAAAACATGAAGATTCGTGAATAAAAATGAGACTATTAATGTCAGGCTGATGGTCAACCATGTCGTTTTGAATTTCTCTTCCCACTCGTATCGTTGTCCACCTCTTGCTCGAATGCCTTTAACCTTACCCTCCAGTATGGTTTGATAAGAGTGCTATGTCTTTTAACGTGACCGAAATATTTTACTTGTCTCATTCTTATTTGTCTAATTTTTATTAGGCCGGGCTCCCTGGCCCAGGAGTTAACATCTTTCTCCGTAATCCCGTATATTCTCGTGAGTAACTTAACCTGCGCGAGAATCGATAGCGGTTCTCACCGCGTTGGTAACTTACGGGGTATGTGAGCCGGCCGCTCAGAAAGCAATGGCAAACTACTGAGCGTAATCTTGCGTAGTACATTAACAGCTGCTGAAAAATGCTGATGTTGACTGCAACGTCCTGTAAGGGATATGCAACAACAAAAAACTATCTTTTAATTCCGCAGTTTTTCTAGAAGCTCTGTATTTCACTATTTTTGTTTACGTGAAATACGACATATTCTTCAACTGACACATACCGGTGATCTAAATCTTCACGTTTTCGTGCGGTTGTAGCTCTGTGACCCACATCCAGTTTTTGTAAATACTCTTTTAGCACAACTTGTCAGTTCGCCTGGACAAACTTACTTGTTGAACTGGTGATAAAGTAACATTCTGGACCAAAGGATTCGGTGTATGTACCTTTAAAGACCAAGTTTATCTTCCCACGCTTAAGTTAATAATAGATAATAGCTACTGTTCGGTTGTTTCCTGGTTCTTCACCTTAAAACTATCAATTTATTCGCGAACTAATTGTTTCCAGTTAGTAATAGTAGTTGTCAGTAAGTCTTGTTAATATCTGTGTGTGTTTCCATCTGTCTCTCTACTCAAATCCATCAACACATTTATATATAAGTATGTCTAACTGTCTATCAACATGCATGACACCCTGTCAGCCAGCTAGCAGCCAGATTACCTACCTACCTACATCCCTACCAGTATATCTGGCCTGTTTTTACCTGTCTGTCTGTCTGTTTATGTATCCGGGGATAAGTTCCTCCATCGAGTCATGTATTCATTCATCGTACTGTAAATGTTGTTTGTACCCACACCACATGTAACGCGGCGTTCCTCTTCTTCTTCTTCTTCTTCTTCTTCTTCTTCTTCTTCTTCTTCTTCTTCTTCTTCTTCTTCTTCTTCTTCTTCTTCTTCTTCTTCTTCTTCTTCCCCCTCCTCCCCCTCTTCCTCCTTTTCTTCTTCTTCTTCTTCTTCTTCTTCTTCTTCTTCTTCTTCTTCTTCTTCTTCTTCTTCTTCTTCTTCTTCTTCTTCTTCTTCTTCTTCTTCTTCTTCTTCTTCTCCACCTTCGTGGGAAGTGCGTCTCACCAAGTTAAGCACCTCAAAAGCCAGTATGTCCGATTACACCATGCATTTGTGTCAGGCTTGCTTTGTCTACTATTCGTGAGTAGGTTTTCTTTCCTAATAACTTTGCCAGAGCAGATATATTAATGCCTACTCTTTGTAAATTCCATCTGCCGTGTAATTTTTAAAACACAGAACTTGCACACGAGACCTACTGTTTTCCGAGCTTATCCCAGAAGTCTAGATTTCTGATCACACTACCCATGAGATCAGAGGACGTGCGATATTAGATACCAGTGGTTCGCGGGAACAATTCCTAGCCCGATTCTGAGCTTCTGAGACTTAGGCGGACACCCTTGACTTCTCAACCGTCACTCCACCCTCACGGCGTTCGATAGAACATTCAGGAAACATATAATCGCCACCATTATTCTAGTGTGGGCGACCATTTCCCCTCCACAAATTCCGATCTCCGATGGCATGGATGAAGTCGTGTGTTGACTCCATCCGTGCCATGACTCAAGACTGTCAAGAATTTTCTCAGGCTGTCTTCCTCTATCTCTCTTTCCACAAATCTTTCCGATTGTCACAACATGTTCCAGATTTTGTCATTTCATAATGTGGCCAAAAAATTATAACTGCTCCATTCTGATGTTTGTGATAAGTTGTCTTTGAGACTTAGCTTCCCTCATAATGTCCAGATTGGTAATTTTGGCTGTTAGTTAATTTTCAACATTCTTCTATAAAATCGCCGGTTCCGCGATGAAGGCGTTATGGTCGCGGTAAACTTGCCAAGACATCACAACAGCAAAAAATTCTGGTGTTGACTGCAACGTACTATATAGGATATGGATAACCATAAATATGGATAAAGGATAACTTCTATAATATCACATCTCCAAGGCTTCCAAGGATTTTTTTCCCCCGCCTGTTTATTAATTGTCCAGGATTCGAAGCCATATGCTAAATTTGGTTCTGTGTAACAAAAGTATTTCTGCACGTGTCCCATATAACGTCACTTACTGTATTTGCACATTCAGACACAATTTGTTTCTTTGATATTACCATGAGTTTTATCTGTCTATTATTCAAGCTAAGGCCCATTTTTTTCACTTTCTACAATAACTGCATCTATCCTTTCCTGTAGTTTGTTCTGACTTGTTGCTATCAAGAAGGTGTGATCAGCATAACCTAAGTTATTTATATTATGTTCACCAACAGGATCCCTGACATATTTTCTGTAGATCTCATTATATGTTCACTAAAATATATAATAAGTGAGGGGAAAACAATATATGTCAATATTTTACCAGCAGAAGTTCTGAACTATAAGTGGATTTCTTTCTTGCTCGTACTTAGAAACAAATTAGCCGTGTACATCAAAGATAGGATATTTACGCTTCATGGTCGACGCTTTCTAAAGATGGGATATTGAAGCTTTCTAATCGACGCTTTCAAAAGATCGGATATTTACGTTTTTTGGCCTACACTTTCGACTTCAACGCGACCATGTTTATCCCAATTCTTTCATAACCATTGCAAATCCTTGTATAAACGTGTAGAAACTATCACACGTCTGTTGACGAATCATAAACTGTTTTTTTAAACCAGTGACACCACAGTAACGTGGGGGAGACATGCGGATCCGGGAAGTAACATGGGCGGATCGGTGACTCCCAGAGTGGGGACACAAGGGTCTATGCAGATTACTTATTACAACAAATTTAATACTAAGAAAGATGTGTGTTGGTCTAGGTATAGAGAGAGAGAGAGAGAGAGAGAGAGAGAGAGAGAGAGAGAGAGAGAGAGAGAGAGAGAGAGAGAGAGAGAGAGAGAGAGAGAGAGCTTTATTATTAAGTATTTGGCACGCATTCCCGTCTAACATTTTGCCCTTCTTCGTCTTCTTCTTCTTCTTCTTCTTCTTCTTCTTCTCTCTCTCTCTCTCTCTCTGGGGGTCAGCATGGCCGAATAGAGAAGAGCGCTCGTTCTTAAACATCCGGTGTGCTGATGCCGAGGTAACGTATTCAAACCCTACACACGGCAGC